>JAXQQM020062976.1:0-568176 GCA_034641835.2 Pinus albicaulis
ATGAAAAATAATGCTAAAAGCTATGATTTCATAAAGCAATATAAGTAAGGAAATATGACAAAACATAATTGAAAATAACTTATCTAGAAAACATGTAAAAGCCTCCTTAGATAGCAGGGGCCCTCTGCTACCAATTTGGTGTGATCCTTAGCTCCTTGAAGATGTATTAAAAACATCGTCAAAGAACTTCTTTACTGAAAAACTCACAAATCTACATCCCATTCCATCTTAAGCTTTGTTACAAAACACTCTCTATTCTCCTTCTCCTATTTTTCACTATTTTTTCACTACCCACGATAGGAGAAAGCTTCTAATATTTATACAAAATATGAGGAGTTATCTCATTAACGGGAGTCCATGAATCTCTCCCTCCATCTCTAGAGTTACAATCAAAATAGGAAATGATAAGACACATGTCTTTCTAGAGTTTCAACACAACTAAGAAATGAGACACATGTCCTCTTAGAGTTTCAATACAGAAAGGAAATGAGACACATATCCTCTTGATTCCATGATCTTCTCCAACCAAATTCGAATTTGTCCTTAGACTGCCACATAAGGGTCTTCTAGAAGTCTCCTTTTTGACCTACACATGTCACAAAACTCATAACACATATATAGATATATGAAACTATGTTAATTTTATAGTTTCTAATCATAAATTCACTTTAAATACATAAAATAAATAACTTTGGAAAACAAGGATCCTAACCCATATATTTATGAAAATGGTTACTTGATGTAGGGTTTTAGGTCAGATGGCTATGAAATAAAAGCTAAATGGTTATGACATAATGGAAATATGTATGAATATGGAAAACACTTTTGAAACTCAACATACCCCCCAACTGAAGTTGTTGCATGTCCTCATGCAACTATTGCAATGATTCATTTGTCCATGAGTTGATATTTTATGAGTTTTGACTCATATAGATTCGTTCCAAACTTTGCTTCTTGATATTTTCTTTTGGCAAAGTATAATACATTTGATTGCAACATTTTTTTTTAATGGTTGGTTCTTGTGTGACAACCAATTTTTTTTTTTTTTTTTGAGCAATGGTTCTTGTGTAACAATGCTTTATTTTCTTTGTTGCATCAAAGTTCATGAAAACATTTAGAATCAATTACTTCATCAATGAATTGATCATTTACAAGGCATATAATCTTTTGGATCATGTTGCAACAATAGTTGGTTGGGAAGTATATGTGGGTGGAAATGAAATGAAAATGTGTGATAGTGTATGACATGTGGATATGAAATGATGTCCCTTCCCCCCCCCAACTAAAGGTATGACAATGTGAAAAAGGGAGTGAGGAATTTTTCCAAGGTTACAATTTTAGCATTCTAATGAATTACATGACTAAAATTTAGAAAACAACATACCTTCACTTACCTTAAATGTGGATGAGTTGTGTATGTGTGGTGGCTGCAAAATTCTGATCATATTCTTCTTCAAGTGGCTGAACAAGAAGAGTCATGGATAAAGAGATAAGATGACTTTTTATTTCTCCTACTAAAACTTGCTGAATCTACTCCAAAATGCTGAAAATAATAATCTTCATGTCTTCAAAACTCATTGGCACAATTCCTACTATGTGAAAAGATGTCCTGATGTTGAACATATTAGGAAATTGTTGACTTAGTGGCCATTAATGGATGCCACTAGTCAACACGAGAACTCTCACCATTGATGACAAAGAGAGTCAAGATGCCCAAACACATCTTGCTAGGTACGAATGATTTTGCTGATGTTGAGTCACCTAGAAGATCTGATGAATAAGGGACATTAATGTATTCCCATTTTTTGTCAGCATGAGAACATGTCATTAGGGCATGCAAGCCTCAAGGTGTTTTTACAAAGAGCTTAGACTCAAAGGGCTATGGACTCAATAATTTTCATTGAAGCAGGGCTTATTTGAGGAATGAAAATGACAAGAAATGGAAGATGAAAATGGAATATGGAAATGGGAAATAAGCATGTGAATGAGCCTCTTGCTTTTATTTGTGGGTTATGATGGATAAAAAGAAATGGAAAGTGGATGTGAATGTAAATGGAAAACATGAAGTGAAATGAGGTGAATGTTGGCAATATGATGCAGAGTGTTGTCCTTGATGGCAACACACTGAATGAAGATGAAGACATGCGACCGTTGACATGTGTTGTCCTTGATGGCAATCAACCTGATGAAGTTATTCTTGACTTGATGGACTTGGTAAATGATGTAAATCTGATATGAAATGATGTTTGTTAAGGCTGAGTGTTGTCCTTGCATGGCAACCCACTTGATGAAGATGATGGCAACTTACTTGATGAAGTTGTGCTTGATAGAATATGTCTTGATGATCTAAATCTGATGTATCTACAGTGAGTACAGTAGGCAATGAAGAAAGGAATTCAGCATGTGCTAAATATATGATGGAAAGAGTATGTTTCAAGGCATACGCGGATATGTCTAGGAGAAGTCGCGTATGCACGCGGGAAACAACGTGCCAAGTCGCGTATGGGAAAAAGTGCTCAAAAAGTGCAAAACCAGGGGTAACCACCATGGTATTGACCCATTGTATTGAGTAATGATTCGTCTAGATGACCCCGTCCAGGAATACCATCGGAAGGAATGTAGTTTTGGGCTCAGGTATTGTTTTGGCTCATGGTATTGAAAAAGGGGCTCATGGTATTGAAAAAGGGTAAAACTATATAAAGAGAAGAAATTCATTGTGCAAAACATGAGCATGGGAGCAAGATGTCTGAGCTTGAATGAATACTTCTCTATGAAGTATATCTGTATGGAAAGGGTAAAGGTTTGATAATAGATCTGAATCTATGATGCACCTATGAAGAAATGATGAAGTGGAATATCTAGATCTGGAATGTATTTGTATCTGCTAGATCTGTTTATGGAAGGCTTAGATCTGAGATGAGGCGAACATCTGTCTGAAGTAAAAGGGTAAATCTGAACTGAATATCTGATCTGAAGAAGTATGTTGCTCTATAATAATTGAAGATCTATACGCTACTTTATCGGAAGGCTTATGGCCTCTGTGACTTAGCTGAAGAAAGTGAATATGTCTAAGTATGTCTGAGGTATCTGTGGGTTGTGTGAACGGAAGTGCGTATCATTGACATCGGTGAAGTGAAAGCGCATATGCAAATAGGGTTTGCCTTTAAAGTACGTAGTAAGAAATGTACGTCTGTCTTTGTGGTTTCACGATGCTCTGAGTGAAGTTATATTTATCTGTTTCATGGTTGTTGTGCTTAAAAAGTATGGAAGGGTCGGTTGAAAATATGATGAAACATGGCACTGAGACATTGTCCTAAAGGAAGCTTTGGATCCGGTATGAAAATTGACAGACGTGGTCCATAAAGGTCATAGTGGTTGGTAAGCTCGATCATGGGGTTGAAGCTCACTCGGGTGAGGCTGGAGATCGGGGGGTCGTAGCTCCCTTCCAGGTGAGGCTGGTAAACAAGATCGGGGGGTCGTAGCTCCCTTCCAGGAGAGGCTGGTAAACGAGTCAGGGGGTCGTAGCTCCCTTCCAGGAGAGGCTGGTAAACGAGCGCATGTGGGTGCCTGCGTGCTGGTCAAGTCTGCGCCAGCACATATGTTGTAAGATGTTTTCTCTATAATAAAATATTGAAGGCTGAGCAAATGCAGCGGTGGTTTTCTCCCGACTTGGGTTTCCACCTAAAAATCCTGGTGTTCATGTGTGATGCTTTGTGTGATGGTTTATTCTGTTCTTACTGCACATGTTTATTGTTTATAGAACATCTAATAAATGAATGATGGAATTATGTAAGTGAAGAACTAATGGCATAATTAGATCTCTGGGTATACGCGAGTTTCATGAAGGATATCCGCGTGTATACGCTAGTTGGCTTCAGCAAAGTAGCGTATGGGTTTTAGAGCATGAAAAAGTAAAAAGTTTGAATACGCTGTAAATACTGATTCACCCCCCCCTCTCAGTATTTTTCCCAACAATTGGGATCAGAGCAGGTCCTTCTGCAGAAGCTTGATCGCTTGAAGGAGATCCGTCGCAATGGGAAGTCAAGAAGGAGTAATGTCTATAAAGCCACCTCTATTCAATGGAAGCAATATGATATTCTGGAAGGTATGAACAAAAGCATATCTGCAAAGTCTTGGTGCAGATGTATGGGCAATCGTGGAAGAAGGCTATCAATACCCGGCAAGTATTCCTACTGATGCAGCAGAAAGGAAGAAGTATGAAATCAATGCCAAAGCGGTGAATGTCTTATTAGGAAGCATGTATGAATCAGAATTTGCTAAAGTGATGCAGCTACATTCAGCAAAAGAAATATGGGACAAAATCATTCTAAGCTATGAAGGAGACACAAAGGTAAAAAGTGCAAAACTCCAAACTCTTAGAATTGAATATGAAAATTTGAAGATGCATAGTGATGAAAGTGTTGCTAGTTTCTTTCTTCGTCTAGATGATATTGTAAATCGGATGAGAAATTTGGGTGAAACCATAACCGATACTACTCTGGTGGAAAAATTATTAAGATCCTTGACTTCAAAATTTGACTCTAAAGTTTCAGCTATTGAAGAAAGGCAAGATCTGCAAACTCTTACTATTGTTCAATTACATGGTATTCTGACTGCTTTTGAAATGAGACAAGGAGGTCCTTCTCAAATCAAAGAAGTTTCTTTTAAGGTATCTGCAAGAGGAAAAGAAAAGGAAGTTGTCAAAGAATCCAGCTATATATCCGATGAAGAAGAAGCGAATTTCATGAGAAAGCTCCAACTAGGTACTGGAAGATTCAAAGGTAAGCTTCCCTTCAAATGTTTTGAGTGTGGAAAAGTTGGTCACTATGCTGCTAAATGTCCTTATAGAGAAAAACATGGTAAAGGGAAACAATTTGAAAAGAGAAAGAGTTATTATGCCAAAGAAGATGATGATGAAGTGTCCAGTGAAGATGAAGAAGATTCTGACCATGATCTGAAAGTGCTCATGGCAAAGAAGCAAAAGAAGAAGCCTACTCGAAACAAGGAGATCTCTCAGAAAACATGGTTAGCAGAAATTGAAGAAGATGAATCAGATAGTGATTGGGGTCATCCTTTCAATGATCTTAGTTGTGCAAACAATAATGAAGATAGTGAAAGTAAAGTTGTGGATCTAGAAGAAGCTCTCAAGGTTAAAGTTGAAGAACTACAAAGTTCATCTAAGACGCAAGAATCTATCAACAAAGAAATGATCTCTCAAATGGAAAAAGAAATAGAAATGTTGAATGGACAGGTGGACAAGTAGCAAAGGTTTCATACTTATGCATCCAATCGAATTAAAGAACTAGAAGCAGAAATTAATGATCTAAATGCAGATCTCGAAAAATCAAGCAAGAAGAATGAAGGACTTGAAGCTGCAATCATCTCTCTACAAACAGATCTTGAAGCATCAAGTAAGAAGATTGAGGGACCTCTACAAACATTTGAAAAGGAAGGCCTTGAAGTATAAATCATCTCTCTCAAAGAAGATCTGGAAAAATAAAATAAGAAGAATGAAGAGCTACAACAAACTTGTGAAGAAAATGAAAATTGGTTGAAAGAAGAGATTCTAAATCTGAAGGATCAAGTACAAGATGGAAGAAGGAAAGAAGAAAGCATGACAAAGTAATGTCAAGCCTTGGAGGTTGAGGTTAACATTCTCAAAGGTAAATTAGAAGAAAAGATTAAAATTTTAAGGTTTCATGATAGTACTAATATTTTGGACAATATACTGAGTAATCAAAGGTCTCCTGCTATCAAACTTGGTCTTGGTTTCCATGAAACTGTTAAAGGAGAATCTAGCTCACAAGGAGGTGCTAAAGAATCAAAGGACATCAATGCAAAATCTGAAGTGTTGAAAGAAACAAAATATCAACCAACAATCATGAACTCTCAAAGGAATTCATTCAAGAACGTTGAATGTTTTAAATGTCATAATTATGGGCATGTTGCAGAAAATTGCAGAAGCAGAACAATTCAGCCACAAACAAATAGATTCTATTCAGAAAGGTACTCTGGTAGCTTCAAGGGATATTGTTTCTCATGTAACAAGTATGGACATAAAGTAGCTGATTGTAAAAGGGGGAAGATTAGAAATACTCATCATGATTCTTATGCTTATTTCTCTGGACACATGAGATGTTATTCTTGTAACAAGTATGGACATGTAGAAAAGGAATGCAGGTTGAACAGATATGAGAAATTGGATAACTTCCAGCACACAAATAGAAATTTTAAACAAATCTGGAAAAATATGGAGGGATGGAATAAGAATCAATCTAGAGAAGAAAAGGATTTTTTTGTGGATGCTCTAGAAGACAATGATTTTCTTGAAGAAAACACTCAATTCAAGATGGAGGACCGATCAGAAACATAGGGAATTCTGACCCTACTGCAGTCATCTGCTTCTGAAGCTGACTTTTCTTATTGACTGCAGGAATGATGTGGGATACATTATGAGATTTAGTAATGTTTCGTCACAGGGGGAGCAATGCATGATGACTCTCATGGTTGATTTGATTATTTTGGTTATATGTGTTTCTGACAAAGCATCTGATATGAAGAAGACAGGTACAAGAAGTACAAGTTCAGGGTGAGAAGAAGGATTGTGGAAATTTTCTATGCTTCACTTTCCATACGCGGGTTAGTTAAACAAAAGTCACGTATACACGCGAGTTTCATTAGACACAGTCGTGTATGCATTAATGATAAGAGAATTTATATGCTAGCTAAAGATCTGGAGCCGAGGTTCAGGGAGAGAATCAGTCTGACTATTAATAACTATATTTTTGACTCAATATCAGCTTAATTTCTCAGTTCCAAATGATGATGATATGATAATTGATGTCTTATATTGAAGATTATGGATGAGTCTTGTTTGCTTGTTGAATGAAGAGTATTCGTTGCTAAGGTGAAAGACTTATAATTCAGAGATAAGGACAGTTCATGCAGAGATTGTTGCTGATGACTTGCTGATGAACGTATTCAGGTTACACAAGTTAAGGAGAAGCACTGGTTCAGGGGGAGCAGCAGGTTGAATACTAATGATTGCATTGTTGGCAATATGACTGATTATTCTTGGCTATTGTGATAACTCATGCTTAAATGATGATGACTTGGTACATGATTTATTATGATGAGATGTTGATCCCTATTTACTGAAAAGTATCTTTTGTGCTCACACATGGATGAGTTGGAAGTCGTTTTATTCAGAAATAAATCATGCAAAGTTTGTTACTATGGTGGAGATCGTTTGCCTACATATGCTAATTCATGTTAAAGCTTGAAGATCTTGATGATTCTGGACCACATGGATGATTGCTTGACACATATTTGAAGATGTTGTTCTCGAATGATAATCTCTCTTGGAAAGATTGCATTGATGCTGCAAAGAGTTTGAAGACTTGGTCACTATTATGCTACAACCATTGGATAACACTTGAAGACACAACTACATTGTCCTATCTGTCTGCCCACACATCTTCCAGAAGCTGAAGCTGGAGTTGTCTCTGTCTGTCAGAAGAGAAAATCTACTTAAATGCAGAATATGGCACTGGATACGTGGGTTTCACGAAACACAGTCGTGTATATACGCGAGTTCATGGACAGAAAACCGCGTATGTCTGATTGCTGACAAATTTTTGGTTGGATTCAGCTCTCTTCAGCACAGCTGTAGTGCTGTTTGGTATCTTTGATACTGTTTGGTCTCTGGTGGTGTTCCAGTTCTCATAATTCTATTTCAGATGATTTGATGATTTGTTGGTAAAAGTGTTCAGGATGCACAAACTAAGGGGGAGTCTTAGTCACATGGAAAGGTTGCTTGGTTGCACAGATTCAGGGGGAGCATTAGCTTTGCTGAGTATAATGCATTTTTGGCATTATGATGGTTCTGAAATATGTTCTCTTTCTTGAGGACTTTCTGGTATTGGTATGAATAGTCATATTTGTATTTTGATGAAAAGGTCATGTTGAGATCCATGATGTAAAATTGTAAATTTCAGTCATGTAAGGACTTATCAAATTTGTAAACCCCCCTTGGTTGGGTAGCTGAGTCAAATTTTGTAAACTCACTTGGTTGAGTAGCTGAGTCAAATTTGTAAAGCCACTTGGTTGGGTAGTTGAGTCTCATATGTAAATTCACTTGGATGGATATTTGATGTAAGTATGAGTCTTTGGTGATAGGAAGTTCATAGAGTCATATACTTCATTGGAAAATATGTTTGAAGATTCAGCATCAACTCAGGGGGAGCTTGGTCACTTTAGTATATATTAGATCTGCAGAACGCTTCTTCCACATGAGGAGAAAAGGGGGAGAGTATGTTGGTTTTGATCCATCCTTTGCCCTTGATGTCAAAGGGGGAGAGTGACATGGTGTTTGAATGAAGAGAAAGAACGGTGTCAAAAATGGGGAATGTGACATGGTGTCATTGTATTCTTAATGTACCTATCTGTTGTGGTATCCAAACACCATCGTGGTTGCCATCAAGTCAAAAGGGGGAGATTGTTGGCAATATGATGCAGAGTGTTGTCCTTGATGGCAGCCCACTGAATGAAGATGAAGACATGCGACTGTTGACATGTGTTGTCCTTGATGGAAATCAACCTGATGAAGTTATTCTTGACTTGATGGACTTGGTAAATGATGCAAATCTGATATGAAATGATTTTTGTTAAGGCTGAGAGTTGAACTTGCATGGCAACCCACTTGATGAAGATGATCGCAACTTACTTGATGAAGTTGTGGTTGATAGAATATGTCTTGATGATCTAAATCTGATGTATCTACAGTGAGTACAGTAGGCAATGAAGAAAGGAATTCAGCATGTGCTAAATCTATGATGAAAAGAGTATGTTTCAAGGCATACGCGGATATGTCTAGGAGAAGTCGCGTATGCATGCGGGAAACAACGTGCCAAGTCGCGTATGGGAAAAAGCGCTCAAAAAGTGCAAAACCAGGGGTAACCACCATGGTATTGACCCATTGTATTGAGTAATGATTCGTCTAAATGACCCCGTCCAGGAATACCATCGGAAGGAATGTAGTTTTGGGCTCATGGTATTGTTTTGGCTCATGGTATTGAAAAAGGGGCTCATCGTATTGAAAAAGGGTAAACCTATATAAAGAGAAGAAATTCATTGTGAAAAACATGAGCGTGGGAGCAAGATGTCTAAGCTTGAATGAATACTTCTCTATGAAGTATATCTGTATGGAAAGGGTAAAGGTTTGATAATAGATCTGAATCTATGATGCACCTATGAAGAAATGATGAAGCATAATATCTAGATCTGGAATGTATTTACTAGATCTGTTTATGGAAGGCTTAGATCTGAGATGAGGCGAATATCTGTCTGAAGTAAAAGGGTAAATATGAACTGAATATCTGATCTGAAGAAGTATGCTGTTCTATAATGGTTGAAGATCTATACGCTACTTTATCACAGAGGAAGCGCGTATATACACGGCTTCGCTGAAGAGAAAGCGCGTATGTGCAATGAAATATGTACAGAGGTATACGCTGGTTTGTGTGAACGGAAGCACGTATATACGCGACATCAGTGAAGTGAAGCGCGTATGCAAACTAGGGTTTGCTGAAGTTTGTGGTAAGAAATTTCTGTTTTGTTCTGCTGGTTTACTGATATCTGTGAGTGAGTTATATGTATCTGTTTCATGGTTGACTGTGCTTAAAAGTATGGAAAGGGTCCAGTCTGAAAATATGATGAAACGTGGCCTGCAAGTTGTGTCCTAAAGGAAGCTTTGGATCCAGTATGAAAATTGATGAAACGTGGTCCATAAAGGTGTTGAGGGTTGTAGCCTTTAGTCAGGGGGTTGAAGCTCCCTTCCCGGGTGAAATTTATAAACGAGATCGAGGAGTCGTAGCTCCCTTCGGGTGGCATCAAATTTACATTAGCGAGATCGGGGGTCCTTAGCTCCCTTCCGGAGAGCTGGTAAACGGTCGGAGAGTTTGGGCTCCCTTCCGGGAGAGGCAGGTAAACGACTAGCAGTGGAGTACTAACGTCTTGGTAAATCTTGCACTAACATATGTTGTAAGATGTTTTCTCTATAATAAAATATTGAAGGTGAACAGCTGCGGTGGTTTTCTCTGACTTGGGTTTCACCTAAAAATCCTGGTGTTCATGTGTGATGCTTTGTGTGATGGTTTATTCTATTCTTACTGCACATGTTTACTGTTTATAGAACATCTAATAAATGAATGATGGAATTATGTAAGTGAAGAACTAATGGCATAATTATATCTCTGGGTATACGTGAGTTTCATGAAGGATATCCGCGTGTATATGCTAGTTGGCTTCAACAAAGTAGCGTATGGGTTTTAGTGCATGAAAAGTAAAAAGTTTGAATATGCTGTAAATACTGATTCACCCCTCCCCCTCTCTCAGTATTTTTCCCAACAGTGAATGGTTTATTATGAGGTATGGATGTGATGAAGACAATAGTATCTGAAAGTTTTTCAAGTGTTTGGATCTGATTTTGCATCAGCATATTTTCTCTTTGTTGCTGATCATCCTCTTATGAAACAAATTGGTCTCTTAGAGAGACACCATTCTCTTATAGTCATTTGTCCTTCCTCCTGGAACCTAGAAAAAAACTAATACTTCTTCTGCAATGGAATGTAATATTATCAGAGGAGAGAGGTGATAAATCTCTCTAGTTATGATATTTACACACAAAACTAAGAATTTGTATTAATGAAACAAGTTCTCAAAGGAAAAATCAAAAGAATTTATACCTGTTTTGGAATTAGTGCCTCAAGTTGAATGTTGCTTATTTTCAACAATTTATTTCATTATTTGTTGTTTCAAACTCTAATGATAGATTTTTCACTGTGTAGATCTTGTTAAGACCTTTCCAACGATACTTAAATCATCAAAATCTGATTTTGTATGAGAAAGTTAGGCTGATTTGAACAATGAGGTTTTTTCTGCTGCGGAATTGGAGAACATTTGCGAAATTGGACTTTAGCTGCAGAATGTCGATGGTTTCTATAGCTAAAAATCTTGAATAAAAAGTTAGCCATTAATCTTTCATTATCAGTCCAAAATTAATCAATACCTTCAGAAAAGTGAGAAAATAACTTATTCATTTCATTGATTCAAATTTGTTGATTTTTTTATTTTTTTATTTATTTTTTAATCAAAACAAAATTGAAAAAGAGATGCAATTTTTTTTTATTTTTTTATTTTTTAAATATTACATTTGTTACATTTTAAAAATATTTATATATACATATATAATTTTATTAAACAAAACAATTTATTAAATAAGGAAACTGAAAAATAAAAACTAAAGACATTGAATGCAAATTTCTATTCGTCGAGCACTGAAGATCCGTCATCAGCGGTTAGTTGAATGATTCAGAATGTATTTGAAAATCATGGGACAAAAAGAGGTATATTTAACGTGCCATTCAACGCCATAAATTTAATATCATCAAGACTTTGAATCACAGGGGCGTCAAAACTGGCTTCCAACGGGAACAACTGCCTCCTTAATTCTTGGATAAATAACTGGAAAATTAATTTTGCGTTACCTTCTTCTTGTAAGGTGGAAGCATGCAGCAAAACAGTTTCAATTGGAATTCTCTACTAATCATTTAAGAAATGATACTGCCACACACGAAATTCTTTCAATTGATTACCAAGAATTAAATTCAAAAACCGTTTTTTTCTCACGCGGTAGGCAAAAATGGGCTTCAAAGAACCAAGAAACTCTCCCATACCGCCACGAATTTCTTAAAAAAAAAATTGGGTTATATAATTGATCCTATTGGTGAAAAAACCCATGTCGTGGATTTTTTAAATTCATCCTCAATCAATCAGAAAATTTGTTTCAAATTCACGTGTCAAATAAAATTGTGTTTCTGGAAATGCTCCGGCAAAAATCATTTTCTGGTTAGTTCCGTAAGATTTTTGAGAATTAATCTATTCAATTGTTCCATATCATGCTCATTGAATAGTGAGGATCTTGCTTGCACTCTATCCTAGTCCTCTCTCCTTCTCCCAGCACGTTGCAGACATTGACTGAGAGTATTTGCATTTATGTATCCTGAATAATTTGCTTCAAAAACCACTACGGCAGTACCACAATGACCAAATCGGTTATATATTGCACTCACTTTCTTATATTCAAGATCCTTTATTAATTTCAAGAAACTCTTAATCTCATTATTCTTAAGACCATCCCACAGCCTCTTATTCTTGTCAAAACCAGTTCTTATATTTTCAATGATTACAACTAGAGGCCAAACAATAGGATGTTCTTCTGCAGTTGAACTGATCCAGTCTTTAAGAGTTCCATGCATATTTCAAGTTTCATATCCATCTTTTTTGAGACCATTTACATCTTTTCTTCTAACAGCTAAATCATTAAAACTCTCTTTTGTCTCGTTAAGAGTTCCACGCATATTTCGAGTTGCATATCCTTCTTTGTTGAGATTATTTGCATCACTTTGAATATGGTCAAGATCATCATACCTCCATCTTTTCCAGCTTTGATGGGGTTGTACATCCTCTCGCATAATGGCATAAATATTTTTCCATTACAGGATAGGTGACCCGGCGAAAGTGCCAAATCAATTAGAAAATGTGATAAAAAGGGTGTGCAGTGCAGGCAAAACTCGCAAGCTGTATGATTGAAACTGCTCGAGAATGTGCTTTGAAGGGTGTTATCAGAAATTCAAGTTATGTATTCAATTCTTCATCTGTCCAAGTAATTCCGTGGTTGAATTTTTATGTTTTCTGTTTAGAGTAATTCAGTTGATTCACTTATACCCATTTCACTTCAATGATGCATAGTTAGAAATGCCGGAGGCTTTTAGACCCATTCTAGAGCATGGGATCTCCCATAACCTCAATCTATCATGAATACTGGAGCTGTAGTGTTTTCGTATTGCAGTATTGCAGACGGGTGTGCAACAGAAGTAAATAATTTTCTTACCGTGGACACTATTGTCACAACTATCAAATTTTCTTTGGCTTTTGTTTTATTGTTCAATTTTATTTTATTTTTCAAAATGCCATGGCCATTTCATTGGTTTTTTTCTTTTTTTTTAATGTTTGGTTGTTTATTGATTTGTTATTATTATTTTTTTAAATGATTTTTTAGTAAAGTTATATATATATTTTCAAAAATTTAAAAATATACATATATATTTTAGTAAACAAAACAATTAAATTTTTTTATTTTTCATTTTTTTATAATTGATTTGTTTAATAAAATTATGTATGTTATATTTTCAAATAGACATATATATTTCATTAAACAAAACAATGTATTGGAATTTATTTATTTATTTATTTTTTATTTTTATTTTTTTTTAATCAAATGAAATGATGAAAACAATTTTTTTATTTTTTTATTTTTTTTATTGAATCAATTGAAATGATGAAGTTTATTTTTTCTCCCTTTTTTTTTTCTTTTTTTTCATAACAATTCTTTTTCTGATCCTCTAGATCACACAAAGTGTAGGAGGGGAGCATACTCAAGAATTATTAATTTTTTTTATAACAATCCTTTTTCTGATCCTCCAGATCACACAAAGTGCAGGAGGAGAGCATACTCAAGAATTATTAATTATTTTTTTTTTTTTTAGATGTAAGAAATAAGGTCTCCTAATTACACTTCCCCGGCAATGGCGCCAAAATGTGTAGTCAATTTAGTGTCCTAAATTGCTAACATAAATATCAACCAGGGCTAGTAAACTGATGAAGTGTGGTGCACTATATGTGCTTAAGTGACCTCTTCCTTACTTCGTTGTATGTATTCTATTGATGTTTTTGGGGGTTTTGTCTTTTTATTACTTATGTTCAAAAGATGAAATCAAATCTATGTCAAAAAAGAAAAGAAAAGGAAACCTTAGATTCAAAACAGAGTGTAATTGTAAATTTTATCCCTAATTAGGAAAATGGTGAAAAACAGAACATTCTAATCCATGGATATCCTAGCTTGCAAATGAACATGAAATGTAACTCAACATAATACAACCAAATATCTTTCATCTAATATTGATATGTTGGAAGAGCTTTTAAGAAAAAGAATGGTTGTAAGATAATAAGGATCTTTTAATCTAATTGCAAAACAGAAAATGCTAATTAAATCAACATAATACAACCAAATGTCTTTCATCTAATATTGATATGTTGGAAGAGCTTTTAAGAAAAAGAATGGTTGTAAGATAATGAGGATCTTTTAATCTAATTGCAAAACAGAACAGTAACTTAAAACATTATAGTGAAATCTCATTCATTTGATAAAGGTTTGTTGGAAGAGCTTGAGAAAAAAATTACTATAATGTAGTAAGGATCTCCTACGAAATGCCGAAACAACTTATAACATTGCAACTAAATCTCATTCATGAGTTAAAGGTTTATTGGAAGAGCTTTTTGAAAGAGATTAATCATAATGTGATAAGGATCTTCTATGAAGCAAAACAATCAATAACTCACAATACTACAACTTAGTCTCATTCGTGAATTAAAGGTTTATTGGAAGAGCTTGTGAAAGAGACTAATTACAGTATAATGAGGAATCTGATCTAAAATTGTGTGAACAAAATATTTCTTATACAGAGATTGAAAATAGGGGCTTTTACTGGTTATTTCACCTTTACTAGAAAGGATGAAACCAGAAGCTTCTGACCCTCTTATTGACTCTGCCTAAAGAAATATAATGTAAACACTAAAAACTAAATAACAGAAAATGAAATGCTAATAACTCAAAATATCACAATTGAATCCCATTCATTTAATAAAGATGTTTTGGAAGAGCTTGAGAAAGAGACTAACTGCAATATTATGAGGATCCTTTATCTAAGCAAATGACATGAAAAATAATGCTAAAAGCTATGATTTCATAAAGAAATCTATATGATTTTAGAAAATAATCTATGTAAGGAAATATGACAAAAAAGAATTGAAAACAACTTATCTAGAAAACATGTAAAAGCCTCCTTGGATAGTAGGGGCCCTCTGCTACCAATTTGGTGTAATCCTTAGCTCCTTGAAGATGTAATCAAAACAACATCAAAGAAATTCTTTATTGAAAAACACAAATCTACATCCCATTCCATCTTAAGCTTTGTTACAAAACACTCTCTATTCTCCTTCTCCTATTTTTCACTATTTTTTCACTACCCATGATAGGAGAAAGCTTCTCCTATTTAAAAAAAATATGAGGAGTTATCTCATTAATGGGAGTCCATGAATCTCTCCCTCCATCTCTAGAGTTACAATCAAAATAGGAAATGATAAGACACATGTTTTTCTACAGTTTCAACACAACAAATAAATGAGACACATATCCTCTTAGAGTTTCAATACAACAAGGAAATGAGACACATATCCTCTTGATCCCATGATCTTCTCCAACCAAATTCGAATTTGTCCTTAGAGTGCCTCATAAGTGTCTTCTAGAAGTCTCCTTTTTGACCTACACATGTCACAAAACTCATAACACATATATAGATATATGAAACTATGTTAATTTTCTAGTTTCTAATCATAAATTCACTTTAAATACATAAAATAAATAACTTTGGAAAACAATGATCCTAACCCATATATTTATGAAAATGGTTACTTGATGTATGGTTTTAGGTCATATGGCTATGAAATAAGAGATAAATGATTATGACATAATGAAAATATATATGAATATGGAAAAAACTTTTGAGACTCAACACTAACCACCACAAGGAAAGATGGTAACAACCTCTCCTCTATTTCATGTATAAAATCTAACCTGCAGGATTCAATATGATCTTGTAATGTACTAAAACAGGATACTCAATCCTTCCTACAATTTGAGGAAACAAAACACGATCGCACAATCACATATAATTAAATTATTAATCACACAACACAAGATGTATATGGGGAAAGCAACTTCTCAAAACCATTTATCTCTATTGTGTATTAAGTCAAGGAATCACAAAACAATACAATGCTTAATCTCTCATGAGATTCTCAAGCACTCTTCCAATTGTCTCCAGTTGATCTAGGAAAAATTGGTCTTGTACTTAGCCAATTCTTAGCCTGCCTTGCTCATGCAATTCCTATGGAATTAACTCCCTATTAATTCAGAAAATTAGCCTTCCTTGATTGCGCAATCCATCATGGCATCCCGATGACTTTATAATTTCACATGGGAAATTTTCTATCAATGCAACTGATAGTTATGTTCCTCTTAACCATGTTACAATAAGGCTCAAGGGCCTTTTTATTATTGAAAAATAAGACCCTAAACAACCAAAATCCTAAAGCAAGGAGATGTAACACCAAGATTTTATGGGCCTCGTTGGGGTTAGTTGGGTTAGAAGTAATACCAAGACTTCTCTAGTGTTGTTTGAACCTACAAATCCTTAAACTGAATAGCCTATGAACAATTGAATCAGTATAATTCATTTATCATCAAAGTCTTCTGACTTCTCCTAGCTACTATAAGTGTCTACTTGATTCTTTGCGCTGCTGCTGACATCTGCATACGTGGCCTTTCAATTGCTGCCAACTCGTATTTGCACTCAAGTATCTGACATCTGTCACTCTGATTTATATCATGTTGACATCTGGCTGCATCAATCTAGCTGATCCTTCCTGCTAATTTTGTACTTTGGGCTCCTCATAGCTAGGTTTGATCCATGAGATATGCCATCTCAATGGACCCTACCCAAATTTCTTATCTTGGGAGTATGTCTACACATCACCCCACCTTTCACCTGGAGGCATGGATACATGTGTTCCCTCTGTCCATCTGGCTTGAAATTTCCCCCTCATGGAGGTCTCTGCTTGAGTGGACGCTTCCACTTGGTATCATCTTTGCTTCTCTAATTGTGGTTGCTCCACAACTTTATGGGACTGCTTCTAAGGCTGCATGTTGAGAGGTAATTTGTGCTCCCTCTCAACCACCAAGTCTCTAACCTCTGATTTTCTCCTAAAAGCTTTGCATGCATCTAGTACCTCAAGTGCATATAGGTTCTTGATTCGCACCCATTGTAATTGTCCTGCTATTACAAAAGATTATAAAAACGAGTTGATTTTAAATTGACGATATCTCCCCCACCAAAGCTCCAATTTGACAGATTTTTTTTTTCCATTTGGGTATTTTTTAGCAAGGAATCCAAATATTCTATTTCTTCTTTTAATTTTACACCAAAATCTTTAGATATTCTTTGCAAAATTTCCACCAAAAAAATTCGTGTTCTGATACCATCTATAAAATCTAACCAATGAGATTCAATCTGATCTTATAATGGACTAAAACAAGATATTGAATCCTTCCTACAATTTGCGGAAGCAAAACACGATCGCACAATAACATATAATTAAGAGAAAGAAATTATCAGTCACACAACACAAGATATATCTAGGGAAAGTAACTGCTCAAAACCCCTCTATCTCTATTTTGTATTAAGTCAAGGAATCCTAAAAAAATACAATTCTTAATCCCTCATGAGATTCTCCAGCACTCTACCAATTATCTCCCGCTGATCTAGGCAAACTCAGTCTAGTACTTAGCCAGTTTTCAGCCTTACTTCATCCTGCCTTGCTCTTGCAATTCCTAGGGAATTAAATCCCTATTAATTAGGAAAAAAAGTCTTCCTCGACTGCTCAATCCATCATGGCATCCCAATGAATTTATAATTTCACATGCGAAATTTTCTCTAAATACATCTAATAGTTATGTTCCAATTAACATCTGTTTGAACTAGGTCATCCTCGAAATTAGCATGCATGTGGATATTAATAGTGAATTATCAGTTATTTGATTGGTCACTCATTGTGAATTAAATATAATTTAATTCACTGGACCTCTCACTAGCTCATCACTCAATTAGAACTATTTGAACTGATTTTAACTCATTTAATTGAGTTAACTAATTCACAACTACACCCCACTAATGCATCAACTACAACTGGACCTCAAAAATATTAGAATCACTCTATATGCCTCATCTTAGACCCTCAACTCTAATTTCTTGAGCTAACTCAATCATCATGACTTAATTAACTGACACAAGTTGCTATGAGATGAAATAACAATTTATTTAAGGGAAACATAAATTAGATGCCCCACAATCCTCACTCCTGGTGCATCAAAATTCCTCACCAATGTGGGTGCATTTTTTTTTTCCTTTTTGGTTTCCAATTTAACTGTTTCTTGTTTCATATTTCAATATTTCAGAATTTGATGTGGCCTTCAAACAAAGACACCATCGAAATCACATGCCTATATTCTCATGAGCAACCTCTCTTAAGCTCGATCTATGATAAGAGAACCAAAAATATGCCATCCTACTTCCTATCTTGAACCAACCATTAAGGTATGAAAAATTCTTGTGAATCCTCACATGATGATCTTGCTCTTGAAGGATCATCATGACCTCCATTTAGCAACACTTACACGGCCCTCGTACTTGACCTACTTTAGGAATACATCTCTTTTCGCCCCCTTGATCAAATGAGACCCTTCTCAATTTATGTTATTTCCTTCATCCTAAGGCCTCCCTAAATAGTTTTTCCTAGACCCTTTATGAACTCTCTATAACTTATGGGTTTTATCCACTTAGACCTTAGGAAATATTAAATTTTCTTTTTAATTTTCTTTTAGATTTTAAACCCCATATTGGATCAAAAATCCCTTTTCTTGGCTTCTTTTCCCATAAAGCCTTTTGTGACCAAAATCACACAAACCGATCTCAATAGGCATGTGGATTACCTCCCAAGCTAGATAATTAAACGACATAGTCTAGTTGTAGTAACAGTAACTTGGTCAAGCTCTTGTAGTCAAGCGAGGGCTTGGTTGGGTTCCCAAGTTTCAAATTAAGTAAGGGTAGTTGTGAGGGCATGATAGCTAGGGAGGGTTAGGGCATGCAAAAGAATTAAAAGAAATTCTAACACATGTCCCACAATTTAAATGCATTATGAAGAGTGTTAGGGAGTGTCAGGGCATATCAAGGGATAACTAGGTAAAAATGCATGGAAAGGAATGAATAAGATTGTGTGTCGGGGAGTGTCAGTGAATTCAAGTATGCTAAGGATGAAGTGTGTTAGGAGAAGTTAAAAATAGGATTTACAGGATGCAGGCCTACAGTTGTTATATGGGGCTCTACATAGCACTAGTTTTAGACAAAGGGATATCACTTTGTGCTAGGCACAACATTGTTTTTCCTTTAGCTATTTTTTTATATGAGATGTGGCACACTTTGGCTACATGTTCATGTTTTAAACTATTCTAGATAATTGCATATTGTACATTGTTGTGTATAATTTTTGGGGCACTCGCCTTGTGTCAACTTATATCTTGTGTGCCTTGTGCATATTGAGGTTTTTGTAAAATCTCAGTTAATTTTCTACTATCTATATGAACTGAACATACATGTGAAATATTGCATGTGTAATCTATGTTGCTTAGTTTTTTTATGGCCATGGCTTGATCATGTGATCCTTGTCTTCACAACTAGTTAAGTGGGACAAGTTGAGCTTGGAAATGAGTGACATACGATGAGTTATATGCAGTTCTTAGGTGAACAAGGCACAATCTACTTGTAGTAGGTGCAATTGGTCAAGTTGTTGAGGTTGAAGCAGACCAATATTGTCACGTGAATTGCAGCAGCCAAGGACTTGATTGGGTTCCCAAGTCGTGAAAAAATGTAAATACTAGTTGTGAGGACATGAGTGCCAAGGCGTGCTAGGGAATGCTAATATGTGCAAAATAGTGCTAAGGCATGTCAAACATACTAATACGTGTCGACTGACAAGGCGTGCCAAGATGTGCAAGGGTGTGTCAATGCGTGTCAAGGACTGTCAAGGAAAAAAACGGAGAAACAAGTTAAACTACAAGGAAATAAACACATAAAATGGTTAATAAGTCATCAATTTACCATTTCCAATAGGGGCATGCTAGGAACACCAAAACTAGGTAGCAATAGGTTCCAAGTCTTCCTTAGTTTCTTCTCATCTATGTTCCAACAATTGATCTCAAATAAATTTAATATTAAACCATGCCAAATCATACCAAGGCATATCAACATATTCCATAGATGCTAATACTTTCCAAGCACCAACACGTGCCAAGCGCCAAGATGTGTCAGGGAGTGTTATGCATGTTGTGAAGTGGAAGGACATGTTAAAGAGTGATAAGGTGTGCTAGAGAGTGCTAATGCATGTTGAGGAGTGCTAAGGAGTACTAGGAAAAAACATTAAGGGAGCAATAGGTAAAAATTCATGGAATTTATTGAATATGAGGAACATGTGCCAAGGACTACTATTAATGAGTGCTAGTTGTCATGCCAAGGAGTGAGTGACAATGTATGCTAAGCATTGGTAAGGAATACTAGGGAATACCAAGGCATGTCAAGAATTCCCAAAGTGTGCTTGGGAGTTCAAGGGTGTGCTAATTATATGTGCCAATTAATAGTGCCAAGATATTCCAATACATACCAGGTGCTAAGGATGTGCAACTTGCTGGGGTTATAGGTCAATATGTGTCAAGGCAACAAAATGAAGAACCAATAAGAGGGTTAATAAGTCGGGACTTTATCTTTTTCAAAAGGGGAATGCTATTCACACTAATAATAGGTCCTAATACATGCCAAGTGGCATTGTGTGCCAAGTGTTAATGTATGTCAATGCATTCAACCAAGGTGTTCTAGGGCATGCTAGGGACTACATGCATGCCAACACATGCTAGGAGAGTTACATCTTGTGTTAGCGCATGCCACCATGTGCTTGGGCATCACTGTCATGAAAATATGTTCTAGGTAAAATGAAGACATGCAAGGTGCTAAGAAATGTTAGTGTGTGCCAAAGCATTAATTTAAGGTGTTCCCATATTGTTGAGGAGTGTTAGGTATTTCTCATTAATATAATTGTCAGAGCTTGATTATGTATTAAATAACATATTTCCTACACATACTAGTGGAATTTATCTAAAGAGAATTTGCTAGATAATAAACTTAATAGATATGAATCATGTGTTGACTCATAGGAAAACTCTAGTCGACTAGTCATTACTTGAAGAAAATCATACACACTAATTATTTCTTAAAATTTTGATGGAGTCTAACCACTATGGCCTTGGACATATTATAAAAAATACTCCACAATAATGGTCTTCAATCATTAGCTTTTGACAGAAAAAAATATTAACAAGAACATATCGTCATCAAAAACTCAATGGAATGATCAATGATGATGGACATTTTTTGACCGTCACCAAAAGTAACAAAAAGAGAATTGGTGAGGGTAATTAAAAGTTCTTCACTAGAAGTGTCACCAAAGAGAGAGTTAGTGATGGGCCTTTAACGACCCTCACCAAAAGTGTCATTGAAAATGGCTTTGGTGATGAACCTTAAAGGACCATCACTATATACACTTACAGTGACACTTTTTTAAGGACCGTCACCATATGTGACATTGGTGACGGACTTTAAAGGTCCAACACAAGCATGCCCCTCACCAATGTCCTTTTTTCTTGTAGTGACCAACTCTACTACAAGAAAAACAATTGAAGGTAAGCTTACCTATGAATCTTCCAGTACATACTTAGAGTTTCTATTTGAATTTTTCCTGTTCTTCTTCTTATACATAACCTTATTCTTCCTTTTATTTTTCTTTTTTAATAGATTTCAATGCAACTTCTATAAAATTGGAGGTAACCACATTTCTCATTTCATAGGTTTTTAGAATACCATGAAGCTTTTGAATAGTAATATTCTTCAAGTCTTGCATTTATTTTATGGTGGAAACTTTCAAATCGAATTTGGGAGTTACACACCTTAATTTTTTTTGAAACAATGATGATCATTTAATTTCTTCACCAAAATTTCTCATAGAATGCACGATATCATCTACCCTAAGAAACAATCTTGTGATACTTTCATCATTGTGCATTCTGAGAGTTTCATATTGAGTTATATGATTTTGAAGTTAGGGACTTTTTACGTTGGTGTCACCTTCATAGCTTTGGATAATCATGTCCCATATAGCCTTTGGCATATTCAACTTCATGACTTTGAAAAATTATGATTATGCCAAGCTTCCTAACAAAGAATTGAAAACCTTTGGATTGGTGTTTTTCCTTTTTGCTTCATCTGTGGGAATGGAGGATGGATATTGATATCCTCCTTCAACGATTTCCCATACATATGATCCAAGTGACTATAAGTAATCTCTTGTTCTCACCTTATAGAAAAATATATTGGTTCCATTGAATAATGATGGCATGTTATATGATGTCCCCTATTGATTGCGCATATTGATGAATATTCCTTCGAGAGATCAAGATTATTCCGAAGGACGTGCTCTGATTCCAATTGTTTAGAAAAATAATAAGAGGGGGGTGAATCATAATTTGAAAACATGATTTAATTTTCTTATTCTAATTTTTGACCACGACTTTTCTCAAGAAAACCTATGTATGTATGCAACTTTAATGCTGACAACTAGCATATATCCAGTCAACTTAGTTTCTATGTCAATTTTGTCTTGAACCAGTATGTTAGTACTTCATCGACATTAGATATACAATACACATGTGCAACAAGAACATAATAAAGCATCACACATAAGAAACACATATGAAAACCATTAGTTTTAGTTGGAAACCCAATGTTGGAGAAAAGCACCGCTTTTGTAATATCAATCTCATTTTATTATGATGAAGTAATTCTTACAGTCTTGTACTAGTGCATAATCATACCAACATGCAAGAACCCACGTGAAAAAGGATACAACCTTCCCTCATTCTCTAGCACCTACTCGAAGGGAGCTCCAACACCCTGTTTCAAGACATCACAACTTGTAGGACACGTTTCATCAAATATTCAGACTGGAAGTACTACCATCATTTAATCCCAATACCAAATATCCAGACTGAAACCAAACATGGTAAAAAATCACCCAATCATTAAACCAACTGAATCAACTAATCACTGAACCAACTGAGACCCAAATCAATCAAATTATCCTCAAACAATGAAAGTAGTTAGATCATTGTAACTAGAATACCAATATTTAACCCAAACATTGCATCAACTCACTAAACCAACTAAAATCCCTAATCAATAAAATGTCAGAATATATGGGGTACTTTACTTTAGCAAATCCTCGTGTATATGCAACTTCCTTCAAGCATACCTGTGTACAGTTCTCAAAACATTGAACCCTGAAACTGAATGACTATCATTCTGAAAAAAAAAATGAGTTATATCTTGAACCACTAAATTTCTCTGAAATAATAAAAAAACCATCAAATATATTCAATCACATACAACTAGAAACATCATCATTCTTCAATCAATCAATTCAATTTCAATCATTATTGTTAAGCACATATCACTAAGTTATACTGATTAAATAGACATGACATCTTATTCAAAAAAATGCTAGCTTGTATACACACTTTCTATAAATCACTTCCATGTGTATACACACTCTTCATGAGTTAAACTTGTGTACATATATGTCTAAAGTGTATGATTGACATGCAACTTATCAGGATGAAACTCACACATGTACGCTCCTTTCAGGTATTGAACCCAGGTATCCAAGTGCCTTTCAGGTTATCAAACCCACATACATATCTGTAACTATTTACTTACAACTTCTCTACATTTCAAACCTTATGAACAAACTCGTTTCTCAGCATACATAGTAAAACATGCATAATACATAATATCAAAAATAAAATCCAACGATTATGAATATATTCATTTCAGATCTATTGGATGTGATCCATCATCAAATTCTCGGGTGCATACATATTTTTAGATCAAAAAATTCATTAATAACCAATTACTTGCACACTTGCTTCATTTCTAACTACTCATGAAATTTTAATCACTTGCACACAACAATCACTGTGACCTTCATCTCCTTATATAACTTAGCCCTTAACCAATACCACATGCCAAAACCACAATAATATTGATGATATTCTTTAGTGGGATCAAATATCAATTTTTGGGGTAAATATTATAGGTCAATACCATGGTAAGGACCCTTGGTATTTAGAATACCATGGTGCAAAAACTGTACGTGCCTTTTCTTCTTCGTACTTGTGTGTGTATGTGGATTTGCTTCATAGAACCTACATGTACCTATCAAAACATCCCCTTAATCATTCCTCTGTCTCTAAACCGCTATTCCTTTTTCCAAACTCTCTATCACATGTAGAAAAATCCTGTTGACATCTTCATCAAGTAGTTTTCCATCAAAAGACAACTCATCAAGTAGGTTTCCATCAAGGAGAACAAATTAGTCATAATTCTAACATAAACAACATATACAAATGATCTTTGTCCAATAATCATTATATAAAATAAATAATATCTTAATGAATGCAATATCTAAATCATTGGTTTAATATTGCCATTGTTCAAGCATGTGTCAAGCATACCAATATTCAAATCAAAACATTATCTCATCAACCATTGAAAAATATCTCTATAGACTTTGTAACAAGCCTTACAAAATTATGTAGTCCCTGCAATATCATATCAATGATGAAGATCACAATATGTTTTTCATTTTCATATATTTAACCCTACATGCATAGGTCACTTCATACAAAGAAAAACTTTTGCACTTTCAATCAATAGTTACAGTGTCTGAAATGATACAAGTTCTATAAATTTAGTTAAGGTAGCATATTAATTTTCTCAGTCACATATTTAAGGAATGATATTTTCAATCACAGTCAAGCAAACACATAAATATTTGGAGAGGAAAAGAAGTAACATCATAGGATGTATTCCTATGTATTGTATGTTTGAATGTAGACATCAATCCATTTCATTATCTGGGTACATTCATTCTGCACTACACATCAAAACATATTTCAGTGTCATGTAGCATTAAATGTGTATAAATGGGAAATATAAAACATTCATCATCAAGCTATCCATACTATGGTACACAATCTATAAGGAAAAATATAAGATCCAACAATCATTGATGATATGTTCCTATATTATTCCTAACAGTAGACCCAACAATTAGATGAAAATATTTCTATTATGATCTCCCCATATACATTATTCAAGATCCATTCAAATGATATAAGAACTCAAAGCAAAAAGGAGTTCAACATCCATGACAAGAAGCCCTGGGAATATTCAACCATTCAACATACACACAAACATAGTATCATTCTCAAAGTTAAGAAGATATATGTAGACATAAGATGAATCATTTCATTCTTAATTTCTGTAACATGTTTGCGTTGGCTGATCATATGAGGATCTTGATTAGATCTAGAGAAAAAATCACCTCTTTATCTCTACACAATATTAATACATGGACTTATACATTCATATGGTGTTAAAATACCTTAACGATTTTTGTCTGTGAAGCGACACAGATAATGTATATATAAATAATTTAGAGACTCATGTGGACTTAATAAGATCCCATAGAATACTATATATATATATATATATATATATATATATATATATATATATATATATATATATATATATATGCTTTAATTTTCTCTCTGTTACACTTGCAACAAATAAATTTCAATGTTTGATCATCTGCATGAACCCTCATCTAGACCTATGTGAGACAAATCATAAGAGACTGAAAACGAAGTGCATACAAATGCTCTCGCTCATTCTTCATTTTATAGGCATTTGATCTCCTCAATATGTCAGGGGAAAACTAATGTTTTTTCAAATACTGTAAGAAGAGACTAATGATGGCAAAGTAGATTGTCTCAAACAATCCCACGCACATAATTTCATGAGTGTAATCGTGGTTTCTACTCGTTTGTTTTAATTTTCTTTACCTATAGGTGTGTCCACACCCACGATGAAGATAATTCTTATTTGAAACCTTCCTCCATGTGGCAGGGGAAGAGAATAGGATAGAAAAATGTTTCTTCATATCATAACTTCTCCCATATACTTGCATAGTTTCATAAACACCTATACTCACCTCAAAACCTATTCCAAGCTCTGAGATACTTATGCAAGTCTCATTTAATCCTTTACAACTCTACCAATCATTCTTGAATTTGACACTTAAATATTGCACTAGACATTGTTAATGATTAAGCAGACATATCATCGTTAACAAGAAACTTCTAACGACCCATACAATCGATGAAAACATCAAGCCATATAATCCATGGAGACATACAAAAACATTTTAGGTTGAAATAAGTGTAGGTTTCCATTAAGGCCAACACAATAGCCATAATACCAATAATATTCCCTTTTGTACTTGATGGTAACTTCGTATAAAACATTAAGTCCTATCTCCCTCCTTGACATCCCGGGAAAAGGGTAGTACCAAAAGGAGAGAAGTAGACCCCCTGAAATTTGTAACACTATAAGTCTGGTCTTCTGATGTGAAACATGCATTAAAATACATAAGTCATGTATAAATTTCAGATATTTGTTTGTTATAGTTTCTAGGATATGATTTGTGGGAGTCAGGGTTTTTGTTGGCTCCAGAAATTTCATCACAAATAAGAAACCAAGGGAAAATTGTTATAAATTTTTTTCCAGAATCAGATTTATATTCTGTAAAAAAATTCCAAAACCAAACTAACTTTAATTTTTTGAGTATCGATTTCATGGCTGAAGGTAGAAATAGTGAGATGTGGCATGTCATACAAGTTGACTCTACTAAAATTGTCCATAATTAGGTCGTTGTGGGAGATCGAGCATAACTTTACCTTGAAGCTAAAAATTATGTCTGAATTATGGCACTGAAAAGAAGAGTTAGAGAGCTACAACATCATTGAATTTCAAATCTTGGGGATCCAAAATCCCATAGATATGCCAGGTTCAATATCAAGCTCCTCAAAAGCAGGAAAAATGTGTTTTTTGTTAAATTGCATAGTTTTTGTTTAAAAAATCAGTTTGAAGTGATTCCAAGGGCATATTGAAGCACAGATATATGTATTGGGTTCTAAAATTCCTAAAAAAAGGAATTACACACCCATTAGGCCTCAAAAATCTCTAGTATGACGCATGAAGAGGAATTGAATTGATTCCTACATCCAACACCAAAGTGTCAAGTGATGGATGAAAATGGAGGAACTATAAATTGATATGGAAATTTCAATAATATCAAGATGACTATGGGGGAATATGTATTGAATAACATAATTATTTCCATTCCAATGGGTTGTGTTGAATTTGTATTAGGAGTTCAATGGTTACAATATTTGGGGAAACTATGAAATTTAATCAGCTCCAATGAGATGACAAATATTCTAAAGAAATAACAATAAGGCATATTTGCACAACTATATTCAGTAAAGTTTCAAACAGAAAAATAATTTTTATGAGAAAATGGTAAGGTTGAAACAATGGAAGATCGCATCAAGCATCAAAAACAAGTTCTCCAACTCTGAAAGGATAACCTAACTTTGGTGCATAATCGAATGAAAAAACATGCATATCGATATCGCAACAAAAGATGTTTTGATGTAGTAAATTGTGTATTTTTACGACTACAACCATACAAACAAATGTCCATCAAGAAAAATAATAAGGATAATAAATTATTTCCAAATTAATACGGTCCTTAAAGGTGTTGCAAAATATTGGTACTATGGAATAGAAATTATATTTTCCTCCATCTTCTCAAGTGCACCCAATTTTCCATTTCATGCATAAAGAAGGTTATAGGTGACAAAATAGAAATTCAAAAAATAATTCCACAACATGACGAGGAAGGAAAAATCATACTGTAACCTAAATTAGTCATGGAAAAAGGAACTCAATAGCTATGAAATCGATCAATTTAAGAGTATTTCATCAAGTGGAAGAACTTACACATTGAGGATCCCACATTGGAGTATGATAATTTTAGACTTAAGAATCCATAAGTAATCAAGCAATGAGAACAAAAAAAAATTAATGAGAGGGGAATGTTAGGTCCATATAATACTAGTGTGCCCCTTATTTCTATTTTTAGTGTAGCCCCATTATTGTTATTGGTGTTCCCATCTAGTCCCTATATTCTTATTATTGTGCCCCTTAGGTGTATCCCCATTATTGTTATTGTTGTGCCGATGTGGTCCCCATATTTGTATATTGTGACCTCCTAGACTCAGATATAAGGAAGGAAGGTTTTTTCATTTGTATCATCAAAGAATTGTTCATTTATGTAATTTAAAGGAGGTTTCCCCCTCGAAGAGGCTAATTTCTAAGTCGTTGATTTATATTTTATTCAACTTTGTGAGATGGTTTCATAATAGACTAAAGTTAACAAAAAATAGAATGCAATGCATTATAGAACTTGACTATTCTCAAAATATGTGGAATTCATCATACCAAGTATCTCCCATCATCAAGGATCAACCATAATCAGTGTGAAACCTTTTAAATCAAGATCATGAACAGTGTTAGCCATATATATTTAATCATAACGTAGATATGAAATATCCGTAGCCATGAAGAAAGTATTAACATACCAACCAATAACAGTATTCAAAATTCCATATTGATAGTAGCATGTATATCCTTATTATCAAAGAATATCACAATAAACAATAATAAATGTAAGAAGAATACTTCCAATATAAAGAAATGTACAAAAGAATATTGATCACAACAACCATAAAATGTATCAGATAAGTAGTTTTTATTCCAGTAATAAGATATTCAAAGCATAAGAGAAACCCCACCAAGCCTGTTCCAATTCATCATCACCAATCCTATCACAATAGATGCATAACTCACATCATAGATCAACACACCAATACAAGAGATAGGTATCACCAATAATGAACCAATGTTACAAGAATAGTCTCAAAAATGAGTTTTTGAAAGCATAACTGATGCTTCCCCCGAACTTATCATATCAGCTTAAGAAACATACATCATTAGTAGAAGAATGCTCAAACAAACTATAAAATTATCATCAATGCAAGGGTCCCCCTTATATCATGCATCATTGATCCTATGGGCCTCATTGTCATCAAGTTATTATCTTCTCTTCATTAGGCTATGGACCTCATATTTAATTCTGAAATATCTATTATAAGTATTAATTGAGTACAATAGACTATAATAGGGACTATCTTCCCTACATCTATAACCTCTACTCCTTCTTCCTCCAAATCTGCTTGAAATTTCTCATCATGTGTCCAAAATTGTGACACTTATACAATATCATATAACAAAAATATTGTTTTCTTCCATTCCATCTTCTTTACCTGCAATTAGTGGCCTTATGCCCAAATTATTTACAAGAAAAAAAATTCCATAAAACCTTCTTTTATATTTGGGTAAAGATCCTATCTCTTATATTGATGGTTTCATTCTAATGAGTGACTTAATTGAGATTTCTTTTCAAGAGTCTTATGTTGGTCCTTATAATTACCTTGTGCATCTGAAACATTGTGATTTTATCCAATCCATGTCTAAATTAGAGGAAAAAAATGTTCATTAATAATATTCTTTAGCGATTCATATGCCTTTAGCCATTTTTTATTCCAATCTTATTGTGATTTTATTTTCTCATAATATTCTTTTAGAGTCACAATTTCATATTATAAATTTTTGAAATGCGTTTCCTTTTCTTGAAGTTTTTTCATTAAGACATCCTCTCTTCTATTCGTTACTTCTAAATCAGTTTCCATTTGTTTGTTTGAATTCCCGTGTCTATCAGTTTTTCTTAACCATTTCACTAAATCATATTGTTCACAATTATTTGATTCACTAGTCAACTCATTTTCAAGAGACATAAGTTTTTTGTAATTGGTGTTAGAATTTGAGTCTCAATCTACCTGATCATCAAATGTTTCTTCATTGGCTTCACTATAATAAATACTTTTCTTTGCAAAGAATTTGTTTTTGCAATTTTTCTTAGATACATCCTTTCCTTTTTTTTTTATCATGATTTTGTTTAGATAGACCTTTGAATGCATAGTGACCTACTCTTCCACAAGAAAAACATTTAAAGGAATTTTTACCTTTGAATTTACCAGTCCATAATTTTAATTTCCTTACAAAATTTTCCACTTCTTAATATGAGATATAAGTGGCATATTTATGCCCATCCATTTTTTTTCCCTTTATATTTGACTTCCAATGAAATTTCTCTAATATCTAATGTATTCCATTTTTTTTTGTTGCGTAAGATATCAAGATCCTGTTGAGTTTTTCTAGAGTAAGGCTCTTCAAATCCTACATTTCCTGAATGGAAAAAATTTGAAATATAACTTTTGTGTTAGTGATCTCAAAATATTTTTTATAATAGAAGAATCCTCTATCTTGTATCCAAGACCTTCCATAGTGTTAGTAATATTTTCTACTATGATGAAAAATCTTGATATTCTTTCATCATCATGCATTCTAAGGGACTCATACTGAATTCCATATGATTAAAATTTGGAAAATTTTAACTTAGTGTCACATTCATAGCTATGGAAAAGATTATCCCATATTTATTTTTAAATGTTTAGATGCATGAATTTGATGAACTAAAATTATGTTAATCCTCCTAAGATAACATTTATTCCCTTCACATTTCTCTCATACTTCTTATTTCCTACTTCATTTGTGGGAATGGAGGTTGGATATTCATATCCTATTTCAACAACTTCCCATACATCAAACCCTAGAGACTTGAAATATTATATCATTATGATATTCCAAAACATGAATTCAGTTCGATTAAGCACATGTGTTTTGTCAGAGAAAAATCCATCTTGATTGGTCATCATATATGATCCCCCTTCAATCAATAGAGATTCTTGTGAAGGATATTCTCTGATTCAAATTATTAGAAACACTAGTGGGGGTGAGTGAATCGGTACTTCATGCCCAATTTAAATTTACTTAATTTATGGTTTCATTTCATGGTTAAATTGAACCATTACTTCAATAGTAGAATATTTTATTATAAACCATGTGTAGTATTCAGTATAAAGACATGTAAACCATAAAACACATTAACACATGAATCACATAATGAACCTGATATTTTAGGTGGAAAACCAATGTGGCAGAGAATCACTATTGTTGTCATTTTTTCTTATTATTTGATTATAAAGATAAATATTGTTACAATTTATACTGGAAGAAATTATTTCCAACACATAATAGGCTATCTGCAAGAGGCTATTATTGGAGAATGTAACTACATTTTGTCTTCATATGATTTGAATGTGATCAAATTAAAGTGCTTAAGCAGTTTTATTAGTTTGTCCTTTAGATTGACTATTAATTGGAGTAATATTTATGCAAAAGATGACATAAACCAGCAACAATAAATGATTAAATAACAACAATAAACAGAGAGAAGAAGAAGCAAACAATTTGATGACAGAGTTCGTCCCTCCTGGATTACATCTCCGGGTTTGCTTTTAAGTAGGCATCCTTTTTTATTAGGATTGATATTGGAATTTATTTACACTGAATTGGAACATAATGAATGTGCTTTAAGGCACTTCTGAACCCTGTAAACAGACAGTACTCTTCCTTGCCTTTTCGATTCCTGTCTCTATGCTCAATTCTGACCACCGATAGCTGAGCAATGCTGGAAAAAAAATTGCCTATGCCCTTCTGAAACTTAACTCAAAATGCACAATTTACCTTTGAATGTATTTGTGATCTTTTATATAAGATTTCCTTCGAACCTTAGTTTTCCAAAAAAAACAATGTTACTGATGAAATACGTAACGACACTGTCACCTACTTTTTTTTATAGCATAAAAAGCACCCGATTTTGAAAAGTGGTGATGCAGAATCACCTCTTTTTTTTTTTCAGCAATTTTTTGACACTGTAATATTTTTATTTATGAAGCATGAATATTTTTTTTTAAATGTTAGTGATTTTCATGCTAATTTTGAAACGTATTGAGGTAGCATCAACTTTTTCTTTTAGAGCGGTGATTTTCATGCTAATTTTGAAACGTATTGATGCAACATCAACCTTTTTTTTTTAGAGTGGTGATTTTCATGTTGGTAATAAAACACAAAACTTAGATAAAAATATATATATATAAACAATATAAAAAACCAATAAAAATGTAAAAAAAAACAAAATTAACTCGTAAGAATAAAAAATTTAAACAAAAAGAAATAAATAAAACAAAAATATTCGAAAATTATATCAAAAGAAATGACAAAATTTGAAAAAAAAAAACACATAATTTAAAGAAAAAAAAACAAAAATTAACAAAAATAAATAAAATAAAAAAAACATCAATTTTTTTTTTCTAAGTTATTAAAAAAATCCATATAATTAAAAAAAAATATTTAAAATAGAAAATTTAAAAATAATTTAAATTACAAAATTAAAAGTTAGATAAAAAAAAATAAAATACAAAAAATAAAAAATTAAATTTAAAAATTAAAATTAAAATAATAATAATAATAAGAAAACAAAAATACGAAGTTTAAAATTAACAAAAAAAAACAAATTAAAAAGAAAAAAAATAATAAATTGAAAAATAAAATTAAAATAAAAGAATTATAATAAAAAAACTATCATTAAAAAACAAAAAAAATGAAAAAAACCATGCGCAAATAATTAAAAAACAAATATCCATAAATTTGTTGTTTTTTTTTTAATGAAACAATTTAATAATGTAAAAAATGAAAAACGAATAAACTAAAAGATTTAAAAAAAATTAAATTAAATTATAATTTAATAAATTTAACGAATAAATTTTAAATTTTAAAAAATAATTAATATTAAATATTAAATTTAAAATAAAAAATTTGAATTAAAAAAAATAATTTTAAATTTTTTGAATTAAAAAAAAAATAAATATGAAAAATTAAAAAAAATTAAAAAATAAAATAATTTTTTTATCGTGGTGGCGCCGCCAGTCGGCCTCCCGCCCAGGTGGCGGCAGAGGCCGGCCGCAGGCCCAGCGGCCGACCTCTACCCAGGAGGACGATTCCGGGAATCGCCATCTCGTGGCGGGAGGCCGATTCCGGGAATCGCCCTCCCACGGCGGGAGGTCGATTCCGGGAATCGCCCTCCCACCGTCGGAGGTGGATTCCGGGATTCGCCCTCTCGCAACGGGAGGCCGATTCCCAGAATCGCCTTCAGGCCGATTCAGGGAATCTCCTTCAAGCCGATTTTGGGAATGGCCCTCCCGTGGTGAGAGGCCGATTCCAAGAATCGCCCTCCCGTGGCAGGAGGCCGATTTCGGGAATTTCCCTGAGGCCGATTCTGGGAATTGTCGTCCCGCCGCGTGAGGCCGATTCCAGGAATGGCCCTCCCGCTGCGGGAGGCCAATTCCGAGAATCGCCCTGAGACTGATTCCGAGAATAGCCCTCTCGCGTCGCGGGAGGCTGATTCCAGGAATAGCCCTTAGGGCAATTCCCGGAATCGGTCTCTCTCCATGGGAGGGCGATTCCCAAAATCGGCCTCAAGGCGATTCCCAAAATCGGACTCCCGCCGCAGGATGGCGATTCCCAGAATGAGCCTCCTGCTACGGGAGGGCAACTCTTGGAATCGGCCTCCGCCGTCACTTGGGCGGGAGGCCGATTGGTGGTGCCACCACAATCAAAAAATTCTTTTTTATTTTCTCTATTTTTTCTATTTTTTATTTTTTAATTTGATTTAAATTTTTTTTTTTAATTAAAAAAATTAAAATTATTGTTTTTAATTCAATTTTTGTATTTTAAATTTATTTTTTTTTATTTTTTTTTTAATTTTATTCATTTTTTTGTTTTTAATCTTGTTTTTCTAAATTTTGTTAATAATTTGTATTAAATTTTGTATTTTTTTATTTTTATTTAATTGATTTTTTTTTATTTTTTAAATTAATAATTTTTTTTGTTACTAAATTTTATGTTTAGTTTTTTCATTTAATTTTTTAAAATTTAGTAAATTTTGTATTTTTATTTATTTATTTATTTGAATTTAATATTTTTTTAATTTTTTTTTTTTATCATTATTTTTTAATTACATAAAAAATTTATATTTTTTTTATTTGAATTAAAATTGTGTATTTAAAATTAGTTTTTTTTAATCTAAACTTAATATTTTCAAATTAATTTGTTTTTTATTTTATTTTTTATTTAATTTATTTTTTCAATTTTTCAATTCTAATTGATTTTTAAAGTTTTTTAACTTTTATTTTAACAATGTTTTTTTTTTCTTTATATTTAAAATTTAATTTTTATTTCAAAATTTATTTGTTTATTCATTTATTTATTAAAATTTAATATTTTTTATTTTAATTTAATTTTTTATTTTAATATTAACATTTTTTTTAATTTAATAAAATCTAATATATATATATATATATATATATATATATATATATATAATTTAAGTTTGTATATATATATATATATATATATATATATATTATTTTTTATATTGAATTCTTATTTTTCTAGAAATCTATTTGTTTGTTTTTATGTATTTCTTGTAGTTACTACTTTTATTGTATTTTTTTTCATTTTTCATTTTTAATTATTTTTTAATTTTTTTACTTTTAATTTCAATAATGTTTTTTTTTTTTTAAGTTTTAAATTTATTAAAATTCAATACATTTCTTTAAATTTAATTTTTTATTTTAAAATATAATTTAATTTTTTTAAAATTTAATAAATATTTTCTTTTTCTTTTTTAAATTTAATTTCTATATTTTATTTTTTATAATTTCGTTCTTTTTTTAACTTGTTTTTCTTTTTAATTTAATATTTTTATTTTGTTTTTATTTTTATTTTTTTATTTCTATATATTTTGAAATTTTAATCTTTAATTTTTTAATTTTTAATTTTTAATTTTTTTCTTAAATTTTAGGTTTTTTAATGTTTTGATTATAAATTAAAAAATATTATTTCTATTTTTAAAAATGTAAAAACTATGACACATTTTTTTTTTTTTTTATTCCATCATAAACTGGTTTTGTTTTGAGTGTGTTTTTTCAATCCTTTTTTCAATAAAAAATTTTGTTTTTAGCATAATTTTATAAAATGTTGAAATTTGACCTTAAAAAAAAACCAAGTGCGTTCTGGAATACACTTTTTTTGTTTTTGGGGTGTTTTTTCATGTTTTTTGAGTCTTTTTGGGCTAGAGTTCCCGTTTTGAGGGTAGGTTACCTATTTCATCGGTAATAGTGTTAAAATACAATTGGTTGAGCCAAAATTGTGATAAGGGATTCGAATCCTTATCTCCATACATGAACCTTATACATAGGGATAAATATCCCCAAACCTTAGTGTTGAATTTAATTCATAAAACCCAAAATTGACCATATATTTAAAAACTTAGCCCCAACAGTTAGGAGAACTGGGCAAATATTTGTTTGTTTGCATGTGATGAGGCAGCAGACAATTTATCGCTCCAGCAGTCACAGTCCATAAACCCGATGGTTCCAGCAACGTTTATTGCGACAGCTGCATGTGACAGCTTCTTTGGTGGCAGTCAACATTATCCGACAGCTGCTAACTGTAACCCATATCTGCTATAGTCTACCTTCTCATATGCATAGTTATAGCACAAACTCCGACTCGGTTTTATAGTGCGGTTTACAACTGTCAATTACAACCCGAACCTTTAACATTATCTGCCATATTTAATACACAATTTCACATGCGTTTACACACCTCCGAGACAGTTTGGATAGCTGCGGTTAGCACTGTGGGTATAGTTTTAATACTATGTATTCTTACAATGTTTCGGACTCCCGAACCTTATTAAAAGGTTTAGGAAATGTTTTAACATATGGTTTTAATTTGCGCTATAAGGTTTTAGCATAGGTATATATGCATAGAACTTAGATCATAGGAGTTAATGTCTTAGGACCTAGGCCATCTTTAAACCTTAGGTCTTAAATGATGTCGATAGGTTTTAGACTTTAGATCCATAGTGATAGGATTAGACCTTAGGATTAGGTCTTAGCACTTAGGAGTATTACATCACCATGTTAACCCAAAATTCACCTTCTCATCCACATGACGACCATGACATTGAAAGAACAAAACTGGCGAAACTGCGTGTATGAAGACTGAACTGGATGTCAGACAATTTGGAACTCTATTGATCTTGTACTGATCAAGATCCTCTTGGATCAATCCTCTCCACTTAAAAATATTTTGGACCACAAAAGCTTGATTTTAAACTAACAATAAGTGAGAATACAACTCTCTCACTTTCATCTTGACTTTGATGACATACAACCATACTTGATCGTTGACTTGAAACTGATCCTTATCATGGCACAATTTGTACCTAACTTGACTCAATTCTTGTCGTGGCACAGAAGAATGTAAGGCTTGATTGTAAGATTGATGCACATAAGTTACAAATTCATCCCATATCTTGGGATGTTTAATGGAGTTACCTTGAAGAATATGTTTCATGGTCCTATTCACAATTTCTGTCTATACTTGAACCATATCCATGGTGCCCCATGGTTGCAAAGGAATTGGAAGTGGCATGTGCAAACCAATATTTCGATTGCATGGCTTTCTTGCTGAACACATTACACATCCCTTTATGTACTTCACAGTTGTTTCATACATATGAGGCCAGTAATAATACTTTTTACTTTGTGCCGTAGTCTTGCTTACCCCGAAATATCCTACAATTCGAGAAATACGAACTTCCCGAATAACCTGCACTCTTTCTATCTGAGCATCATGAGTTAGTGATTTATAAGCATGTTTGAATTCATCATCAGTTCTATATTATTTTACATAACTTTCATAAATCAATGAAATTTTATGCATTACTACTAAAGCATTCAAATAAAACATATAAACTAATTAACTTGTTACACCTTCCTTGTCCTTAATTACTAAGTGAATTTTCCAAAGAAATCCCATCCAACTGTAGTGAGATTGTTGCAACTTAGTATATCACTGAAAGTATTGAAGCAGTTGATAATATATGTGAATCACTATTTCCATTGAATATCATTTAACATATGTTTTAACCTTATATGGTTGTTGATGATCTATCAATGCTGTGAAAATTTTCTGCTTAAATGAATCAACCTTAAAATCGACACTTATTCCCCATGTCCCGTTTTTCTTATGAGCCAAAATTATGGGTGAACTGTATGGAGATGAACTGGGTCGCATTAATTATTTTTCAACTTTCTCTGGAATTTGTTTCTTTATTTCTTTATTTTCTATAACTAACTTGTGACAAATTTCAACATTAGAAAGAGGGGCAAGATACATCAACTGCACTTCATGTGATATTTCCTTTTTATGAAGTAGGTGTTTTGGTTCTTTAACTAGATCCTGAAATGAATCTACCTTTTTAACAAATTTGCCTTCATATTTAATTTCACAACCTGAACAAGTATCATTAAGATCCTTATGCTTTTCTTTTATCTACATGAATATGTATCTCTTACTTGAACTTATTAAGCGCTTCATCTGATTAGCATTAATTAAATTCAAGTGATATTTTATTTTATGTGCCTGAACGATGTACTTAATCCCATGTTTTATGAGATGATATATATGTTACTTCCTATAAAATACTTCATCATGGTCATAGAGATAAGGGCTACCTAAGACAATTCCACAAATGTCTAACGATATCACATCTAGCTCCACTTCATCGATATAGTTAGCTGTGATTGCAAATTTTAACTGACATTGTTTGGTAACATGAATTTGAGATTTTTCCTTTAACCACCCTAAAGGATATGGATTTGGATGATTATGTGTTTTCAAACCCAATTGCTTAACCAATGACTCAAAAAACAAATTTTCCTATGATCCCATATAGAACAATGTATCTATCTTAGTATGCTTTGAAGTTACCCTTATATGAAATAACTCAATTCTTTTATCTTCATTCTATTGTTTTATGTTTGAAGAAGAAGAAGTACTAGCATCAAAAATTTTACCTGTTGTAACCATAGCAGTGATTTTTCTTTCATCACCTGAATCTGATCCTAAGTCCAAGCATTATTGGATTGTTGTTTCAACCTTCCTTACACCCTTCTTCATTTGGAACTTCTTTGGCTTCAATTCTAGATGAAGTTTCCAAAACCTAGCTTCATCATGGCCCATCCTTTGGCAATGTTTACACGTAGGCCTATCATCCTTCTTTTGAGATGTGGCAGTATTCTTTCCCTTTGACTTCACGTTATTTTTGTTGTCTTTAGTTTCCATCTAATTGGATGTCTTTTCTATAAAATTGAAAGGTCAACCACCTGATTCAACATGAATAGCTTGAACGAAAAATTCATCACAATAATTAGGACAAAAAATTAATAATGTATGCTGCAAATATGGATGCAAACTACCAATATACTTCAACAAAGTTTCTTTTGTGTCCAAAGAAATACCAAGTGCTAATGCCTTCTTTCTGAATTCCTGTGTGAACTCTTGACTTTTTGTCACTTACCTTGTCGCAAGCACTACCAATCCATTACAGCTTGCAATGTGTGACCCAATGGATAGAATTGTTTCTTTAGAGCTTTAATAAACTTATTCCGTGAGGTGATAACTTTTCCTTTATGCTTTAAATCTATTTGTGTCTTACTTTCCCACCACATCAAAGTAGTAACCCCCATTCTAAGAGTAGCTAGTTGGATCTTTATGTTATCATCAGTAATATTTTGAATACAACAATAGAATTCTATCTATTTTACCCAATTATCTAATTTCTCAAGGTTTATTTCACCATCATACATAGGTAATTCGAACTTAACATCAAGTTTCAATAGTGGACTCTTAGATTTCTTTTCTTTTTCTAATTCGGAACTAGAAGTAGAAAAGGAAGAAGAAGATGATGGAGATGACGTAGGAGAAAGATATTTATCTGCCTTCCTTTTACCCTTTTCCTTCTTTGATGCCTTCGAATATGAGGTTGCATCTCTCGTATTCTTGTCTTCATATAATTCTACCAACATCTGCCGCATTTTTAGAAACATCTGCTGGATTTGATTATCATCCATGGATTTCTTTTCAGTAGCTTCAAGAGTCTCAATGGTTTCAATCCCTGTCATCATTGATTGATGAATGAATTTCTACTTTTTTATCTCTGGATCAAATTCCCCAAGCTCGCCTTTTCCACGTTGCAATCACAACCTGGTTAACATCCACTGACAAATAAACTGCAAAGCACAACCATCTCTGATACCAACATGATCTAAATGTGATCGAATTAAAGTGCTTAACAAGTCTGATTAGTTTTTACTTTATATTGACTATTAATTGAAGTAATATTTATGTGAAATATGACATAAACCATTAGCAATAAATTATTAAATAATAGCAATAAACATAGAGAAGAAGAACCAAATAATTTGATGAAGGAGTTTGTCCCTCCTAGACTACATCTCTGGGTCTGCTTTTAAGTGGGCATCCATTTTTATGCGAATTGATCTTAAAATTTATTTATACTGAATTAGAACATAATGATTGTGATTGCAGGCACTTCTGAACCCTATAAATTGAAATTAATCTTCCTTTCCTTTCCGACACCTATCTTCATGCTCAATTTCGAGCACCGATGACTGAGAAATTCTACAAACAAAATCATCTATGTCCTTTTGAAGCTGAACTCAAAATGCACAATGTCCCTTTGAATGTATTTTTGATGGCTTATATAAGACTTCCTTCGAACCTCTGTTTTCCAAAAATACAATTGGTTGAGCCAAAATTGTGATAAGTGATTCTAATCCCTATCTCTATACATGAACCTTATACCTAAGGATAAATATCCCCAAACCATAGTGCTAAATTTAATTCATAAAACCCAAAATTTACCATATATTAAAAACCTTAGCCCCAACAGTTAGGCTAACCAGGTAGAGATTCGTTTGTTGGCATGTGATCAGGCGGCAGATAGTTTATGGCTCCAGCAGTCACGGTCCATAACCCCGGCAATTACGACAACATTTATTGTGACAACTGCATCTGAAAAATTCTTTGGTGGTGGTCAACATTATCCGATAGCTGCTAAATGTAACCCATATCCACTGCGGTCTTCCCTATCATATGCACAGTTATAACACAAACTTTGACGATATTTGATAGCGTTGTTTACAACTGTCAACTACAACACAAACCTTTAACATTATCCGGCACTAATACACATTGTCACATGTGTTTACACACCTCCCACACAGCTTGGAAAACTACGATTAGCACTGTGGGTATAGTTTTAATACTATGTATTATTACAATGTTTCAAACTCCCGAACCTTATTAAAAGGTTTATGAAATGTTTTAACGTATGGTTTTAATTTTCACTATAAGGTTTTAGCATGGGTTTATATGCATAGGTTTTAGATCATAGTATTTAATGTCTTAGGACCTAGGCTATATTTAAACCTTAGGTCTTAGATGATGTGGATAGGGTTTAGAATTTAGATCCATAGTACTAGGATTAGACCTTAGAGTTAGGTCTTAGCACTTAGGAGTATTACATCACCATGTTAACCAAAAGTTCACCTTCTCATCCACATGACAACCATGAAATTGAAGGACCAAAACTAGCGAAACTGCATGTATGAATACTGAACTGGATGTCGGACAATCTGGAATTCTATGATCTTGTACTGATCAAGGTCCTCCTGGATTATCATAAAATTTACTTGAGTCATTATGTAATGTAATTTTAAAAATAAAATAAAGGAAATAATTTTTATTATGATCAAAATTACTTATCAAAGCATGTGTTTCATGCTTGGGTCATTATGTTTTAGGTCATATTCCCCATTGTGGAATTCTAGGATTTACTCTGATTTTATAGAGTCATTATAAATTTAAAAGAACCTTATTGGGCATTTGCGTCATGTAAAATTTCTTATTATTAAAATAAATATGATTTATTGTAACTCCAAATAAATTTGGCCTAAAGGGAGCCAATTCGACCTCACATGGAGCCTATAAAGAGAAGGAGATCGAAATAATTTGGTGCATCACTTCTCAAGTGAGTTTGATATCTATTTCTGCATAGTAAAAATTATGAAGCTGGTGAATGAATTCAAAATGAATTCAAGTTGGGCCAAAGTGATAGAGAATGATAAAATTTAAATTTTTGTGTTGGTATCTCTCCATTTCGTGCGCTAGTTTGGGAGATCAAAGCCTTTTTGTATTGTTGTTGCTCCCTACTACTGGAACTACTACGTAGTCAAATTTTTTGGGAACAAGTTGATGATGTTGTTGGGTAGAAGATTTATAAAGGAAAAATTGGTGTATATGTAAGGTTTTCTCTATATCTTGGGTGAATAGTCTCAAATAAAACTATTGAAGGAAGAGAATTTTGACCGGGTTTTCCCCTAGAGAGGGGTTTTTACCTCGCATAGTGCCTACATCTTGTATCTTGTTTTTATGTGATATTCATAAAGACAAAATTCGATAATTTATTGAATAAATATAATCTGATAAAAAAGTAAAATAAGCCAACATAATTCACAAGTAATTATTAAGAAAAAGGAATCAAACCCTAGTATACTTGCATTTATTTCCCAACATGGTATTAGATCTAAGGTCAAGAAAGATTGAACGTCACCTTGTTGGCTAAAAATAATTTCACATGGATTCTCCCTCTTTGATAAGCTATATATGAAAGGGTATCAACATTGTTGGAAGCTAGATCAATAATGTCATCGACTACTTATTTAATATGGTGAAAAGTCAAGGATTTTTGGTTGCTCTTATAGGATATGCTAACAATGACAGTGCATGGATCATTGATAGTGGAAAATCAAGACACATGATAGGAAAAAGTAAATAACTTCATACAATATCAAAGGAGTCGACTTTTCATGCAGTTCAATTGGGTGACAACAAAAACTATGTTGCTAGAGGCCTATGATGAACATGGTTGAAGTGGGAAAGTGGATTGAAGCTGCACCTCAAAAAATTACTATATGTTATAAGTTTGAAAATAATTTTATTTCTATTTCTTATTTATAAGATAAAGGATATAGAATCACTTTTGATGATGGAAAAATATTGTTTTGTGGAAAATACTCTAGCACTGATAAAGCTAGAATTATTGGAGTTCGTGAAGGAAGATTATATAGGGATATCACTCAACCTCCTCAATATTTGGTTCATACAGAAATTATTCCTATTGAACTATGATATAGGAGGTACTTTCATTTACACTACAAAATTATTCTGACTCTCAATAAATTGGTTAGTGGAATTGCCAATATGAAGGAAGATCATGAAGGTGTGTGCAAGGAATGATATTTGTGGAAACATACAAGAAATCCATTTCAAAATAGTGCAAATAGGTATAATTAAATACTAGACCTCATTTACTCAGATGTGTGTGGGACAATGTTTGAAAAAACACTTCGAGGACATCTCTACTATGTAAAATTTATAGATTATCATTTTAGAAATACATGGCTCTACCTTCTCAAGAGAAATGATGATGTATTTGAGAAGCTCAAGGAGATTTCAGGTGAAGTATAGAACATCACTAAAATAAATATAAATACTCAGAGAACCAATAATGGTGGGGAATACACTTCCAAGGAATTGATTGCATATTGTAAGGAATCAGTAATTAAGAGGGAGATCATTGTTCTGTACTATCCCAAACAAAATGGAATTGTTGAAGGGAATAATAAGTATATTTAAGAAGGCATCAAAATAATGCTCCTTGATCAAGACCTAGAAAATTTATTATGGGGAGAAGTAAAAAGGAAAATGGTATGTATTTAAAATAGAATTCTCCATATAAGTATCAAGAATATAAGTCCTAAAAAATTATTCACAGTAAATAAGCCAAGTGTTGATCACTTTTGAATCTTTTGAAGCCGTACCTACAACCATGTCCCCAAGAAAAAGGGAAAGAAGTTGGATTTTACAAGAATCAAATAAACACTAATTGGATATAGTCTCTCCTCAACAACATATATAATCTACATCAAGGAATGAAGACATATTGAAGTAAGCATGAATGTCATATTTGATGAAAATCAAACCTACAAGAAATCAAAGGATATCCCAATTGATTCTGTTGATGAATAATTTACAATATTCGAAGAAGAACAAGTACACCATGAAAAAAATACTACAAATAAGGAATAATAAGTAGGACCCAATGAGCCTATTCAACTTGTGACCATCCTGAACACCAGGAAGAGGAAAAATTGGTTGAAAGCTACTTTAGAGGATGTGTAAGGACATCAACCAGTGATAGGAACATTGAGAAAAAGTAAAATAGGAAAGGGATATTCAAATTATGCTACATATATGAGAAATTTAATTGAATAAGAACCATCTATGTTCGAATAATCTATTCATCAGGAAGTTTGGAAGGAGGCGATGTAGGAAGAATATAAATCCATTATGAAGAATGGGGTTTTGGAAATCATTCCTAGAGCTAGTGACAACGTGGTTTTCACATATAAATGTATATACAAGATCAAGCATGTTGTTTATGGTATGATAGACAAGTACAAAGAGAGATTCATTGCAAGGTTTTTCTCTCAAAAGGAAGGCATATATTATGAAGAAACTGTTGCACCTACAATAAGGTATACCACCATTAGATATTTGGTTTCATTGCTTGCTAAAATGGGTTGGAATATCGACCAAATGGATGTGAAGACTGCATTTCTAAATAGGACCATTGACGAGGAAGTATACATCGAACAACTTGTTGAAGCCTTAAAAATGCTAGCTTCAAACATTTGGGGAAATCCACCCATTCCAGACCTTAGTACATCTCCTTTTCCGTTTGGGATGGTGGCTCTGACTGGATAATATGGGAATAGTTTCCCAATGATATATGGGTTGATGATTGGTTGTTTACATAATGGGTAATGATAATTAATCTAATCTATAACTTGAATAAATACAAATAATTCTACTTAACCTGGGTATCATATAATAAATGCGACTATAGATTTGTTCCGATTAGATGAATAATCATATAGATGACTTATTCATCCAATAGAAAGATGTATACACATATAATAATTACTTTGTTTAAGAAATTAAATAAAGTAATGATGATAACATATCACATTCTTATAATTATATTTCTCACATATATTTTGAGATATGACAATTCTAAATTTTCAGAAATGATACAAAAAATAATTGTTTCACAGACATACATATGTAAACACTAGAAATTTTCAAAAGGAATGTTTCATTGCATAAATAAAATTGAACAACATGATTATGATAAAAATAGCAGATACATTTGTAACCTCTTGATGCAAATAACACTCTGATCCCACTTTCTTACTTAGAACAACTTTTAGGAAAAACAAAAATGCAAATTTTTTAACACAATTTCTTCATAAAACCATAGAATTGTGATCCACCGTTAATAAAAATAATATATTTGGAAGTACATAAATGTAACTTCTCAAGTCAAAAATTAAAAAAAATTGAGGACCCCTTTCTTAATACATGAAAGGGGTTTAAATAATAATAAACTTAAAAAAAACTATCTAAAACATCGCTAAAAAATGAAAATCGGAGATCTGATTTTATAAAAATAGAATTACAATCTCCAAGAAAACAAGTTCATTGCATTTCTTTCATGTCTGGTATGCGCAGCTGGAAGATTGATAGAATATATTTCACTTCAGGAGGATGAATCAATCGAGAATGTAGTTGACTGGTATATGTGGCATCCGAAAGCTCTGGAATCATATAACTGATGGCATTAGAGAGGCATTTTGTAGTCATCTGTTGGCTATGTGGTCTAACCAAATAAAACTAGAATGTGTCCCATGCGAGTCCTTATATTGTGCTGATCTGTTGGTCCTTATTGGCTAAGTCCTGCTTCCATTGTTACTCTATTTCTTTGATCTTTAGGAGTTTGCCTTGGATGCAATCTGAAATCAAGTTGGCCGCATATAAACTGTCATTGATTAATTCTACTAAATTATTCATTACAACTCTTGCTCTGGAGGTAGCCCATTCTTCCTCGATTAACTGTGTTTCCCATTCTGCAAACAAAATTTATTTGTGTGGCTCTTGAGTCATGGGAAGATTGGCAGCGATTCCTTGATCTATGTCTCGCCATGCGAGGAATCCCAAAATTTTCTCATCGGCATCTTCAAATTGTAACCTTGTATTTACTGTCTTTTCTATGAGTGATGTCGCTATTTTACACAGAGGGTCAACCAGTGATATTTTATGACACAAAATATCAAGTTGTTGTGACAATGATTACTTAATTCAATAGCCTCCATTTTTAATTGATCAAGTTTAGGATAATCATTAAATATTTGTATTTGTGCTTGTAACAAGGCACTATGTTCTTCTCTGGCCATCTTCTCTTATTGAAGAATCACCTATAATTTATTTAACTCTTGAGACAACTGTTGTTCTTTATGTATAGCTTTCTGGTCAAGCTTTTTCTTTTCAATATTCAATTGCTCTTTAAGTTGCTCATTCTTTTTTTTTTTCTTCAATCAGTTGCTATTCTACATGTGATATTTTCTGATGATCCACTATTGCCATTTCATCCAGTAGCGCTATCTTTTGATCTTTTTCCTTTATCATTTGATTGACTTCGGAGGCTTTGTCCATCATCGCTACTGTATAAGCCCCTGCATATTGAGACAATTTGGTTAAATCCTCTGAAGGATTAACTTCAAAGTCCTTCCATACAACATTCATTAATTTAACTTGGGGAGATGAAAATGGCCCTTGATCGATTTTCCTTTTCTTCCTTTATTTTCTAACTATAGCCCTATGCTTTGGACTGTAGAAGACATCTAGGGGCAGTATATCTTCAATATTTAATAAAATTTCATCAAAAGGATTTTCTGGGATAATCTCAACATCTCAGGTATAGCATTTACGAGTGTTCCTTCAACTGTAACACTAGTCACCATGAGTTGTTGTGTTGCCGGTGATTGCATTATAGATACATTCTGAGAACATTTTTGGCCCTTGATCTGTCGATCAAACTGTTCCCATTATTTTAATAAATTTGAATGATCATGTCTATCCATTTCAGAGGAATCACCATATTTTTTACTTGTCTTTTCTTGTTCAGTTTGAATATCAGCCTTATTTCCTATATTTTATTTTTCCTGCTCTGTTTCAGTGTTCTTTTCTTCTCTGTATTCTTCTTGTTGCAGTAGATTAGTTCTCAACTGATCAAGAGGTATTGTTAGTGGTCTCTTTTTTCTGAATTGTAAGAACTCTTCCATTCCATTTGCTCAAAAATTTAATTTTGCTAAATGTTCAATCTATGAAAATCCTTCAGCCGAGGCAAATAGATCATCAAAATTAACATCTTCATGTTCAAATTTAGCAACCTGTACCATAGATGTAAATTTAAAGGAAACTTTATTTGGATCATATTATCTTTTGGGGATGGTTGCCAATCTGCAGTCTTTTATTTTTTGGGCTTCTTTCTCTGCATGTTTAAAATCATTTAGAGAAAAAGATCGACATCAGAGGGGAAATGTAGGCCATATCAACTTCTTAGAATTTTTTAGGTTTCTAGACATCCCTTTCTCCGTTATTTGATAAGCTATTTCTCGGATTAATTATTTATCGAGAATGTACAAGGGCAGAACATGAGGATCAGTGATACTTCCGAATATCCGGATATAGGTGAATTTTTCTTCTCCAAACCAGCTTTTGATTGAGGTTAGGTCAATGCTAGCCTCATCAGATAACCTTGAAGCGGGTTTATTGAATATAAATTGATGAATTGGTAAGATGAATCCATGAAAAATTCTATATATGTGGTCTTTATAATAGGTCTTCCACAGATATTTGTGATAAATGTGGATAGGAATCGGGCTTTGAGGAGTCCACTTCCAGCCTAAGATAGGGAATTCAGAGTTGAAACATATGGTGTCAATGATATAAGAAATCATGTAAAATGGGGGTATTATCCAGGTAGTTACAAACCTATTTTTCCTATAATCGAGTATTTTTCTTTCCATTTTAACAGATAAAATGGTTTCCCAATCATAATGTAGGAATTAACACCAGCTTCAATTAAGGGTACCATCTCAATAGAAATATTTTTAGAGTTGATAGTTCCAAATAATCTACACATCATAGCTACAGCATAACAATAAGGAGACGCCAAGGATTCTACAAAGTACATACTCGAAGATTCGTGCTTATGTTTTTTAGGAATATGCCTCCAATATCTAATGGTATCTGACTCCACTTCATTTTCATTGGCGAAATATTCCAAAAATGCTTTATTGTATATTTTTTGAGGGTCTGGTAAGTGCTACATATTCTTGATGTCTTCCGCTTTAAAAGACCCGAAAATCCTTCCGTCTGACGTAAAGAATGCTCTGTCTGTTATATTGATGCTTTCTATTACCCATCTTACCAAGTCATTATATGGGAGAACATTTGTGCGAGTTGCTACTTTGTGAAGATAGAAGCTTGCCAATTACTTAAGAGTGCTTTTTTATTTTTTATTTGAATCTGCCTCCAGCACTTCTTCTGATATTATAGTTGGATCTTCTTCTTCTAGTAAATTTTAAGCTCCTTCCCATGAATTTTTTCCAGGACCCAGACAGGTTGTATCAGTTACTAACATCAATTTAGCTGGTTTCTCTTCTGGAATGACGGGGACCTTTTCTCTCTTGGATTTCTTAGACATTTTCATAACTCGTAGGTTTTTCTTAGATCTACACAATGGAACAGATTAGCAAAATGATGGAAAAATTATTTTAATAATGAATACCAAATAAAGAGGAGCTAATAGCATGTAATCACAAAAAATATGATGGATTAAAGAAATATTATTCCATTGAAGATGAAATATGCGATAGACTTCAACCATGATTATCTATTAATTATTTCCTAGTATAATGTGGGATTTTAATGCCATTGTAGGTTGTCTCATTGAAAATTCATAATGGTCCTTTTAAAGCATTCATACCATAACTTTTTAAGGTTTTTCGATCAACGATATTCGTATATCGAAGATCGGAAGTTTGAAATATCAGGTTTAAGTATTCCCATTTTACACTTGCAATTTGTGATTATTGTTGAGCTAGCATGGATGCCACGATGCCTTTTAAATCGTATCAAATTATTGGAATTTCTTGTACAAATGGTCTATTTTATGTTTTCATTGAGGAGCGCTTTTATGAAATAATGATATTGCATCATAGATTGTCAACAAAGTATCTTTGGATATGAGGTATGCCTTTTTGGTGATGAGCGATTTGTGATTTAATTTATCGCATCGGAAAAAAGGGGTGCACGAACATGTGATATGAGTTTACAAATTCGCGATTTTGATTAGGCTTATTGCATCAGAACTTTTGAAAAAACGTGTATAAGAATGTGATTTCCCCAATTTGCGATTGCGATTAGGTTCATCACATCGGAAATTTTCAAAGTGGAAGGATTGAACTCATGTTCATGCAATATGTGCTTTTGCAATTGCTTAATCACATTGGGGTTGAATGATAACACATTTGATTCTATAATTTGAATATGCGAAATGTGATAAAGGCCTTTATGTGTTTTCTTTATTTTTCATTAAATAAATACTTTTTCATTGGGGTTTGATCATATTTATTGATAGATCGAATTTCCTCAAAAAATTTATTGATTCTATAACTACCTAAAGAAAAGGGGACCCATTTCTTATTAAAAATTAATATAAAAATTTAAAATGGGGAGAGTTGTTTGTACAACACAAAAATTGGCGATTCACTGGGAGAAACAGTTGTCTTCGAAAAATCAAGTCATAACTAAATATTTTGTAAGTAGAAATATTTGAGGACAAAGAAAACTATCCTAGAAAAATTAGATAAAATCTAACTCTGAATAAAATAAGAATCACTTGCAATTTCTTTTTAATCCCTTTAAAAATAAAAACATTTTTAGTTTCATCAAGCTTTGATTGGTTGATAAAGATAAAGTAGGGGGCTTCTCCAATTTAGATTTGTAATTTACTCTTTTGTCACAGGTAGTGCCTCTGCTGCGAGAAAACATCTATAATCTCGAAAGGGTTAACCTTTAAACAATAATCATCCATTATCCCATCCATCTAAGAGTATAAATTTTTAAAATATAAATCCATAAATATATGTTTTTCTATATTTTGTTCTTTTACTCTTTTAACTTAAAATCCATTGTCCTGGCTTGTCAGCCGGTTGATAACAATGCTATTCACTGGTTGTAACTAAATTGAACAATATAGCTCGTGATGAGACCCCTTGTCTTATGATTATAATCCATTACCCTGTTTTGATATGAAGTAGTGATAATGTCAGTTTGATTACTTTCCTATGATCATGATAAGTAGGCTCGTGATGAGATATCTTATATTTTATATGAGACACATTTTTTTTATAATTACACTCTAAAAACTCATAAACTTAGTGGATGGGGTGAATGATTCTCTCCTTACGAGTCAATGGATGACCTTTTAGAGTTTTAAGTGCCAAAATTTGGAAAAATTCTTTACTCTTTATAAATAACCTTACTCTACTTTATAAACTTAGAATGATTTACAATATTTTCAAGGTTTCAGAAGATTTTAAAATTTTTTAAATGAATTCCTAGAGTTTCATATTTTATTTAACTCTCCAAAACTATAGTCACTTCCTTTAAAATTTATATCTACATAAGCAAGTATTCATAATATTTTCTCAAAGATATTTTCAATAATAAAATGCCAATGGAAGACTATTTACAATGTTATTTCTAAGGCACACAAACTTACATAATGAATATCTATAGGTAAGAAGGGGTTGTCTCCTTAGGAAAATAAGTTTTTCAAAATAAGCCCATTCACAGGAAGAGAATCTCTCTTTCCTGTTAGATCTTGCAATATGAAAGTAGATGAGCCTACATTTTCAATGATTTGAAATGGTCCAAGCCATATCTTTTAAAATTTGGAAAGTTTACCTTTATCTTCATGTGCTTTGTCCCATTTCAAAACAAAATCACCAATTTGTATTTTTTTAGATCTAGTAGAACTTGCATCAAAAGAAGATTTTATAATCTGTTTATGTTTAGCGTGAGTGATTTTAGCTTTTTCCCTTTTTTCATATAATTTGAGGTTTTTATCAAATCTTAGTTGGATAGAAGATGAAGGATTTTCTTCAATAAATTGTAATAGGGCTAGAGATGCGAATGTGAGGTTTGAAGGTATTACAACTTCTTTCCCATATACAAGATTAAAAGGTGAAATACCTATTGAAGACTTTTGAGTTATACGATCAGCCCATAGTGCAAAAATCAAAGACTTATGCCAATTATTTTGATTTTGATCAACAGTTATTTTGATGATTTTAATGAGATTTTTATTAGTTGATTCAACCAAACTGTTATCTTGGGGATAATAATTTGTAGAATATTTTAACTTAAAACCTCTTTTGAGCACAAATTCCATTATACTATTTCCAAATCAGATGCATTATAAAAAATAAGGGCATTACGTACACCAAACCTCGTAATGATGAATCGATCAATGAATTCAATGATTGCATCAGAATTGGCTACCTTTAAAGGAATTTCTTCTACCCATTTTGTGAAATAATCCATGGTTGTAAGGATGTATCTGTGTTGCTTGGAAGAATGTGGAACAATTTCTCCAATAATATCAAGTCCCCATTGTTCGAATGGTTGCTCAATGTTTAATGGTTGTAAAGGAAAGGTTGGTTTCTATTGTCTTCCAATGGCAGTTTGGCAAGTCTTACATTTCCTCACATAGTCATGGGCATGTTTAAACAAAGTAGGCCAATAATATCCAACATGAATTATCTTGTGAGCTGTAGTGTCTCCTCCAAAATGTCCACCTACTAGTCCATTATGTAATTCCTCTAAAACCTTGTGTGGTTCAATTTTTTCCAGACATCTTAGAAAAATAGAATCATAATTTCTTCTGAATAAGACATCATCAATGATCTCAAAGTTTTTAGCTTGTAATATTAAATCATGCTTGCCTTTATAACTGAGATTAGGAGGAGCATACCCATTTTTAAAGTAAAATATCACATCCGCATATTGGGACTTAGAATTTATGATGCTTATCTCATTTGCTTGAAAAGTATTATCTTGATCTTGAGGTTTTGGAATATTGGAAGCTCCTGCTAATAACCTACAAAAACCTTGTCCTCTAACAATTTTAGTTGGTTTAATTTCAACATTAAATTATTGTAAGGATGTTACCCAATTGGTCCTTTTTACTCCTACTTCCCTTTGTACTAGTAATTGTCTCACTGTAGGAAATGGGACAATGATTTTTGTATGCATTTTTGGGAGAAACTGTTTAAAGTGTTTGATAGATTTAAACACAAGAAAAATCTTGTTTTTATACTTCTAAATAATTAAGTTCAGCTCATTGGAGATTTTAACTAAAGAAGAAGATGGGTGCTTCAATTTGTTGATCATTGATTTCTGTCAAAACAGTAGCATAAGATGTTTCAATGCCTAGATTGTAAAAAATAAAATGATTTGAAAAATTAGGAGTATTCAATGCTGGAGCATTAATAATTGTCTGTTTGATTGAATCAAAGGCTTCCTTTTCTTTATGTCCCCATTTGAAAATTGAATTATTCTTAATTATAGTTTGCAAAGGTGAGACTATATGAGAAAAACCGAGAACAAATCCTTTTACAAAATATATCTACCCTAAAAATGACTGCATGGATTTCTTATTATGTGGCAAAGGGATATCAAAAATCTCTTTTATTCTATCAGGGTCTATATATATGTCATCTTTAGATACAATAAATCCCAAGAGTTTCACTTCATTAAGAGTAAAGAATGATTTTTTTGGATTTAAAGAAATACCTTAACTTCTACATCATTCAAAAATCTATTTTAAATCATGTAGATGGTTAGATATTTTATTTGAAAAGATAGTTATGTCATCTAGATAGAGAACAACTGAGCTATTAATCAACCCTTTGAAAGCTATATGCATGGCTCTTTGGAAGGTATCTCCAGCATTTATCAAACCAAAAGGCATTTTTTGGTAGGAATATGTTCCCCATTTGGTTCTGAATGTAGTTTTCACTCTATCATCTAGATGCACCAATATTTGATTATATCCTCAAAATCCATCGAGAAAATACATTAATTCAGAACCAGCTACTACTTGAAGTATCTGTTCCATTGTAGGTAATGGGAAATTATCCTTTTGACATGCCTTATTGAGATTTTTAAAATTTATACAAATCCTAATGTCTCCATTCTTCTTCCTAACAGGTACCAAATTTGAAACCCAATTCGAATGTCTAACAGGGAAAACAATTTTAGCTTTTAAGAGTTTATTCAACTTTGTTTTAATTTTATTTTCCAGGTTAGGATGAATTTTCCTTAACTTTTGTTGCACTTGTTTCTCATCGGAGATCATCGAAATTATATGTTGAATGATAGAAGTATCATAAGTTTTCAAATCTTCGTAATTCTAAGATTTTTTTTTTTTGTATTTTTTTAGAATTCTAATGAAAGCACACCTTTCTTTAGGTGTTAGCCCAAGACATAGATTGACATTTTTTGGTTTATATTCAGTACCAAGATTTGTTAACTCAAACTTTAAAGTAGAACTTTGAAGTTTGGCATTAGTAACTTTTTTGAATCTATCTTTGATATCATAGAGATCTTCAAGCTTAACCATAGATTTTGGAATAGAATTTTCAATTTTTTTTTTATTTTATTTGAAGATCATGATCACTTTCATCAACTATCTGATCATAATAATATTTATCCAAAGTTCATAAGTTTAGGATGTCTTCATCATGATTAAATACTCGCCAATTGGTTACATTGTCAAGGACAGATGGTCGAAATATCAATTCAACTAAAAACCTATCTAGACTATAATCCTCAGTTGGAAGGAGCTTAGAAGCAATGTTAGCTAATAAATCAGCTGTTGAGTTCTGAGATCTAGGAATAGGGGAAATATTCAATGCTAAAAAGTGAGTTGTAAGACCTTGAACAAGGGCTTGGTAATGTTTAATATGACTTGAAAGACAATGAGTAGTATTCCTAAGTTGCCTGATGACAATTTTATAATCAACATATACCTTCAAATATTTAACATTCAATCCTATTTCTTCGTAAATTCCTTGAATCAAAGATTCATATTCTGTAGTGTTATTTTTACACTCAAATTCTAGTCTACATGACAACATAGTTTTTCCCCCTTCCGGACTAACTAAAATACATCTTTCTCCCGCACCATCATTGGACTTTGATCCATCAAAGTATAAATACAAAAATAAAGATTTATCTACAGTCTTATTTACAAATTTCTTGGCAATATTAACACATCTTGAGGTATCAGTGTGTGAGAAGTTTTCAACTTGTGAAGTGAAACTATTTACAAGGAAAGGTGATTGCTGGGCATTAAAATTTCCAAAGAATGATTCGACTGAATAATTTCCAAGAATGTTATTATTGAAAGCTACAGGTTGGTTTTCTTGCTCAAACTTTGTTACTGTATGATTCATGTGTTTCTCCCAATCAATTTTAATTTGATTTGGTTTCCCTTTATAGGGAAGCCACATATGAGAACAATCAGTAGAAATGTAACCGTGGATTTTTTCAGACCAATCTCTGCTTAAAATTAAACCATAAAACTTAGGGATGTTGGCAATCAATATATCAATTATTTGAACTATTCTAGGATTGGATGATAGCCTAATAGTGACTGAATTAATCTCTCCTAACACTTGTGCTTTAGTTCAATCTAATTGGACAATATGAACTGCACATTTCTAGGGTTTCAACACACTGAGGCTGGCATTATATTTGATGATGCCCCTCAATATATCAAGAAGTTATGTAAATTCTTATTACATATCTCGTAAGTTAAGAGAAAAGGAGGTGTCTATGAATTAGATCTATCTCCAATCAAAACAATATCGGTAGCATCTACTCTATCAGGTGTTGGCTTACCTGATGCTTTGGCTGCTTTGGATATTACACCATTTGGGAGAGGAGAAGCAGGCACTACATTCAATTCTTTTAACAATAGCTTTTGTTGATTCTTGAGCTTGCTGATTTCATGTAAAGAAATATTGGCTTTGGTCTTCTTCATATCTTCTATAATGTTATAATCCATAGAATCAAATACTACTAGCGTTTTAGATGTTGATGGAGGATTAGAAGATGATGGTTGATTTTGGGTAGGAAAAGGAGAAGTTTTCTTTACAGGAGCTTTATATTTAGTAGCAGGAGTTGAATTTTTCTTCTTGGGGGATGTATGTACAAGTTCTGTTGTAGTCTTACTTCTTGTATTGACCGGAAGAGCTTCCTGTTCATTCTCATTATCTGAGTTAGGAAAAATAAAATCCCACATCCCATGACATTCAACTAATTCTTCTTCTTCATTTTATTCTGATTATATAAGTGTATCTTCCTCTTCTTCTTCCTCTAAATATGACTCTGCATTAGATATTTCATTAGATGCTTTAGACTCAATTGGATGATTTCTTTTGAAATCCCTAAACAGCCTTTTAGTGGAAGTTTTAGCTACCTATTTTTTAATTTCTATCATTTCATTGGACATATTTTTGATAAAAAATTTTAATCCTTCCATATCGTATGGATCTTTAGGTGCTTTCTTCTTCAAGTCATCTTTGAAACTAACTTTTTAAGATTTTCTCTCTTCACTAGCATTCATTTTTTTCTAAAGAAATGATACGTTTTTCTACTGCGATTACCTCCTTCATGTTTTCAGCTAGTGTAGGTTTAGTAGCTATATCTAAAATATGGATATATTTGAAGGTAAACCAGATATAAACCATTCACTTCGAACTTCTTCACTAGGTTTTGAATTTGCAGGAATTTTGTTCAAGAAATTGTTAAATCGGGAGTTGAAGTCTTTGATGGGTTCTTTAGATTCTGATTTCAAATTTGGGAGATGATTAATCATAATTGCTATTGACCTATTATCTCTGAAATTGGTTAGGAATTTTTCTTGAAAAATATCCCAGCTAGTAATGGATCCCGATGGTAACGAAAAATACCAAGATCCTACTGCTCCTTGCAAAGTATATGGAAATAGTCTGACTACAACATCTTCTTGTGTTACCCCTTTTAAATTTATAGACAACATGAAGTTTTTAATGTGTTCTTCAGCTAATATGCCAATACTAGGACTAAAATTTGGTAACCATTTCTCAGGATGAGCTGGTAATGCAGTCAGAGGTGCAAGTATTATAACAACTCTTGGATTGGTCCATGGTCTTTGTTGAGGTTGTTCCATTGTTATACTAAGAGTAGAATAAGGTGAAGGAACAATTGAAAGTGATTGAGTAGATGCTGTTGAAACAACTGTACCCTTATGGATTGTGACTTGAAGTTGGGAAGTAGATGGCTATGATATGAAAGATGTGGATGATAATGATGAAAGAGTCTCACTATCTGACTCTAAAGGTATTTTTCTAGCTCTTTTTCGACTTGGTAGAGGAAGTTCAGTTGGTAAAATACCAAGATTTTCACTCTGCAGTCTAGTAAGAGGCTGGGAAGGAATGTATTGTGAAGTCACACTTCATTGGGATAAGTCAGATTGTTCTTGCGATAATGAAAACCCTTAAAGTTTATGAATTAAATATTGTACCTTAGGAGATTCAAAATAGGACTCTTCTGATATGTCTAGGGTTTTGGCAGGGGTGTGGTAATTTTCTTTTCAACTTCTTCCCTAGAAATTTTAGATGAAGGAGAAGTTGAAGAAGATGATGAGGGTGAATTACTCTTGGAATTGCCTGTGGATTTGGATTTACATGCCATTCACAGCTTAGGGGCCTCATTATAGCGCCAAAAATTTTAAAGCCTTCAAAATCCTAGCTTCAAACATTTGGAGAAAACCACCCAGTCCAGAACTTAGTAAAACTCCTTCTCCATTTGGGATGGTGGCTCCGACTAGATAATATGGGAGCAGTTTCCCAATGATATATGGGTTGATGATTGGTTTTTTATATAATGGGTAATGATAATTAATCTAATCTATAACTTAAATAAATACAAATAATTCTACTTAACCTGGGTATCATATAATAAATGCGACTATAGATTTGTTCTCATTAGATGAATAATCATATAGATGACTTGTTAATCCAATAGAAATATGTATACACATATAATAATTACTTTTTTTTAAGAAATTAAAAAAAGTAATGATGATAACATATTTCATTCATATACTTATATTACTCACATATATTTTGAGATATGACAATTCAAAATTTCAGAAATGATATAACAAAGAATTTTTTCACAGACATACATATGTAAACAATAGCAATTTTCAAAAGGAATGTTTCATTGCGTAAAGAAAATTGAAGAACATGATTATGATAGAAACACCAGATACATTTGTAACCTCTTGATTCAAATAACACTCCGATCCCGCCTTCTTAATTAGAACAACTTTCGAGAAAAGCAAAAATGCAAATTCTTGAAAATAATTTCTTCATAAAATTGCAGAATTGTGATCCACCATTAATAAAAATAATGTATTTGAAAGTACAGAAATGTAACATCTCAAGTAAAAAATTAATACAAATTGAGGGCCTGTTTATAAATAAATTAAAGGGTTTTAAATAATAATAAAACTAAAAAAAACTATCTAAAATATCGCTAAAAAATGAAAAGCAGAGTTCCGATTTCATAAAAATAGAATTACAATCTCCAAGAAAATAGGTTCATTGTATTTCTTTCATGTCTCGTGTGTGCAGATAGCATATTGATAGCGTATCTTTCAGTTCAGGAGGATGAATCAATCACGAATGTAGCTGGCTGGTATATGTGGCATCTGAAAGCTCTGGAATAATATAAATGATGCCATTAGAGAGGTATTTTGTAGTCATCTACTGGCTATGTAGTTTAACCAAATAAAACTAGAATGTGTCCCATGTGAGTCCTTGTATTGCGTTGGTCTGTTGGTCCTTATTAGCTAAGTCCTGCTTCCATTTTTTCTCTATTTCTTTGAACTTTGGGAGTTTCCCTAGGATGCAATCTGAAATTAGGTTGGCCGCATATAAACTGTTATTGATTAATTCTACTAAATTGTTCATTAAATCTCTTGCTCTAGAGGTAGCCCATTCTTCCTTGATCAACTGCATTTCCCATTATGAAAACAAAATTTCTTTGTGTGACTCTTCAATCTTGGGAAGATTAACAGCGATGCCTTGATCTCTGTGTTGCCATGTAAGGAATCCCGAAATTTTCTCATCGGCGTCTTCAAATCCTAACCTTGTATTTACTGCCTTTTCTATCAGTGATTTCGCTATTTCACATAGAGGGTCAACCAATGATTTTTTATGACCTAAAATGTCAAGTTGTTGTGACAATTCTTTACTTAATTCAAAAGCCTCCATTTTGAATTGATCAAGTTCAGGGTAATCCTTAAATCTTTGTATTTATGCTTGTAACATGACACTTTGTTCTTCTTTCGCCATATTCTCTTGTTGAAGCGTCACCTATAATTTATTTAACTTTTGAGACAGCTGATATTCTTTATTTATATCTTGTTGGTCAAGCTTTTTCTTTTCAATATTCAATTTCTCTTTAAGCTGCTCAATATTTTGGTTTTCTTCAATCAACTGATGTTCTAGCTGTGATATTTTCCGATGATCCACTATTGCCCTTTCTTCCAATAGCGCTATATTTAGATATTTTTTCTTTATCATTTGATAGACTTTGGAGGCTTTGTCCATCTTCGCTGTTGTATAATCCCTTGGATATTGAGACAATTTGGTTAAATGCTCTGAAGGATTAAATTTAGATCCCCTCTAGACAACATTCATTAATTCAACTTAGGGAGATTAAAATGCCCTTGAGCGGTTTTCCTTTTCTTCCTTTGTTTTCTAACTACATTCCTATGCTTTGGATTGTAGAAGAAATCTAGGGGTGCTATATCTTCAATCTTTAATACAATTTCTTCAGAAGGATTTTCTCGGATAATCTCAACATCTTGGGTATTAGTATTTTCGAGTGTTACTTCAACCGTAACACTATTCACCATGAGTTTTTGTGTTGCGGGCAATTACCTTGTAGATACATTATGAGAATCGTTCTAGCCCTTGATATACCGATCAAATTGTTCCCATTCTTTTAATAAATTTTAATGATCATGTATATCCATTTCAGAGGAATCACCATATTTTTTACCTCTCTTTTCCTGTTCAGTTTGAATATAAGCTTTATTTCTTGTATTTTCCTTTTCCTGCTGTGTTTCAGTCTTCTTTTCTTCTTTGTATTCTTCCTATTGCAATAGAGTAGTTCTCAACTGATCAAGAGGTATTGCTAGTAGTATCTTGTTTATGAACTGTAAGAACTCTTCCATGCCACTTGCTCAAAAATTTAATTTTCCTAAATGTTTAACCTATGAAAATCCTTTGTTCGAGGAAAATAGATCATCAAAATCAACATCTTCATGTTCAAATTTAGCAACTTGTACTGTAGATGTAAAGTTAAAGGAAACTTTCTTTGGATCATACTGTCTGTTGTGTAACCAGCTCCAAAGAGAGAAGAAAAGAGATATTCACGCCTTAGAAATGAGCCACTTCGAGGGGGCAACCTCCAATACATTACATGAATGAACAATTCTTGGATGATACAATTTACAAAACCTCCTTTCTATATATATGAGTCCATGGGGCCATAATGTAATCCTAGTGGGCCACAATGTAATCCTAGCCGACCTAACAATAATAATTTAAAGGCACAATAATAACAAAATGGGGGTTACAAGGGTACAATAATAACAATAAGGGGGTTACACTAACAATAATAAGGGACTATACTAGTGATATAGGGACCTAACATGCCCTCTCCTTCAAAAAAGTGTTGTCCTCAACGCTTGAGTAGCTCCGGGTGCTTCTGTATAAAATTCTCATCCTCCCATGTAGAATCTTCAGTGGGTAAGTTCTTCCACTTGATGAGATACTCTAAAATTGATCGATTCCGTAGCTGTCGAGTTCTTGTTTCCATGACCGCTTTAGGTTCCAATATGATTTTTCCTTCCTCATCAAGTTTTGGCAATATTGTTTGAACTGGAATATTTTCACCTATAACCTTCTTTAAGCATGAAACATGGAAAACTGGATTCACTCGCGAAGAAGCAGGAAGCTCCAATTTGTATGCCATAGTACCAATCTTTTGCAACACCTCGTAAGGACCATAGTACTTTGGCGATAATTTATTATCCTTCTTAGCTTGCTTGAGGGACATTTGTTTGTATGGTTGTAGCCGTAAAAATACCCAATCTCCTACATCAAAACTTCTCTCGCTGCGATGTTGATCCGCCTGTTGTTTCATTCGATTTTGTGCCAAATTCAGGTTATCCTTTAAGAGTTGGAGAACTTCTTGCTGATGCTCGATGTGATCTTCCACCGCTTGAACCTTTGAATTTTCCCTTAAAGATGATGTGATGGATGGTGGATGATATCCATAAAGTGCCATAAATGGGGTCATTTTTGCTGCAGTATGGAAGGAAGTGTTATACCACCATTCAGCGAGAGGTAACCACTTGACCCTTTGTGTTTGTTTATCAGATACAAAACAACGAATATATCCTTCTAAACATTTATTTACTATCTCAGTTTGACCATCGGATTGAGGATGATAAGATGATCTATGAGTTAATTTAGTACCCAAACAAGAAAATAACTCCGTCCAAAAATTTCCAGTAAAAATGGGATCTCTGTCACTCACAATAACCCTTGGGCTTCCATGTAGCTTTTTAATTGTGTCCATGAATGTAGTAGCAACTGTACTTTCCTTAAATGGATGAGATAATGCACAAAAGTGTGCATACTTGGTAATTCTATCAACTACCACCATGATGACACTCTTTCCTTCGGACTTAGGTAAACCCGTGATAAAATCCATTGAAATCTCCTCCCAACGTTGACTTGGAATGGATAAAGGTTGTAGAAGTCCCGAGGTCTTAATTGTTTCCACTTTATTCTGCTGGCAAACCAAACATTCCACCACAAACTTTTGAATATCAGATTTAAGGCCATCCCAAAAAAATTCTTTCTTCACCCCGTGGTAAGTTTTTAAAAATCCTGAGTGTCCTCCTAAAGGAGAAGTGTGCAATTCCAGAAGAATCTTTTGTTTTAGTTGGGAATTCTCACAAAGATATAAGCGATCTTTGTACCATAAGGAATCATTTTTCCAACTAAATGTATCAGATGTACTAGCATCTTGCTGCAACTTTTGAATGAGTATCCATACATCTTTGTCCTTCTTCCATTCATCTCTTGCTTCAGTTATCCAATCTGGTTGGATAATAGAAATGGCACATAGCAATGCTTCCACCTCTTCATTCTTTCTTGAGAGTGCATCTGCAACAACATTCAGCTTTCCTTTTTTGTAGATTATTTCAAAGTCGTAACCCAACATCTTTGTGACCCATTTTTGCTGTTCTTCTGACGATAGTCTTCGTTCCAAAAAGTGTTTAAGACTATCATGATCAGTTTTTACCTTGAAGTGTCTTCCCATTAGGTAAGTTCGCCATTTCTTTAGTGCATGTAGTATTGCTAACATTTCCTTCTCATAAATAGGCTTCTGTAAATACTTTCCTTTGATTGGACGACTTTCAAAAGCAATGGGTCTTCCTTCCTGCATTAAAACTGCACCAATTCCATTTCCTGAGGCATCACATTCCACAATAAAGGTTTTTGTGAAGTCCGGTGTAGCTAAGACCGGTGCTAGGCACATTGCCTCTTTAAGACGTTCAAAGGCCTTAGTTGCTTCAGGAGTCCATGAAAATGCATCTTTCTTCAATAATGTTGTTAGAGGTGCTGCTATTCTCCCATAATTCTTAACAAACTTGCGATAATATCCTGTTAACCCAAGAAATCCTCGCAACTGCTTTATTGTCTTGGGGAATTTCCATTCCTTAATGGCTTTAATTTTGTTAGGGTCTACTTTAACACCTCGTGAGATATAATATGACCCAGATATTCCACCTCTTGTACTCCAAAGAAACATTTGGATGTTTTTGCATATAATTGTTTCTCCTGCAATAGTTTGAGCACCCCGTCAACATGTTCAACATGATCCTTCCAAGACCTGCTGTAGATTAGTATATCATCAAAAAATACTAGCACAAATTTTCTAAGGAAGGGTTTGAAAATGGAATTCATCAACCCTTGAGATGTAGAAGGTGCATTGGTAAGGCCAAATGGCATGACCAAAAATTCATAATGACCCTCATGAGTTCGAAATTTTGTTTTCGGAATATCTTCAGTCTTCATTCTAATTTGATGATATCCCGAACGAAGATCCAACTTGGTAAAATAAATTGCTCCATGTAATTCATCAATCACAGGAATAGGAAATTTATCTTTAATGGCGAGCTTATTGAGCTTCCTATAATCCAGACACATGCGCCACGATCCATCCTTCTTGTGTACCAATACTACAGGAGCAGAGAAAGAACTTCGACTAGGTTGAATTATACCCGCCTCTAACATTTCTGCAATCATACGTTCAATTTCTCTCTTTTGGAAGTAAGGATATCTATAAGGCCGGATGTTTGGAGGAACACTTCCTGGAATCAAATGAATAGCATGATCATGATCACGAATAGGTGGGAGTCCTTTGGGAGTTTCAAACACCTTGGAATGATTGTCCAATACTTGTTGGAGATCTGCAGGAATAGATGATTTTGATGTTGGAACTTCTAGTGAGCATAATTGTGCAATTACGCCTCGTTTTTCTTTATTTAGAAGCTTTGTCATGACATTAGAGCTTATTATCCTTCCTGGCTTCCCTGCAATACCTCGTAATTCAACTTCCTTTCCTTCTGAAAAAAATTTCAAGAAAAGTTCTTGAAAATTAAAAGCTACCGTCCCCAAAGATTGTAACCATTGTACTCCTAGTACAACATCAGCACCTCCCATAGGAATGGAAAGCATTGGACTAGTCAATACATATTCCCCCATGGTTAGCTTGATGTTATGGCATTTTCTAGAGCAATTTATAGTTCCTCCATTTGCAACCATCACTTGACATTCTGGTGCTGGGTATAGGAAACAATTTAATTCCTTGGCTACCTTACAATGAATAAAATTATGGGTGCTACCTGAATCAATCAACACTATTACCTTTCTCTTCTCGATTTGTCCTTTTATCTTGAGAGTTTGAGGAGTGGTAATTCCTGCCAGTGCATTACACGATATGGTTGGATTCATTTCTTCCTCTTCTGGGGCTGGTTCCTGGTGTATATCCTCTTCTTGTTCATTTTCTTCTTCCTCTTCACAATCTATGTAAAATAATTTCTTCTCAGCACACTTATGACCTTTAGTGTATTTGCTATCACAACCGTAGCAAAGCCCTTTTGCTCTTTTTTCTTCCAATTGTTGTGGTGTCAACCTTGTAGGTTGTGGAAATCTAGATGTAGCCACACTTCCTTCTTTATAGAATTGAGTAGTAGACTTTCTTGTTGCCATAATTTTACATTCAACTTTTCTTGCCAACCTGAATGCCTTCTCTAATGAATCAGGTTCCAGAACACGAACTTCATGTTGAATGTTATCCTTTAAACCGCCTAAGAAGAGATCAATCCTGTGGTCCTCTGAAATATCAGTTACCCTTATACTCAATTTTTGGAAGTCCTCAATGTGCTGCCCCACTAAACCCTTTTGTTTGAGATTTATCAATTGGGTAAAGAAGGTGTTGCTCTTTGTATCCTCGTAATGTGCTATCATTTCCTCCGTAAAAATTGACCAAGTGACAATTTTTTTACGGGAACAAAGCCATCGATACCATACAAATGTATTTTGTTCTAAATGTAAAGTTGCAATGCGTACCTTTTGTGTGTTTTGCACGTTATGGAGATCAAAATATTGCTCCATCCGTAGTATCCATGTTACAGGATCCTTTCCATCAAACTTCCTCATATCCATTTTTGGAATATGGTGGTTCTTCCCACCAACATTCGAGTTTAAGAAATCATGATTAACATTTATTTTGTTCTCATCATGAGGTTCTTCTCCTATATTTCCGCCATTAGGAATCATTTCTAGTTTTAAGCTTGTCATCAATCCTTCCATGTATGATTTTAGATCATTCTTCATGTTTTCTATGTTGTCTTTCATGTCATCCATCTTAGCTTCCATGCCCACTTCCATGCCATCCATCTTAGCTTCCATGCCATTCATCTTAGCTTCCACGCCATCCATCTTAGCTTGCACACCATCCATCTTATCTTGCACACCATCCATCTTAGCTTCCACGCCTTTCTTCAAACCTTCCATTTCATTTTTTGCTGCTCTTTGCGAGAGTGAAATTTGTTGCACTTGTTCTTGTAATTTTGATAGATCATGTTGCAATTCTTCATTTTCATGAGTCATAGTAGAGCTTTCCAAAGGCTTAATTGGTGTTGAATTCTTTTTAGGGGCCATTTTATACTTCAATATTGATATCTATTCTACAATAGGCCCTTTCAATCAATTCAAATTGATTCTTCAAACAAGACTTATGCAATTCGGAAAAGAATACACACCTTTTACTTGCTTTGAGGAGCTCGATATTGAAATTGTATTATCTCTGTTATTTCAAATTTTCAATATCTGAAATTCAGCACTAAAGTAGCCCTCTGAATTCTCTTTTGAATGCAACAGGTCTGACCGGATTTGGATTCTCGAAGACAAATTTGTGTCCAATCTCCCACAATGACCTAATTCTGGACTGGTTTAGTAGAGCGAAATTGTACGACTTTCCACGTGTCACTGTTTTGTCCTTTGTCTCTGAAATTGATAGCCCAGAAACTTCAGTCTGTGTACTTGCGACCACTTTTGATGGCACTCCAATCCAATCTCCAAAGAGAGAGTTATTGAACGTTTCCCACGATCACCTCTTTGAGATGCAATTCAGGAGCCTGAAAAAGCACTACCTTCCACAGATCATATCTCCAAAAATATTGCGAACCAAGTTCTGAAATTTTTTGAAAAATTTCCTCAGGATTTTAGCTTCGTACCGTATGAATTTCAGATTCTGAACCTTCGTAGAAAATTTTTTATAGCGCAAATGCCACGATGACCTGTTTAGGAGCCTGAAAAAATACCTGACTTCCACAGATGATATCTCCGCAATTATTGCGAACCAAAATCTGAAATTTTTACACAGGCTTCCTCAAGATGTTTTCTTCGCACCCTAAAAATTTCAGCTTCTGAGACTTCGTAGAAAAAAAGGTATAGCGAAAATGCCACGATGACCTGTTTGGAGCAGCGAAACCCTAGAATCCCAAAGCTCTGATACCAAATGTTGTGTAACCAGCTCCAAAGAGAGAAGAAAAGAGATATTCACGCCTTAGAAATGAGCCACTTCGAAGGGGCAACCTCCAATACATTACATGAATGAACAATTCTTGGATGATACAATTTACAAAACCTCCTTTCTATATATAGGAGTCCATGGGGCCATAATGTAATCCTAGTGGGCCACAATGTAATCCTAGCCGACCTAACAATAATAATTTCAGGGCACAATAATAACAAAGTGGGGGTTACAAGGGTACAATAATAACAATAAGGGGGTTACACTAACAAAAATAAGGGACTATACTAGTAATATAGGGACCTAACACTGTCTTTTGGGGATGGTTGCCAATTTGAGGTCTTTTGTTTTTTGGTATTCTTTCTCTGCATGTTTAAAATCATTTAGAGAAAAAGATCCACATTGGAGGGGAAATGTAGGCCACATCAGCTTCTTAATTTTTTTTAGGTTTCTAGACATTCCTTTCCCCATTATTTGATAAGCTATTTATCAGGCTAATAATTTATCGGGAATGTACAAGGGAAAAACATGAGGATCAGTGATACTTCTGAATATCTGGATATAGGTGAATTTTTATTCTCCAAACTAGCTTCTGATTGAGGTTAGGTCAATGCTGGCCTCATCATATAACCTTGGAGCAGGTTTATTGAATATAAATTGATGAATTGGCAAGATGAATCCATGACAAATTCTGTATATGTGGTATTTATAATAGGTCTTCCACATATATTTTTGATAAATTTGGATAAGAATCGGGCTTTGGGGAGTCCACTTCTAGTCTAAGATAGGGAATTAAGAGTTGAAACATATGGTGTCAATGATATAAGTGCTCATGTAAAATGGGGGTATTATCCGAGAAGTTAAAAACCTATTTTTTATATAACCAAAGATTTTCCTTACCATTTTATCAGATAAAATGGTTTCCCAATCCATAATATAGGAATCAACAATAGGTTCAATTAAGGGTACCATCTCAATAGAAAAATTTTCAGAGTTGACAGTTCCAAATAATCTACACATCATCGCTGCAACATAGAAATAAGGAGACACCAAGGATTCTATGGAGTACATACCCGAAGATTCGTGCTTATGTTTTTCAGGAAAATGTATCCAATCTCTAATGGGATCTCACTCCACTTAATTTTCTTTGGCGAATTCTTCCAAAAATGCTTTATTGTAGATTTGTTGGGGTTCTGGTAAGTGATACATCTTCTTGATGTCTTCTGCTTTGAAAGACCCGAATGTCCTTCCGTCTGATGCAAAGAACGCTATGTATGTTATATTCATGCTTTCTATCATCCATCTTACCAAGTCATTATATGGGATAAAATTTGCTTGAGCTACTACTTTGTGAAGATAGGAGCTTGCCAATTCCTTAAGAGTGCTTTTTAATTTTTTATCTGAATCTGCCTTTGGCTCTTCTTCTGATATTATAGTTGGATCTTTTGCTTCTAGTAGATTGTAAACTCCTTCCCATGAAGTTTTTCCAAGACCCAAACAGGTTGTATCAATTATTAACACCAATTTAGCTGGTTGATCTTTTGGAATGATGGGGACCTTCACTCTCTTGGATTTCTTAGACATTTTCATGACTCATAGGTTTTTCTTAGGTCTTCACAATGGAACAGATTAGCAGAATGATGGAAAAATTCTTTTAAGAATGAATACCAAACAAAGAGGAGCTAATAATATTTAATCACAATAAATATGATGGATTAAATAAATATTATTCCATTGAAGATGAAATCCACGACGGACTTCAGCCATGATTATCTATTAATTATTTCCTCATATAATGTGAGATTTTAATTCCATTGTAGGTTGTCTCGTCGCGCATTCATAACGGTCATTTTAAAGCATTCATATCATAAATTTTTAAGATTTTCGATCAACGATAATGTATATCAGAGATTGGAAGTTTCAAATATTAGGTTTAAGTATTCCCATTTTACACTTGCAATTTGCAATTATTGTTGAGATGGCATGGATGGCGCGATGCCTTTTAAATCATATCAAATTATTGGCATTTCTTGTACAAATGGTCTATTTTATGTTTTCATTGAGGAGCAATTTTACGAAATAATGATATCGCATCGTAGATTTTCAGGGCCGTATCTTTGGATATGAACTATGTGTTTTTGGCGATGAGCGATTTGTGATTTAACTTATCACATCAGAAAAAAAGTGTGCATGAAGATGTGATATGACTTTATCGATTCGAGATTGTGATCAGGCTTATCGCATCAGAACTTTTAAAAAATAGTGTATAAGAATGTGATTTCTCCAATATGCGATTGCGATTGGGTTCATCACATCGGAACTTTTCAAAGTGGAAGGCTTGAACTCATGTTCATGTGATATGCACTTTTGTGATTTCTTAATCGCATCAGGGTTGAATGATAACACATTTGATTCTATAATTTGAATATGCGAAATGCGATAAAGGCATTTATGTGTTTTATTTATTTTTCGTTAAATAAATCCTTGTTCGTTGGGGTTTGATCATATTTCATGATAGAACAAATTTCCTCAAAACATTTATTGATTCTATAACTACCTAAAGAAAATGGTACCCATTTCTTGTTAAAAATTAATACAAAAATTTAAAATGGGGAGAGTTTTTTGTACAGCACAACACAACCCAAATATTTTGAGGTAAATAGAAGGGACTCTTAGGGAATGGTATGCAATAATGGATGTATATCTCTTAAACATTAGGTGCGTGAAGAGCATTGATGATACAAACATATGCATAAAGGTTGTGAATAATTAGTCGGTCATTATTCTATGATAGCTATATTATCTATTGATTACTGGTTTGGAGCATATAATTCAAGAGTTCAAAACGATGTTGGTATCTACATTTGAGATGAAGGATCTAGGACTAATGCACTACTACCTGGATTTAGATGTATGACAAAAACCTGGGGAGATGTATTTAGGGAAAGGAAAGTACATCATGAAAATGTTTCAGAAATTTGAGATGATGGATTCCAAGACCATGAATAATCCCACTATCCCCAATCTCAATAATTTTCAGGGCTATGAATCAAGTCTCTTGGATCATAGCTCCTATTGATAGTTGGTGGGATCCATAATGTATTTGGTAAACATTAGGAGAAATATATGTTATGAACTAAAAATTCTTAGCCAGTTTTATTTGGAGCCTCATCCTGATCATTAGATATCTGACCAACAGACATTGAAGTATGTTTGTGGCACTATACATCACTTCCTAAAGTACAATATTCAGAAATTGAAGCTAATTTTATTCACAGACTCTGATTGGGTGGTAGTGAGACCGATTGAAGGAGCACTAGAAGTGGATGTTTTAGCGTTGGGTTTTCTATGATTTCATGGATGAGTAGGAAGCAAGATCATGTTGGTTTGATTAGTGCTGAGGTAGAATATGTGGTTGCATGTGAAGTAGGAAAGAAGGTTGTTTAGTTAAGGAATCTTCTGAAAAATTTGTTTGAGAATTATTTGGGTCCTACTGTGATTAACTTTGATAATAAAAATTGTATCAAGATGTATAAAGATCTTGTGTTCATGCCAGGATGAATCATATCAACAATAAGTTACACTTTATTAGGAACTTGGTGGAGGATGGGATCGTAAAGTTTAACTATGTCTCGATAGATGAAGAGGTAGTAGATATATTGATGAATTATCTTCCTAGTAATAGGTTTGGATATCTAAGAGAGAAGATTGATCCGGTATATATTACTGATTTTATTGATGATAATAAGTTGGAAGAGATATGTTGAGGCTTTACAAGTGAAGAATTTCCTTGGAGGATAATGGGTTGGCACTTTATATATATGTATGGTAGGGTGGGTGGCATCAGGTGGATGCACACCTAGACCCTTGTGTTGGTGGTTAGTAATTAAGCCTCATGGTAGCTAGATAGGCTAAATGCTTTAGTCCACATTAGTCCCACCTGGATAGATTTCCCTAGCCAAAAATATAGTCCATGGCATTATGGTCCCTAAACTATTGAGAAACTAAGGGATAGATTTCCTTGTATAGGAATCTAGTCCATGACACTACAATTTATAAACTCTTCCTACTTCATATAGTTTGAGATATTCCATTTTATTTGTATATTATGAATACCTTCCTAGTTAAGTGGGAGTGTTGAAAAATGTAACCAAGTTTGGACTTCATAAAGTGTACCTGAGTCATAATTTAATGTACTAGTAAAAAAAAATAGAGAAAATGTTTTTTTTATTATTATCACATTGACTTATTAAATCATGGGTTTCATTCTTGGTTCATTATGTTTCAGGTCAAAGTTCCCATTGCGAACTTTTAGGATTTATTCTGACTTTATAGAGTCATTGTATATTTAAAAAGACCCTTCTTGGGCTTTTGAATCATGTAAAGGTGTTTATTATTGAGTCAAATATGATTTGTGGTAACTCCACATCAATTCGGCCTTAAGGAGATCAAGGTAGCGTAAAGGGAACCAATTAAACCTCATGTGGAGCCTATAAATAGAAGTAGATCGAATTCATTTGTATCATCACTTCTCAAGACACTTTGATATTTACTGTTGCATAGGAAAAAGTGCGAAGCTGGTCAAGGAAGTCAAAAGGAATGTTTTTTGGCTCAAAGTCATAGAGAAATATAAAATAAAAACAATTGTGTTGGTCTCTCTCCATTTTGTGCCCTAGTTTTGGAGATGAGAGCCTTTGTGCTTTGTTGGTGTTGCTTGTTGTTGGGACCACTGCATAGTTCAAGTTGGTGGGAACAAGTTCTTCCTAAAATTGACTTAAATATTTGGAAATGATGACCTTGTGTGGAGGGAAGGTTTTGTCTATGTATAGGGTGAAAAGTCTCAAGTATAACTATAAAAACAAGATAATTTTCACCGGGTTTTCCCCTAGAGAGGTTTTTTTCCCTGGAATAATGCCTAAATATTGTCTGTTGTGTTTTTTGTGATCTTCATACACACATAAGTTGGAAATTTCTTACTAAAATATAATCTAATAAAGAACTAAAATAAGCCAAAATAATTCACAAGTAGTTTTCAATAAATATTAATCAAACCCCAATCTACTTGCATTGGTTTCTCAATAGCTAAAAGCTCCACTCTTTCTCCAGCTCCTACCGGAAGGGAATTACTAACCCCTAATCAATTTACCAGCTCCTACTGGAAGGAATCACCTACTCCTTCACTTAATGCTCTAGCTTTCAGAAGCTCTGTGGACTATGTTTCATAATATTTCACACTAGATCCACCTATGAATCAACCATCAAACCATACATGCCACCATTCATCATATTTTCAAACTATACCAACACCTAACGATAAGATCAAATTGAATATCATTAACTGTTAACTAAATACCAACTATATAATAATGAATCCATCATTGAATCAATAAGTACTAAACATAGAATACCAAGGAATTGAATTTGAATACAATCAATGAATCATTGAGTCATTGACTACAAGCCAAATTAATACAACCAGATCATACCAATGCACAAAAAATCACATTGAACAATACTGTCAAATTTTCTCAAGCCATAACTCTTTCATGCTAAGAAAAATATCTCATCCACACTATCTATATAAAATGAAGCTAAATCCCATCCATAAATTTTCATTTACCATGTCACAAACAACCAAGCCATTATCAAATCCCAAAATTTCTATCACTATCAAGCAACAAGTTCATCATACTCCTCTACTATATTACAAAGTGTCCAAAAATATGGGAAATGAGTACTCTATAACATATAAAAATGATCTAGATTAAATAACTTGTTGTAGAAAGGAAATCAACCATTAATGAGTGCAATCTATGAATCATTGGCTTAATGTAGCCATATTTCAAACATGTGTCAAGCATATGAATATTTATATCTAAACATTATCTCATCAACAATCCAAAACTATCTCTACAAATCGTGCAATAAAACATAGAACAATATCAAGTCTCTGCAATATCATATTACTTATGAAGATCATATTATTTTTGTCATTATCATATACTAATAATTGCATGCATAACTTAATCAATACAATTAAAACCTTTGGCCCTTGCAATCAACACTTGCAGACTTTGAAATGATATAACTTATGTAAACTCAGTTAAGGTAACATGTTAATTTCCATACACAAATTCAATGAATGATTTTTGAAATAACAGTGAAGAAAAATCACAAATATTTTGAGAATACTGCAAGTATGAAGATTATATGATTTATCCCTCCATATACTTTGTTAGAATGTACGAATAAATCTATTTCATTCTCTCCATAAATTCCTTCTACACTTGTCAACACAAGATATTTCTATGGTAGATCTCACTCACTACATATATGAGAAAGATATAGAATTCTTCATCACACTCTACATTATATGACATACAATCTCTAAAAAATAATAGAAGATCCAACTATCATTGATGATCTTTGCATATAACAGTTATAAGAGCGGACTAGGCATATAGATGAAATTATTTCTTCTCTGATATCCTAATATACATTATTCAATATCCATCCACACAATATAATAACTCAAAACACAAAAGAAGTAACACCCATTTCAAGAACCTCTATGAATATTATATTTGCTTTAATTTTATCAAAGGCACTTGAATTAGAAAGCTAATTAGTTCCATTAATTAAGACTGGGTCAATCAACAATGGATGATTTTATGAACAAATTTATGATTTTGTTGCAATATGTGCCATATATTAAAGAAGAAATGGAAAAAAATCATATGTCTATTAATTGTTTACATTTTTCCTACAAGAAGAGGATTGAATTTGGGAATATGAAAACAATGGATTAAATAAGAAGGAAAAAAAACATATGCTACAACTAAAACAAGAATAGAAGTGATAATTCTAAGAATTGGGTAGAAAATAAAATTAGGAAATTCGATGCCAAAAATAAGTGATGAGACCTACATTTTCCAATACCTTTCAAAGTGTTCATGGGGAAAATTACAATAGAAATATAAATCGACTTAAAAACATGAACCTCAATAGTGGGAAACTAACAACAACATGAAAGTGAAGCATTGCTAAATCAACTAGGCCTTTAGTCAAATGTTGGGGCTGTAATGAAAATTATCTATGGACATATTGTCCACAAATTTATTTAAATATGGAAGAAAAAATGCATAAAATTCATGAGGAATATACAATAAATCATGTTACTTGTCATATTCCAAGGATGAGTGCAACACTAGATTATAAACAAAATGACCATCATTCCACCATGGTGGAGATCCAGGGAAAAATATTTGGAAATATTTTATCTATTTTAATTTATTATGGTTCTACGTTAAGCTATATTTATCCGTATGTGATTGAAAAATCAGGTTTTGAAAAGGAAAAAAAAAAGTAAACCTTGGATAGTGCAATTAGCTACAAGGACTAAAAGAAGAGTTACTGAAATTCCTAAAGGATTCTCAATAGACTTAAATGTATTGCACAGCAAATTAAATTTGCAAATTATACCTTTGGGATCATATGATGTATTTATTGGCATGGATTGGTTAAAACAACACAAGGTTGTTCTGAAATGTTTATAATCATATTTCACATGTGTCAATGAAGAAGGGGAGACTTGTACAATAAAAGGGGTTCCCAGAGTCATTTAAATGAGGAAAATATATTCCATATAGTTAAATAAATGTTCTCGAAGGGGATTCCAATTGTTTGAAGTACATACTAAAGATTATTCTAAGAATAATAAAAAACCTTCTATGTAATATGATCCCATTATAGAAATTTATATGGATTTATTTCTTGAAGAAATCCTACAACTACATCAGCGAAGGGAGATATGTTTTACAATAGCAACTATCCTTGGAGCAATATCGACATCTAAATCTCCATACAAAATGAGTATTCAAAAGATAATGGAACTAAATATGTAATTACAATACTTCTTAGACAATAAGTATATAAGGGAACATGAGGGTGTAGTAGAATTATTTCCTAAAAGGAAATATGGAACCCTTAGGATTTACATAGAATATCAACAACTTAATAAAATGACAATCAAGGACTAGTATCCTTTTCCCTGGATTGATGGCCTATATGATCCAGTAAATGTAGCCATTATATTCTTAAATTTTGACTTAAGATACGAATATCATAATATTGGGATCAAAGACAAATAAATTCATAAAACAACTCTAGAGACACTTTATGGGCATTATGAGTTTTCAATAATTCCTTTTGGACTCACTAATGCACCAACTATTTTTATGTGTCCCATGAATAGTGTAATCATGCCCTATTTGGAAAACGTTTCCGTTGTATTTCTTGATGAAATTTCATTTTACTCAAAGAATAAGGAGGAAAACGGTTAAGCTTTTCAAATGAATGTCCAAACACTTAGAAAAAATGATCTATATGATAAGTTTCGAAATTGTGAATTTTATCAAAACCAGATTCAATATTTACAACATGTTATATATGAAGCAAGGGTTTTTTTAGATATAGAGATAATAAAGGCCATTATGTAATAGCGAGTGAAAAGGATGTGGTTGGTCTCAAGTCCTTCATGGGAATCATAGGTTATTACAAAATTTTAATAGAGGGATTTTCAAAATTATCATATCCAATCACTTATTTAGAGAAGAAGGGAACTAAATTTTATTAGAATAAAAGAAATTCATGACACCTTTGAAAAATTCAAGAAATTATTGACCTCTGCTCCAATTTTAAAATTAATTTACCTGGAGAAATACTTTTTAGTTTATATTGATGCTTATAAATGATGTTTGGGGGGATTTTTATTGTAATAAGGTCATGTGGTAAGCTATGAGTCCCAAAATCCTTAAGAGTATGATCTAAATTATGTTATCCATGATTTAGAACTACCAACTATTATCCATGCCTTACATATTTGGATGCACTATATTATAGGGAAGATATTCTAGTTAACAATTGATAATGTGAGTCTTAAATGTTTGTTTGATAAGAAAATCTTAGATGCTAGGCAAGATTAGTGGTTGGCCTTCCTTAATGAGCATGATTTCGAAATAATATACATTAAAGGAAAATAAAAAAAAATATAATATTCTCTTAGCAGAAAATTAAATCATATTTTTGTTATTTTTGCAAGTAGTAGGAAAATGGTATTGACTAAAAAAGTTGAAATTGTTTCATATTATGATAAAGAATATGTTCAATAAAGGAGAAAAATAAAAAATAAGATTCTCAAGACAAGGAAGAGAATGAGTTTTCAGTTAATGATGAGGATTTATTGATGTATGGAAACAAAAATTATATATGCAATGAAAGAGACATAAAATAGTTTGTATTTGATGAACTACATAAAATGTATATAGTTGGATGTTATGATTATGAAAAGCTCATAACGATTTGAGAAAGGATTTCTATTGGGATTATATGAATTCAGAAATAGTTCAACTAAGGACTAGAAATGAACGTTTAATGAAATATAGCAATGGAAAAGAGAGGTTGATAAGGGAATTAACCTTTAAATCTAGTTATCGAGAGGGAGAGAAATAAAAGTCGAAAAGAAAAGAAACTGAAAAAAACTCAGAGAAGTCTGAGAGTGGGGAAGAGTCTAGGAAAGAAGACTCTAAATCCAAAAGAAGGAAGGAGTTGATGGGAGAATTCAAAAATATAAAGCCTCCCACCTTTGATGGAGAAAAGGAAGAGGATGTGGAAGCCTCGCTCCTTAATATGGTTAAATAATTTCCATTATATGACTATGGAAGAAATATAAACACAAGGATAGTAGTTTACCAATTGCAAGGTAAGGCCACACTCTAGTGGGAGGAGATAAAAATTATAAATTTGGTGGAGGAAGAGACAGTCTCATGGAAATAATTCCAGGATAAGTTTAAATCTCGATACCTTAGTGAAAGGTATTATGATTACAAGGTTAAATAATTTCATGAACTAAGGTTGGGGAAAATCACGATAGATAAATTTGTGAAGAAATTCACAAATTTAATTTGCTATGTACCGTACATAAGGGAAGAAAAAACAAAGGTACATATATTTTTAAATTTCTTACCCACGATATACAATGAAAAAATTGAGTTTGATAACTTGAAGACAATAAATGAACATGTTAGAAAAGCCTCACTGTGATATCAAAAATTTCAGGCCGGAATGATAGCTTGAAAAATTGATATCATAAGGAAAAAGAGAAGGATAAAGAAATATCAAATAGACCCAAACTATCCTATCTAAAAAAAATTGGCAGAAAACATAAGAAGAAAATATATATTAATGGTGAGGAAAATTAGCCATCCCAGTCTCACATAATTCCAAGCCCATGGAAGGGAACAACAAACGAGATGCAGTGGACAAACCCAAGGAAACCTTGAAATTTTGGGTGTGTCGAGAACCTCACATGTTTTTGGACTGCCCACACAACCCCCATGCTATTCAAAACCTTCATGTAGTGCATGAGGCAACCACGGTGAATGGTGTCTCTAGAGGCATTCCCTGAATTAGCATCGCATTAGAATTCTGACAGCCTAAACATTAGTCAACCATGATGAAATTGAAGGTATAATTTCCAACCAACCTGTATCTATTTTAATTGATCTTCGAGCTATTATAAGATATATTATTCCACACATAATGAAAAAATGTAAATTGCAGACAAAATAATTTCAGCACTCTTGGTTGGTACAGTTGGATACTAGCACCAAACGGAAGGTAACCCATCAATCCATAAGTACCCTGTAAATTTAAATGGGTATATCATAGATCTGAATATGAATATTTGTCCCTTAGGATGTTATGATTTACTGATTGATATAGATTGGCTGGAACAACAAAAAGTAGTAGTAAACTAGTTAGAAAAAATAGTAAATTTTGAAAGTGCACTAGGAAGACAATTGTAGTAAGAGGAAAATTGAGACATGTGCCTGTTATAAATTTTTTTGCATTAAATTTGAAGTGGACAAGGAGAAAGGGTTGTCTAGTGAATGCAGTACAAATTGAAGATCCAAGACAACAAGCAGAAAATGAACTTATAGAAAAGTTACTGATAATTATGGACTTTCCCGATGTATTTTCTGAAGAAATCCCCCAACTTACCCATGACAGAGATATGGATTTCTCTATTGAACTGGTACTAGGAGCCACCCTAGTTTCACGAGCCCCATATAGAATGAGTACACCTGAACTGCTAGAATTAAAACTTCAGTTACAAGAACTACTAAACAAAGGATATATCAAACCAAGTGTGTCACAATGGGGAGCTTCGGTTTTATTCTTGAATAAGAAGGACAGTACCCTCATCATGTGTATAGAATATAGACAATTAAATAAGTTGAAAATAAAAAATCGGTGCCCCCTACCATGAATAGACGACTTGTTTGATCAAGTAAGGGGAGGAAACATATTTTGAAAAATTTATTTGCACACTGGTTATCACCAGCTTCACATAAAATATGGAGACATCCGAAAAAAACTTTCAAAACTTGGTATGAAAATTACGAGTTTTTAGTCCTACATTTCAAACTCACTAATGCCCATGCTACTTTCATGTGTCTCATGAACAGTGTCCTGCACAAATATCTGGATAAATTTGTGCTTGTTTTCATAGATGATATTCTGGTGTACTCAATGAATAGAGAGGAACACCAGGAACACCTACGAATAGTGTTGTAGACACTAAGAGAACACCATATTTATGCAAAAATTAGCAAGTGTGAGTTTTACAAACCAAATATTCAATATTTACAACATGTTTTTTCAAAGGAGGGCTTCACGGTAGACCCGAAAAATGTACAATAAATTTTAAATTGGTCCATACCCGTGGATGTATTAGAAATATGGTCATTCATGGCTATTATTAGATATTATCATAGATTTGTGGAGGCATTTTCTACATTAGATAATTACATTACCTCTTTTCAAAAAAAAAAGGTGCGAATTTTGAGAGGCTGAAACAAAAACTCACTACTGCTTCGATCCTAAAAAATGTTGATCCAACAAAGGAATTTAATGTGTGCACTGATGCTTGCATAGAATGATTGCAAGGAGTATTACTACAAGACGATGGAGTAATACCCTATGAGTCTAGAAATCTGAAAAAGACTTGAGAAAAATTATACAGTTTATGACTTAGAGTTAGCTATTTTCATGCATGCATTAATATTATGGCAACATTATCTGTTGGGTAAGAAATTTGTGTTAATGAATAACCATATTAGTTTGAAACATTTCTTTATTCAGCTAGATTTGAATGCAAGGAAAGAAATATGGTTAGCTTTCCTTAGTGATTTTGGTATGGAAATCAAACATATTAAAGGAAGAGAAAACTAAATTAATGATGCCTTAAGTAGACGCTCTCATCAAATTGTGTCTTACACAGGTAGTACTATAAAAACCAATTCTTAAGAATAGCTTCAAGAAGTTCTCTCATAAGGCCCTCAATATTTGAAATTGCAGAAAAAAATACATTAATCTGGAATCCTAGGATATACAATGAATCTGAAAGGACTAATCATTTATAAAAAAGGTTTTTATATTCCTAACATACCTACTTTGAAGCAGATGATTATGGATGAATACCAGAGGAGACCTTATTGAGGTCATTCGGGTTACCAAAGTATGGTGACATCATTCCATAATTTTTTTTTTTGGCCCAGTATGATGAAAGAAACAATTGATTTCCTGGTAGGATGTTTAGAGTGCCAACAATTCAAGGTAGAGCATCAACACCTCGTAGGGTTTCTAAACTCCCTTCCGATTCTAGAATGGAAGTGGGAAGTGATGTCCAATTATTTCATAATAGGACTACCTCAAAATAAGTATTAGCATGACTGCATTATGGTAGTGGTAGACACACATACAAAGGCTACACAGTTTATTCCAGTGAAATGTACCTTTGGGGAAGTCCAAGTAGCCAATGTGTTTATGAAGGAAATTTTAAAATTTCATGGGATACCCAAGGTGATCATCCCTGATAGGGATGCAATGTTCACATCAACCTTTTGGAAGAAACTGTCTGGGGGGATCAAAACAAAAATGAATTCCAGCATAGCTTATCATCACTAGATAGATGGGAGGAATGAAAGGACAAAAAAAATACTAAAGGACATGCTTTACATGTATGTAATCGACAGACCCACTAGGTGGGATGATTTTCTTCATTTAGAAAAATTTGCGTACAGCTGGAGATATCAAACCTTTATTAACATGAGTATGTTTGAAGTCTAATATGGAAAAAAATTCCATACTCCACTTAGTTGGAGTCAAGAAGAGGAAAAACTAGTACTTGGACCGAAGGCATTATATGAAATGGAACAAGCAATACAAAAAATTCAATATAACATCAAAGCAGCTCAATACTGTTAGAAAAATTATGTAGATAAGAAAATAATGCACAGAGAGTTTAACATTGGGGATCATGTGTACTTGAGGATAAAACCTCGCAAGAGCACCCTCCACACCAGAATTTGTGCTAAGTTACCACCCTGATACTGCAAGCCTTTTGAGGTCTTGGAACGAGTGGCTCAAGTCGAATATAAATTGGATCTACCTATTCATGTTAGAGTTCATAACATTTTTCATGTTTCATTATTGAAAAAAATATGTTTATGATCCTTCTGACGTGGTTTACTGGACTTTAATACACATGGAAAAAGGGGGAATTTCTTCTAGAACCACTATATATATTGGAACAAGAAGAAACAATTCTCTAGAATATAGCAATAGCTTGAGTGAAAGTGCAATGGAAGCACTTTACACCTTAAGAGGCTATACATGGGAGTGGGAAGAAAACATGAAAGAAGCTTTCGCGTCATTGTTGAAATAATAAGAAGAGTTATTTGCTAACAGTGAGGATGGTGTTTTTTTTTAATGGGGGACTATGTAATACCACTCATTTATAACTATTATGTTTTATGTACATAGGACAAAGACTATGTGGACCTATGGAACAGTTATGATGTTGGAGGAAATATTAAATTTTAATTAATAATTATTGATGAAAATTGTATCATTTTTGTAAAGATAGAGTAATAGAGAGATCTGTGAATTCGTATTCATGAGGATAGGATAGAATTTCATACTTTCCCAAATCCTCCAAAAACCTCCTTTGGAGAGAAATAAAAAAATAACATTGACGAAAACACGTTTTAAAACAAATTTTTGTCGAAAAAATAAAAGTAAGAGCCTAGGCTATGGGAAATAATAGCCCAGAATAACAGGATGTCGTTATCGAAAATTGCTAGGGAAAGTTGGTTTAAAAGTGCCTTCACCATTTTTACAACAGGTTGTCAACATTGGTGGAAAATGTTGACTATTGTGAGAATTACAAAGTAACTATGATTTATTTCTCAAGAAAAGTCAGTCTAGTTACTATGGCAACAGAGAATAACTAAATGCATGGTATAATATACAAATAAGTTGTGAGTTGCATTTAAGACTAAACTAATAGATACATTTAGAATTTAATAGAAAATTAAACAAAGTAATTCCTATTACCAAAGATAATTTTGAATCATTTGAATTTAGTAAAGACATCAATGATATGAAAAAAGAGTGAGTCACATAACATCTGGATGTATTCCAAGATTGATGAAAACTGATAATTTCATTAAAATAACATGAGAGTCTGACTCAAAGTGCATATGCATCCTTCATAGAAAACTATGAGGAAATGTAATTCAGATCTAGAATAGGTATGAAGCTATCCAGATACACAAAAAATAACGTTGTACATCCTTAATTATACATAGTGATCTTTGTAAAACATTGTTATAAAATAGGAAAACATATTACAAATGTTTATAAAACTCAGAGGCCATCCATGGAACTATCACCAAAATATATAAGATACAGTAGCATTTTTGTAAATTAGTTTAACCTCAAATCCTTAAAAAAAGGAGAGCCATGGTGGAAACAATGTACTGCCAACCTGAGAAAGGATGTAGTTGGTAAGAATGAGAAATCATGGAATAATGAATTAAATACAAACCCAAAAACATGAGAGTCATACCTATAAAAATAATAAATTTTAAAATTAGAAAGAGAAAAAGGGACAATATTAAATCCAAAAACATTACTATGTAAGGGACAAAGAGATACCTTACCTGAGAATGATGTCATGATGTGGCTTTCTCCACCTATACATACCAGAAAAACAACGTTGTGGGGGAAATAATACTCTAGCAAAGTAAATATGAAAATGAAAAAATCGGAAACCGAGAAATTTCACAAGGTATCAAAATTACCTATAGAATGAGGTATGCGAGGATAAATTGTCATTCTCATCACCCTCCAATTCTTTTTGTCGATTGATGGCTCAACCTGTGTTGCAAAAAACCAATGGTATACCCTCAAAAATTAACTCAAAATGGTTACGCGGATGAGAAAATACATAAATATAACTAAAAAAGAAACCAACACTAAAACAATAAAAGTAACAGAGATAACGAGGGATGGAAAATAACCTTGACTAGGAACCATAGTTCTTACTCATTTTCAAAGGGAAGAAAAGGGAAAAAAACCCATTCAAAAATTATCTTATGACCATAACAAAATTCTAAATGAAAAACCAATAACATAATGGGAAAGAGAATAGAAAATAGTCTGAATATTATAACACATTTAGAAGAATTAAACCGATAAATTACATAAAAAACCCAAAATTCAATGGGATAGGGGATAGCCATTACTCTGTGAAATACATTTTCTTTAGAATAATTTAACGTATAAATCAAAAGGATAGAATGGCGATTCTCCAATTCTCTAGTTAGCATATCAAAATAATCATGAATGAAAACCATAAATCATATGGGTAGAATGGAATCTAACAAACAAACTATTTGAATGTATAGTGACCAACCAAGAATTTCATGGGTTGATATATTTAAAGTAGAACCTAAATGATACATAAAACATGTAAACACAAAACCATAATGCGTAAATGAGACTACCTTTGTGTCTAATAAAGGGCAGGGTATTATCGAATTAAACCCCATAATATGTCACTTGTAACGCTGGATGAAGGGTGAAGAACATTGCCCAAGTGACCACGCAGTGAAGGGATAGTGTTCTTTCTGTACGTAAGATAAAAACCCCATGGTGATTTGAAAATTTACAAACCAAAGAAAAAAAGAGAATTTTTTATAAGTATATACAAAGGATAGAGAAATTTACCTGAGATGTCGAATGTTGAGGTTCAGTTCATCATGGATTTTCTCTGAAACTACTAAAATAAAAAATTAGGACCCTATATACAAAATATATGAACCAATACAACAATACATTTCACGCCAAGAGAAAACGTTGAGAAATCACAGAACAACCCCTTACCTGTGAGTCAAATGGTTAAGAAATGCATTGCGTAACAACTAATCCCACAACCAACGTTCCATTAATAGAAACAGATGTTGTCATGGTGGATTCAAGCCAACATCACACCATGAATTCGATGTGCAGGTTTGTGGTAATGGAGACACAACTCCCTCAAGCCCTGACAGTCGCAACTCTATGAATGAAAGAACAAAATGAGGAAAGGTATGGCAGGTAAACCCTTAGGGTTTTTCTAATGCCTCTAAATCACAGACACTACAAGGACAAGACCCTCTACTGGAGGTTATAAAGGAAGTTTTTAGTGTCATAAAATTGGCAAAAATTGTCAAAAAAACATTTGCTACAACATCCATTTATGGTTATGGAGGTTTTGGTGGAGATTTTAATGGAAATTAAACAAAAATAAAAAAAATGGGCGGTCAAAGGTTCTTAAGGATGTTTTTTCATTGGTGTGCTACTCTAGCTTTAATGCACCGATGCCTACATTTAGAAGGAGCCCTGGGGTGATAAAAGGAGAAAGCATCAGACCATTAAGGTATAATACCACACTGGGCATACTATTGGTGATACAATGCACGAGCCCTTCTAGTTGGTCTTGGTATTTTTGTGGTGCCCATAGGTCGTATCAACGCACTGGTGTGTAGAATTATAGAAGCACACAAGTGCTTAGTATCACACAAATGCACTGAGATTTATAATTGGTATCAGTATTCATGTGGTGCCCATAAGTCATACAAATGCACTGGTGCTTATAGACACATAAATGCCCTGGTGTGTAGTATCACACAAACACACCGAGAATTACAATTTGTATCGGTATTCGTGCAATGCCCATAGGTTGTACAATGGCACCATTGCATATAGACACATAAACACACCACACAAACATACTGATATTTTTAATTGTTTTTAGTATTTGTGCGGTGCCCATAGGTCATATAAATTCACAGGTGTGATTGAGAATACAAATGCACTTGTATATAGTAACTGACACGCACCAGTTTTCATTTTATATATTTTAGAAACATTGACTTGTGACAGTGCAATTATTGTGATTATTTTAAATTCATTATTCATCAAAAGTTGACAAATATTATAACAATATTCATATTAATGAAATTTTTATTAATGCATTTGAATGTGATGTTTGGATTAATTTGTGATATCATATCATAATTATTGTGGTTTTTTAAAATTCATTATTCATGAAAAGTCAACACATATATATCTTATAACAATATTCATATGAATTAAATTTTTATTAGTGCATTTGAGAATGACAATGGAGAACGCAATAGAATAAATTAAAACATATTTTATTATATATATATATATATATATATATATATATATATATATATATATATATATATATATATATATATATATATATATATATGAATAAGACAGTCTTTGTCATACAAAATGGGATGGTTATTTCTATCCCTTTGTATTCCATTTAGGATGCTACGTCCATTACATTTAAAAAAATGTTTGATTGCGTAGATATATTTCAAAAAATACAATGCCTTGCTCTGATATCCAAACATAGTGATCATCATTCTTTTCTTGAACTGTTGTCACTGCTAGAGCTACTTCCATGATGGGTTATTTTCAGGAATTTTTTGTTCACGGTGTTGATTCTTTTCTTCTTCTTCACCTTCCATCTACAAACATAAAAAGAAACTGAAATACGTGTATATACATAGGTGAGAATAAAGAAAATTTCAATATTAAATAATATACATAAATTTAAATCGAAAAGAAAAATTACATACCATAGCAACAACTGACTCATAAACTACACACATTCTTTCAAAACCATGTACCATGCCATCTCTCAAAATTTCATGTGTTGGCGCAGTTTCATGTACTTTGTTTCCTACAAGTTTTATACCACATAAAAAGTCATATATTTAACATAAAAGATTTTATTGTTATATTAATTATAGACGGAGCTAAGTAAAACAAGGTTGATAGATGCTTACAAATTCCACAATTAATTTCTGATATGCCAACATATATTCACGACCCATATTTAACACAATTTCAATCAATTCTTCTGATGGTTCTTCTTTGTATGTTATCACCTATTTGAAGACATTCAATGATGAATTTTGTAAAAAAACTTAAAAAATACGAAAATGAAATCTAGTTAAGTTGTTATAAGGAAGTAAAAATTACTCACAAACTTAGATATCAATCCTTTTCTTCCATGTTACCATGTTTTATGTGCTAAATGGGTTCCATTTTCTTTTCTTTTCTGCAAGAAAGTTCTTGAAAATTAATATTTAATGCTAAAGATTTTATTTACTATACCTAATGATCGAAAAATTTAATGATTACATATTAAATTTGAAGGACGTTGTTGAGATGGCTCCTCCTGCGATGAAATTTTGTCCATTTCTTTGACCATCTCCTTCTAAAACTTTTTGGACATTCCTACTGGCATATTTTTGATGCCATCTCCTTCATATTTTCAAATTTTCATAATCTTCCTGAAAATGTAACATGACAATAAAATATTTAATTTTATATTGATATATGAAAATTAAATATAACAAAAGTGATATTATAAATAAATCTAGACAAACATTTAAAGGAATATTACTTTTTCATTCCTTCCTTTTTGTTGTTGTATGTTTTTTCTATTAAAATTTTGACATGTCTCATTGACCAATTCTCTGGAAACTCTTCCTATAGTTTAGATAAAATTTGGTTCTTGGAATCATTGGATTGATTTTTGTCTTGTAAGTGGAAAGAACAACTACACTTTTTTTCCACTAGATCCCTCAAACTTTTGTAAAATTTTTCCCCCTTTCGTTAACTTCCAACACAACTCCAGATGAGCTAAGGAGCAATTCATTTTCATTTTCATGTTCAATTTTTCTTCTTTTCTTAGAACAACATTACTTTTTTGAGTTGTTGGTCACTATAGAACATTAAAAAGATGTGATTTAATAGACTGTTTGACACATGTTATCTAATAATTTTAAGTTTATTATTAATGATAATTAAGAAAAGAAATTCATATTGGATTGATATACTTTTTTCATTCACTTGATTCATCCTTTTGCAATTTTTCCATCAAGCTTTTACGCTCTTCTGGTCCTAGATAAGAAATAATCTTATCGAACCTCTTCATTTTGTGGCTCTGTATGATACACAATAAAAAATACATATTAGTTAAACTTATATATAGTTCAAGAATATATTTTTTTATAAATAATTTAAAAAGAACTTTCCTTTTTTTTTTCTTAATGTGTTTTCAGTATTTTTGTTACTTGATCTCTTGTCAGTCATTTATTTATCAATCTAAAACATGTACCATATCATTCATTAATATATTTATAAGTAAATTGTCAACTTTTCATGTAAAAAATAAATCTCAAGAGACCGATGTGCCTTTCATGATGTACGCATCGCCGCCGATGCGTGGGGTTATTAAAAACACACCAGAAAATAGTATAATGGGTCGTACAGTGTGTGGGGTATTATAAACGCACTACATAAATAATTTAATAGACTGTACGGTGCTATCCTCGTAACATGGAGCATCGATTCCCTATTTCAGATATGGCGCACTGATTAAAAAAAATGGCTTCAATTTTTTTATTACATTGTACTTAAGTGGTGCACTCTATAATATAGTGCACCACTGCACTAGGTTACATAGGGTGCACTGATAAAAAAAATCCATTTTTTCCAAGAATTCATGCAATGGCCGAATGGATTGGGATTCGACTATACAAGTTGTCACATGGGTTGGATGTCAATCTAAAATGAAAAACCCTAGTTCTAAAATCACATAAACATGGAGAAGAAAGGGGGAAAAAATGAAGGGTTTAGGGTAAAAATGGATAAAACTGTAGAAAAAGAAAAAAACTACAGAAAAAAGTAAAACAAATAATCAAATTTAATCACGAGATAGTTTGAAATTCTATAATACAGGGTTTGAATCACTAGACGTTTGGTTTCTAACGTCTGGATACTTCTGTTCGAACGTATTTCACTGCTCCACAGTGCCCTCATGCTCTCTTGCTCCAGGTATGTCTCCTACAAATATCCCACTAAAAATCTTTGCAGAAATAGTGAAATAATGAAAAGTATTTAGTATTTAAAGAATTATTTTATGAAATTAGATTTCCAAAAAAATTTGCCGCCCATTTTTCAATTTTCCACTTTTTATTTCACTTAAAGAAAATATAGCTGCATTTTTTTATTTATGTTTTTTCATCACCGTAATAGCACTTCATTGGTGCATATTTTTATAACACCGACACCTGTGCGGTTATATGTACAATAGCACTATTTTGCTGTTAAGGCACCAAAATTACTTTTAGGTGTGTACACCAAAATTTAGTGAACTCCAACCACAGAAATTGAGAATTATAATTTTGTTTATTCTTGAGAATTAGAATTATAATTAAAATTTAGATTTGGAATTAGATAAATTCTTGATGGAAATTCTTCTAATCCATTTTGTTTATTGCAGGAGTTCCCCACTGATTATGTGGATATAATGCAATGTGGGGCATGTGAAGATGCAATACTATAGTGCCCAAGTTGGAAATTGTGGCATGTTAACCTAATATAATTGGCACTTAACTATTTGCAACCAATATGTTTTACAATATAATCTGTAGATAGACAGATAGTTTGCCAACAATTAGTACATATAATTTGCAGAAGGGTAATTTTTTGGGAGCAATGACAACGAGTCCTTGATTCTAAATTTGTTAGCAGAGAAGACCGATTTTCAAATAGACAACATAGTTATTACATGTGGAGGCAATGGTTTCTCATAGAAAATGAGTATAGGGTTGAGAAGAGGAAATACATTGAAAAATACGCTATTACATTAGCTTTTCCAATGGGAAACTGATTTGCAGGTGCAAGTATGGTAGCTGCAGGAATCTATGCTTTTATTCCCACATAAATGGTCACTGGATTTCCATTTATAATACAAGTATAATTTTTACTGGTTTCATCCATAGGACCACAGCTCAGACAAGTTAGAGATGCCATTCAGGTTCAATTGAAAGTGAAATATGTGATTTTATGCGACGTCAGCATTGCTGGTAAAAGTTTATGTAAGCCAACCGAAGCTCAAGAAATACTCCCAACTGATGTTAAATGCATTCTGGAGAATATTTCCCATCATGGGACCTACCAACCCAATCAACAACATCAATTGATCTTCCTCTGATGTCCTTAAGGGAATGAGAATCCTTCCTTCATGGTGCCTCTTAGCTTTATCGAATGCCCCGATGTATCTTTCTCTACCATTAATTCTACTCTCAATTTCTCCATCATGGGACCTCTTAATCCTATCGCCGGCCTCAACTGAATGCTCTCTGCCAGTCTCAACCTGTACTCCTTTTCTCCTTTTGTTCTATGTTGAGCTCTATAGCCGTTTGCATCCCTGTAAGCATATTTTTCCCTCTTTCTATTTTAATCACTCATTTTCTCTGCTATGAAATTCTCAGTTGAAATTCAAACTCTTTCCTTTTCAAACCCTCATCTCCTTAGAAAAATTCTTGCCCACGATTTGAACCCTCCGCTACTCCAATACTTCACTTTACAGAATAACCTTGTTCCAGTGCATGTCGTTTTAGAGGTGCACCAGGGCCGTTTGTAAGATCGAAGTTTTTGTTTTGGTGTGGTGTTTTATGATGCACCAGTGCAGAAGAGTTGTGAAGCACCGGTGCGTCTGAGTAATAAGACACACCGGTGCCTGTTATGATGATAAGCACACCAAAATGTATAAATTTTTTTTTTTTGTATGTAAAATCATAATAAAATAATGATAATTCTAAAGTACATGAATTTATTTGCATTATTTTCTAAACACTATTGTGTTACAAAAATTCATATTATTCTAGATCTATTATTTTACAATTATTTAAAATTTAGAAAATTAAATATTTTAATAAAATAATTTCACTTTAATAAAATTAAAATTTTACAAATATTTTACATACAATTAAAATTAAAATTACAATTAGAATTAGAATTACAATTAGAATTAGAATTTTAAATTTTCACATACAATTACGATTAGAATTAGAATTAGAATTTTAATTTTACATACAAGTAGATTTACAATTAAAATTTTACAATTACAATCATTTCACAGTAATACAATTAAAATTTTGCAAATATTTTACATACAATTACAATTAAAATTGCAATTACAATTTTCAAATTTTACATACAATTAGAATTACAATTACAATTTTACAATTTGTCATATATACAATTACAATTACAATCATTTCACAGTAAATTAAGTATTACAATTACAATTAAAATTTTACATTAAATATTTTACATACAATTATAGTTAAAATTACAAATACAAATACAAACACAATTTTACAATTTTACAGAAAATTTAAATTTAAATTTAAATTACAATCACGACATAATATTTAATAAATATCTTGGTAATTTAATATTAAATTAATTAATAAACATCACGATCATGATAACCATCGTACAAACATCATATTCAACTAAAAAGCATATTCAAACATCAAATTAACATTATATATTAACATCATCACAACACAAGCATCAAATATACATCTCATGTCAAATAAATTATGCTATCACATCACATACACATCTATCTGCAAGGTAAACATTAAATGAACATATCTAACATGACCTAACAATATACACATCATGCTGATCACCAAAATGTAAATTAAGTAACTGCAATATATATATATATATATATATATATATATATATATATATATAACTGAATAATGTTAAAAATATACAACTGTAATATAAATGTCATGGTTTAGCTGGTGGTAGTACAACATCAGTAGCAGTACTAGTGGAGGCATGTTCAGTCAATGGTGCAGCCTTGACGGTCGATGGTTGAGCTTGCTCATTATCATAACTAGTACTGATGGATGGATTAGCTGGTGGTAGTACAACATCAATATAAGCAGTACTAGTGGAGGCCTACTCAATGAATGGTGCAGCCTCGACGGTCGATGGTCAAGCGTGCTCATGATCTCGAATAGTACTGATGGATGCTACATGCTACTGACTAGACGTGGTCAATGGTCCAACCTCATCTCCATTATGACTGCTAGATGATAGTGGAGCCTTGTGCTCATCTGGTGCAGCATGAGGTGAACAATCATTAGATGATGAGTCGCTACTCACGGACTATCCACCATGTGCTACAGGTCAACCACGCCTATAACGTGAAAAATTCCTCCTCAATCACGTAACAACTATTATATCTCCTACGACATGCTGCATCAGGCTGTACATGTCATGCAACATGCCTCTCCACATCCATAATAGCCTATATTTGACCTGTATTTCCTTGTAATGAGCAGGCTTGATGCCCTTTTCAATAATCAATGAACTGTGTTGGGCACCCAACTCCATCCTGTATCTAGTATCAGGTCAACCGCGCTTAGAAAAAGGAAGTACCTAGACACTAGCAGGAGCATGTCTCTCTGCATTGGCCTCTTAATCATGATCCTCGACATCTGCCATGTCTTGATCGTAATCAAGATCCACACCTGGATCATGTGGTGGTTTCGTCATCTCTTCACCATCAAAAGAGCGAATGTCTGCAAAATATATGTAAGTGCATAACAATAATGAGACAATTTCATTACATAATTTAATAAAAACAAGTTAAAGAAAATGTTAGAGTAAATATAAATAAAAAATTAATATTACCTCTATCATCTGGCGGCTCATCATCTGCGAAGAGGATGTTGGCACACCCTAGCCAATCCAATCTAGCATAAGGACAAGGGACCATAATGAAGGGATGTAGCTCGTCAACACTGGCTAGTAAGTCCAGTGCATCATGCGATATCCTAGCTGGAAACATAGTCTCTTCCCTCTTGGGCATCATCTACCCCAACATGTGCATCCAGGCCTCCAACATCAGCCTACGAGGCTACTGAAAAACAAATAGGCCTCCTCTCTAGAAACCTCTCAAAATATAAACAAAAAATATCTTAATCAAAAGGGAAGTTAACCCTCCCTTATGCATGACCATGAAATCTATGTAAGGCCATACAGTACTACTACAAAAAAATGGCAGACCACCTGACAAGTCCTGGCTCTTGTACTAAAGAATCAACATAATATACAAGCAAACAACTAATGCATTTCCCGTCACTGGTGTTATGTGAAATGGTCAAAATGAGAAGTGATAGGAATTGCACATCGTGTCTACCAAGTGTATCAATACGTAACTGACCTTTAGGGCACTGAAAATCTAAAGGAGATAGTACATTTTCTCCAATGTATATCTGGGAGTAAACTAACTGATTCCATGGTACACAAGTAGCTAGAACCTATGGGAATGAGGGAAAATGCACCTCTCTCATCAATAGCCCTGTAATGAAATAAATATCCTCCTTAAGGGATAATTAAAGTTCACACATATCTAATTTATTAAATAAATTAAATTTCACATGAATGTATCGCTAGGACCCATCACTACACGACATGTGGTCCCACACTAGTGTAGGTGTTCTCATGTTGTTTCTGGATGCCAATTTTACTGTTTCTTGTTGTAAACTTCAATAGGTAATTCCATCCAATGCATTACAGGATATGGTCAAACTTGTTTCTTATTTCTCTAGGGTTGCTTCATGGTGTATATCCTCTTCTTTTGAAGCTTCTTGTTCATTTTCTTCCTCCTCTTGACAATATATGTAAAATAATATATTCTCAGCACACTTGTGACCTTTAGTGTATTTTCTATCACAATTGTAGCAAAGCCCTTTTTCTCTTTTCCTTCCAATTGTTGTGGTGTCAACCTTGTAATTTTTGGAAGTATAGAAGTAGCAACACTTCCATATTTATAGATGTCAATGGTAGGCTTCCTTCTCGCCATAATTTTACATTCAAAATTGCTTTCCAACCTAAATTCCTTCTCCAATGAATCAATTTCCCAAAGGAAAATCTCATGTTGGATGTTATCCTATAAAGTCCCTATAAAGACATCAATATTGTGTTCCTCTAGAATATCAACTATCCTTATATTCAATTTTTGGAAGTCCTCAATATGCTCCACCATTGAACCCTTTTGTTTGATTTTTATGAATTGGCTAAATAAGGTGTTGCTCTTTGTATCCTCATAATTTTCTATCATTTCCCTCATAAAAATTGACCAAGTGACAACTTTTTTACAAGATCAAAGAAATTGATACAATACAAATGTATTTTTTTATTAATATAATGTTGCAATGCGTACCTTTTATGAATTTTATACATTATTGAGATCAAAATATTGGTCCATGGTAGTATCAATGTTATGGGTTCCTTGCCATGAAATTTGATCATATGGATATTTGGAATATGGTGGATCTTCAATCCAACATTAGAGTTTATGAAATCAGGATTAACATTTATTTTTGTTCTAATCATGATTTTCCTCTACTATATTTTTTTCATTAGGAATTATTTCTTGTATTAACTTTGCCAAACATTTTTTCAAACCTTCCATGTCTGATTTTAGATAATTCTTCATGTCTTCCATGTTCTCTTCCATTTTTTCATTGATTTCATCCATCTTGGCTTTGATACCATTCATCTAAGGTTCCATACCATCCATATTTGCTTCCATGTCATTCTTCTATCCATCCAAATTAGATTCCATGTCTTTCTTCAAACCATCCATATTATCTTCCAAGACTTTGTTCATAACTTCCATTAGATTATTTGTTTCTCTTTGTGAGAGTGGAATTTGTTGCACTTTCTCTTGTAATTTTGATATATCATGTCACACTTTTTCCTCTTCATGTTTCATAGTAGAGTATTATGAGGGATTAATAGATGAAAAATTATTTTTAGGGGGAATTTTATAACCCAATACTGATATATATGCTTCAATATGCCCTTGGAATCACTTCAAACTGATTTTTCAAACAAGACTTATGCAATTTGAAAAAGAAAAAAAAATACACACATCTCTCTTGATTTTGAGGAGCTCTGTATTGAAACTGGTGTATCTTTGTAATTTTAAATCCCTGAGATTTTATCTTCATCTCATTGGTAGCCCTCTAAATCATCATTCCAATGGCATAGGTCTTCCATGATTTGGATTCCTCAAGGAAAAGCTATGCCCAATCTCCCACAATGACCTAATTATGGACTAGTCGACTAGAGCAAACTTGTACGGCATTCCATGTGTCAATTTTTACTCCTTCAGAGCTAAAATTGATATACATGATACTACAGTCAGTTTCCTTTCGGTCACTTTTTACAGAACTCCAATTCGATGCTCAGAGAGCTAGTTATGAAGATTTTCCCAAGGTCATTTTTTTTAGCTGAAATTTGTGAGCTTTCGAAAACTCTAACTTCCACAGATCATATCTCTGAAAATATTGTGAACCAAGATCTAAAATTTTTACACGAAGTTCCCTAGGATTTCTTTGCAAATGTTTTTTTTTAGCGTCTGAAACTTTGTATAAAAAATGTTATAGTGAAAATTCCACCATGACCGATTTGAATCAGGGAAACCCTAGAACCCAAACTTCTAATACCAAATGTTATGAAAGAAGCTCCAAAAATAGAAGGAAAGAGAGATGAACACCTTAGAAATCAGCCACTTCGAGGGGGAAACCTCCTTTACATTACATAATTTAACAATTCTTGGATTATTTAAATGAAAAAAACCTCCCTGCTATATATAGGAGTCCATGGGGTCACAATTTAATCCTAGCTGACCTAACAATAATAATGTAAGGGCACAAAAATAACAATAGTGGATTTGTATGGGCACAATAATAAAAATATGGGGGCTATAAGGGTACAAAAATAAGAATAAAAGTGCTACACTAATAACAATAAGGGAATACACGAGTAATATGGGGACCTAACAACATGGGCCATTTGGATGGCTTAAATGTCCCTAGGTCTAGTTTAGCTTGTAGTCATCTATGGAGAACACACAACTTGACAAATAAAACAAAAATATTGACATTAAAATTTTTTTCATAAGGCTTAGAGTAAAATAAATTTTTGTTATTAATATATATTTTTTTTCAAATATTACATGTAAAGAACATATAATGAATCATACATCATGTAAAAACTTTATATTAATTATTGAATATATTAGACACCTATATTAGTTTTTTTATTTTTATTTCTAATTACTTCATCTCCCTCATATTGTAGAGTTCTTTTGGGTGAAAATTCATAGTTTTTTAATAACTAGTAAATATTACTATAATAATATGACCATTCTACTTTTTCTAAACTAAGCTAGCCTAGGCTTGGACTAGCCCAAATGTTGGATGGGAGAATGATCTACTTAAGAGTGTGATACTATCACAAGGATTGGTCAAGTTTGGACATCCATTGGGATAGTATAATATCCCCAAAGGTTGCTCTTATCCTGAACCCCATCCCTTAGAATAATATAATTCCCCCAAAGGTAACTCCCATCCTCAACCCCTTCCCGTGAGATTTGCACTAGTCACCTACTAGGCACTAAACTCCACAAAGACTAATTAGTCTACACCTCATAGGTCAAAAAATCGGACTCTAAAATTGAACTTATTTTTTCTAATATCAAATGATTTTTTAAATAAATAATAATTTCCTATATTTAAGAGTATAGTATTCATTTATTTTGGAAGTTGATTAGGGGTTTTAAGATTTGTATGTTTCAAAATAAATTTTAATTCAATACAAATAATATTGTAATTTAAATCAATTTAAATAGTAATACAATTTGGTAATTAATATGTAAAAATTAAAATAATAAATAAATAAATGTATTTGTTTCGTCGTTTTTCATTATGAAATTAAAGCTAATGTATCAAACCCCTTAACTTCCTTATAAAATAAAACCTGTAGAGTTTAGACTAACCATACAAATCTATAATTGAAAGACAACTCTTTTTTTATCATATTTATTCATGCGAGAACAACAAATTAAAGAACAAGTTGTCTCAAAAATACATCTGTGAACTCACTAATATATTTCTACCAATGTACACCACATTATCTTTAAACCTATTATGCACTCTGCCACAGTTTGTATTATCGCAACGCAACACCACCACAGTCACGCATTCACGTCTACTTAAATTTTCAACAGTGTCTATTTGTCGGCCATGATAACAACATTAGGAAAAGATGTTCAAAATGCTAATTTTTAAAGACCGAGTCTAAGAATTTCCCATGGTTTTCTTATATATGTAACAAGACTTAATTACATAATGTTTATAACTAGAACGCAATGTTGTTAGATTAGCATAATATCTGTTTAACAATAACTGAGGAAGAGCTTAGAATGAATAAAATCTAAATTTAAGATAATTTATTATTTAATAGGATAGCAATGTTTTAGTGGATCAACAAGATAATAAATTATAGATCACGTTTCAGTGCTCGAATACACTCAATTTGAGATTTGCTTTGAACTCTGCTAGCAAATCAACCATTATACATCATCGCAAAAATCTGAATCTATATGTTATTTCCACATGCTTATATAAACATATTTTATGTAATCCATACGTTATTTCCACATGGATAATGATGGTTTGACGAGTCTTTTATAGACTGGTTGACTACGAACATTACACTGGTCTTCTTTGGAGGTCGAAATGAAGCCTCACTTGGCCATTTAAGAAAGAGATTAGTTACAAAAGACTTAATTATGTACATTATTTTGTATATGGGTTGGTGTAACCTAATTCAACCTAATTAGGTTAATGGTGTAGGAAATATATAAAAATATTTATTACTAAGAAAATATTATTATAGATATTTATAACAATTTTTAATAAAACGTGTAAAAAGATTAATTGTATATAATCAAATTCACTTACTGAATTTAACATTATTTGTATATGAAATCTATAAAAATATTTATTACTAAAAAAATATTATTATGGCTATTTAACAAGTCTTTAAGGTAAAGTTTAAAAAGATTAAATGTGCACAATCAAATTTCTTACTCAATCTATAACTTTCATTGAAGGACAATTGGTATAATGTTTTTCTACTATTGGTATCTCATTTTTTTTCAATTATAATTCATATATTAGTTTTAATCTCATGTTTTGTATGTAAATAGAGTATTTTGAAATAAATTTGTACATTGATGATGGATAGTTTTTTCCAATGCATTTTTCCCATAATGCAAATCTTATTTTTTTTAATTAAGAAAGTTATTGCAACCCTAAAAATCTTATGATTTATTCTAAGCTTATGATTGATTATGAGAGTCTAGTCATAAAAGTTACTTTTTTAGTGTTTAGGTCTTCTCTATATTATTGATCTTTTTTCCAATTTCAGAAGAAATGTGATGTAAAAATAAAATAAAATAAAACTATGTTTTTTAAAAACTTGTTATATGTCTAAATACAAAGAATATATATATATATATATATATATATATATATATATATATATATATATCTGTGTGTGTGTGTGTAACACCCCACCTGTGTCAATTTTAAAGCTGTATATTGAACTTTTAATCCTAAGGGGGTGGACCCCAAGGGATAAATATGGTATGAATGTAATTGCATATCTTATTTGATGAAATAAATAAAATGATTGTGCATTTTGACCAAGATGAGAATTAGAGATCACTTGCCAAATCCATGAGGATGGATAAGGCAAAAAATCCCCAAAAATCTTTCAAAAATCCTTGAAAGAAATTAATTTAGATTTGATGAGGAATCTAAATTTCCCCAATGAAGAGGAGTAGTTGGGAAGAGGTAAGAAAAAGCTGGAAAAGATGAGGAAAAGCTTAAAGCAGCTTTAAAGAGTCCCAAAATGGGAAGCCTAGGCTAAACAGGAAAGAAAGCATCCTGCTATTCTGGACGCAGAATTAGAAACATGCTTTGGGGAAATATGAGCTTAAATAAGCTGCTCCTAGGCAGATCAGAGGTTGATCTGTTGGAGGAGGTGATCTCTTCTCGGGGGTGAGTCCTGGGAGACAAAGAGGACTATAAGGTTGGGAGGTTGGTCATTTGGCAGATTGTGGTATGTTCTGAAATTCGTGTTACTATGTCTTATTACAGTATGAATTGGCTACATATAAAACTGAATTGTATGACAATGAGAAATTTTGGTACTACATTTAACAGAATCTATCCTTACGCATTCACCTTCCAGATTTTGTTTAGTTGTAGACCAGAAATTCCATAGAGTAGAAACTTCAGAATCTCTAAACCAAGGTTGGTTTAAATCTGAAGTTACTTAGCCTCTACAGATGAATAATTATTGTTTTGTTCCTTATAGACGCAAATGTGATATTATATGCTTATGTGTATGCTAGAGAACCATGATAGCAGTACCAAAGTTACATGGTATAAATACAATAGATGACAGTAAGATATTGGAATATGACATTCAAAATTGTATAGAAAAAAAAAATACCTCTACTCTATCTGATTGATATAACAGTTATAAATGTTTATATTGCATGCTAACTCTATCTTAGATCCTTGAAGACAAGTATTTATAAAGAAAATATTTTAAAATTATAAGTAAATTCCTTTAGTCCAGCACTATTGGACACCTATAGGTATACACCAAAAGAACAATATAATTTAAAAGCTAGGATTTAGAAAAGGTACTCTTATTAACATAGAGAGTGAAGCTACACTATAGAGGTATTACAACGTTCATAGCAAATATAGTGTACCTTGGCTGTTCAGTTCATCTCTACCCCTCGAAATACATAGTATGGCAAAAGATTTATGCTATGTTTAAAACATAATAAAAATCAATTAGTGGATACCCGTACATGCTTCTAAAATTCCAAGTGCGCACCTCGCACTCAACCAATAGAAAGTATTACCACTTGACTTCCAATTAACGATAACTACATGAGTACTATATCTACATATAAAATCGAATCATGTGTGTTAACAAGAATTATTAAAACCCATTTGATCTTTCTATATGAATCGAATCCCCTATATACAAAGGGATTACGGGTGAGGTACCGATATATATATATTAAATGAGATAGATCTATGCGTCGTCTATGCGGAAAAACGAATATCTACGTAAATCATGATTGTTGGTAATTATAACAATTACAGACTTGAGTCAAACAAACGAACACTACTATAAACATTTCATGGGGACGTAAGGTTAAATCAAGTTAATCAATTCATATACATCTGCATATAAATAAAAACAAACATGTCGCGAGCTTGACTTTGGTTCTCTGCAGACCAACTGCAATACCTGTAAACGTGAGACCACCGGAGGATAACATAGGTAATGCAATGACAAAAAAATTATTATAAATCATTTTAAATATCAGAGAAAGGGTGGAAAAAATAAAAATAAAAGACATCTATACGAGCTAGGGAGGTTCTGTTGATTGTGGTCAAGGTATAATTACTATGAAAACATACAAAGTAGGTCGATGAACTTAATGAAGGCGGCGACATTTCAGGCCCTTTTTATACCAGAGCAACGCTATGAAATAACACAAAGAACCTTGGCGATTAACTAAACAGAAGAAAGACGAATCAGTAATGGTGGAAATGAGCCATACGTAGGTGTGACAGCCTATTTAAAAGAATGGGTATCATCTTAGCTCTGTCGGCATAATAATAAAAACCTGATTCTTACTGTGTGACTCGTAGGGTCGAGTAGATCCAACTAAATGAACTCGTTATTCACTTCAGGGGTAGCAAGTGCATGATCCTTTCTGGGTAAACGCCAGATGATCGGCCAGAAAAAAAAATAAAAAATGATAACCCTTAATTCGTTCTACGTCCGAGATCTGTCTGGGAGGTGATCTGGAGACCTCGCTTTCCACACCTGTGTGGACATTACGGTCAGGAAAAAAAATGGACGCATAAAATTTACGCCGAATAGAACTAGTGAGCTGCTAAATATATTAAAAGCCTGTCAGTGTTAGTGAACCTGAAACCAGAGATAACAGAGGTAGATAGACCGAATTTAACAACAAGGACGAAAAAAGAAAACGCCAGGATAGCCGCGTTGTTTCTAAAATTCTAATAAACTTGATTTATTCATTAACTGGTGCTAAAATGGGAAATGACATCCTTTTAAAACCGGTTGAGCATTTCCTGAACGCAGAAAGAAATTTACGCTATAACCGCTTCCATCCATTAAAGACAGCGACACTTTAATGATAAATACTTGGCGGGTAATAGCAACTCTCAAAACGCGAGGGTGCGCGCTGAGCCGTAACCTACATGTCACCGTAAGGCATTTTCAAGATATACACCTCGCACCACTACTTGCATCAGAAAAACTAATCTCTGTGAAATGAGAAATGGATAATACACAACGATAGGAAATTAAAGAAACTGGTTACCATCGAAGTCTCGAGGGAAGCATGGTAACGAGCATGGCGTTGTACCAGAAGAAGACCGAAACACGCACTGAACCAGAGGTCCTCCTGCATCAATGGGAACACGTAGGCACTTGTCTATTAAAACCTGATTCACTATTCCACAGAGAGAAATTAGAGCCGAACTCAGGAAATGAAATGACAATGAACAGGGAAGGGTTTAAAAGGTGAATCGAAACCCTAACCCTAAAGCTGTTGTATCACAACCAAAATTGAGTTGTAGTTTTGGCGTACATATAATAAACTTACCCTAATCCACGTCGACCCTTGGGTAGCACTTCTGTCCATGAAAATTATCTGAAACGATAGGTGAAGTACAAAAGACCAAGGAGACTGCAGACCGACGTCGCGTCTGGTGTACAACTGGAACACTTCCGCACATAATCGATCGCAGCAAAACCTTACATGGTAACCAGACAGGAGATATTTCCTCTGGCGGTTATACGCCCATATCTCGGCAAAGATCGCGGGTATAATGTACCTCACTGCCAACGGTGCCTGCACGGTTCATGACGGAGGTTATTTATCAATGGTAGCATGCCAACAGTAAACTGTAACACACACGCCACCGTAATACATGCGTATCGTGTAAGTTCTCCATTCATAATAATTTCCACCAGATCAATTTATCATTTCATATTCGCCCTTAACTGTATGTGGCAGTCCACCATAATAATAAAACCCAGCTATTCGAATTACAATGGAATAAAATCATGGTATTTCATGTGATTTTTAAAAGTAAAGAAAGGAGTCAAACTTTACATCACGCGAGGGGTTAACATCGTATAGGATGATATGACCCAACTAGTTAGGCGATTAACCACCTATATAAATAGGTATGAATATATAGGTCGTGCATATAAACCTCTATGAAGTGTAACAAAGGTACTTTAGATTTTTGTATGGGCATAATAGTAAATACCTATTTATTTGTATATATAGATATATAATTCTATATACATTTATAAGCCTTTATATATATGTTGGTTTTAACAAAGTTGCACTTTAGATTTCTATGGGTAAGATATCAATTATCCATGTATATATAAAAATATATATATATTGGTTTAATAAAGTGGCATTTAATAAAGCCTTTATATATGTATTGGTTTTAACAAAGTTGCACTTTAGATTTCTATGGGTAAGATATAATAAAGTGGCATTTTAAATTGATTTATTAAATTGCACTTTAGATGAATTCATTATGTGAATGGGTGTGAACTTTGGTGTTGAAAATAAACCCTTATGGATCAAAGGTATTTAAGCTAGAAGGGGAAAATTGCTAGGAGAGAAAGAATACTTTGTCAAAAATAAAAAATAAAAAAAATTGGAGGTGTGACAAATGGTATCGGAGCACCAGTTACAACAATTTGGGCTGTCAATGGGGTGCTCACTGAGTATTATATATTTTGGTTTTCTGAAATTTTCTAAAATTTTTTTGATCAGTGTTGTAAGTGTGTACAGTTCAAAATGGCTGAAGGAGAAGGAATTTATGTGGATCTGCGGGATGAGTTTGCTACTCCAGATCCCAATGCTCCGGTAATGTCTATGTTGCACAGGCTGCAACGAGAATTGGCTGAACTAAGAAGTCAGAATGACATGTTGTCATCAGCCAGCAAGGAGCAGGAAAAGCTCATCAGAGAACTCACTTCCCGGAACAGACAAGAAGGCGAAGGTTCCGGGAAGAGGAAGATGGATGAGTCTGATGATGATGAGGCTGCGAGATAGCAGCATAAACAGAAAAGAGAACTGCAGGGGGAGTTTCGAAAGATAAAACCTCCCTCCTATGATGGGGAGAAAGAGGAGGATGCTGAAGCTTGGTTGCTGAACATGATCAAGTATTTCCAAGTATATCAATATGAGAGCAATCTGAAGGCCAGATTAGCTGTGTATCAGCTGCAAGGAAAAGCCACATTGTGGTGGGAGGAGACAAAAATGGTGCATGCCATTGACGAAAAAACAGTTACTTGGGAAGATTTCCAGACTAAGTTCAAAAGTCGTTATTTGAATGAACGTTATTATGATGATAAAGCAAAAGAATTCCATGAACTTAGACTAGGACAGCTCACTATTGATGAGTTTGTCACTAAGTTTACCAATTTACTGAGGTATGTTCCTTACATAAGGGAAGAAAAAGCAAAGGTTCAAAGGTTTTTGAATTGTTTACCTACTGTATACAAAGAGAAAATTGAGTTTGACAACCCGAAGACAATGGATGAAGCTGTTAGAAAAGCAAGATTATGCTATCAGCAGTTTAAAGGTAAAGCTGAACAAGGGAAGAGCTGGCTGAACAAGTGTGAGTTCAAAGGTAAAAGACCAAAACCAGCATATCTAAGAAATTTTGGTAGAGATCATCAGCGGAAAAAATTCAATAAACCAAGAGAAAGTCAAACTGCTCAGTCCCAAGTGGCGTCAAAACCAGTAGAAGGCAATAAAAAGGAAGGGACAGTCAGAATGAAGGAACCTTTGAAGTGTTGGGCTGTGGAGAACCCCATATGATGAGGGACTGCCCCATCGAAATATACACATGATCAGCAGAGAGCGAGAGGCAACAACAGTCAATGGCATAGCCAGAAACATACCAACCATCAGTGCAGCCCTGGAAAATCGACAGGCAGAACATCAAGCAACCATGGTGGAAATGGAGGGTAAGATTTCTGACCTAACTATTACTGTTTTGATTGATCCAAGTGCTTCTTTGAGTTACATTAGTCCTGGAATTGTAGAAAAATGTAAAATTAAACCTGAAAAATTTCAGCAGTCATGGTTGGTACAGCTGGCCACTGGAACTAAGAGAAAAGTCACACACAAGTTGCCCAAAACAACAATACAATTAAATGGGTTCCCAACAGAAGTAAATCTGAACATATTGCCATTAGGATCCTATGATCTGCTGATAGGAATGGATTGGCTGGAAAAGAAGAAAGCCCTGATGAACTGCTGGGATAAAACCCTGCATTGTGTGGATGAGGAAGGAAAACCTTTTACACTAAAAGGGAAACCAAAATCCATTTCGATAAGACAAATATCAGCCTTACAATTAAAAAGAACAGCTAGAAAAGGATACCAAGTCTATGTAGTGCATGTAGAAGAAATAGAACAGCAAACTGAAGAAGAGTTACTGGATGCTATACCAGTCATCAGAGAATTTAAGGAAGTCTTTCCCAAGGAAATCCCTCATCTTCCCCCCAAAAGAAAGATTGATTTTTCAATCAATCTGGTACCGGGAGCCACACCTGTTTCCCGAGCCCCCTATCGGATGATTCCACCTGAACTAATGGAACTGAAAATGCAATTACAGGAATTGTTAAATAAAGGGTATATCAGACCAAGTGTGTCTCCTTGGGTAGCCCCAGTTTTATTTGTGAAAAAGAAGGATGGAACTTTTAGGATGTGCATTGACTATCGTCAACTGAACAAATTGACCATTAAGAATAGATATCCACTTCCTAGAATTGATGATCTTTTTGATCAAGTGAGAGGAGCTTCAGTCTTCTCCAAGATAGACCTAAGGACTGGGTATCACCAGCTCATAATTAAAGAAGAAGACATCAGCAAAACAGCATTTCGAACCAGGTATGGGCATTACGAATTTGTAGTCCTACCTTTTGGTTTGACGAATGCCCCTGCCACATTTATGTGTCTGATGAACAGTGTGTTGAATAAGTATTTGGACAAATTTGTTCTTGTGTTCATAGATGATATCCTAGTCTATTCTAAAAGTGAAGATGAACATAAGGAACATCTGAGAATAGTGTTACAGACTTTAAAAGAAAACCAGTTATATGCCAAGTTCAGCAAATGTGAATTTTATAAAGATAAAATTCAATATCTGGGTCATATAATTTCTGAAAAAGGGTTGGCAGTTGACCCTGAAAATATAAAAGCCATTAAAGAATGGCCAGTCCCCACTGATGTCTCAGCAGTAAGATCATTTATGGGGATAGCAGGCTATTATCGTAGATTTGTGGAAAGATTTTCTGCTATAGAAAATCCCATAACCTGATTACAAAGGAAGGGTGTTAAGTTCGTGTGGACTGAGAAATGTCAAAATAGTTTCGAACAATTGAAACAAAAACTCATTTCAGCCCCTATATTAAAAATTGTTGATCCTGATAAAGAGTTTGTTGTATGTACAGATGCTTGCAGAGAAGGGCTAGGAGGAGTCCTACTGCAGGAAAATTCAGTCATTGCCTATGAATCCAGAAAATTGAAAGTACCTGAATAGAATTATAGTGCATATGATTTGGAATTTGCGGCTGTTATCCATGCTTTAAAAATGTGGAGGCACTATCTACTGGGAAAGAAATTCACATTGATGACTGATCATATTAGTCTTAAATACTTATTTTCCCAAACTGATCTGAATGCAAGGCAAGCTAGATGGCTGTCCTTTTTAAGTGAATTTGATATGGAAATAAAACATATCAAGGGAAAGGAAAATCAAGTTGCTGATGCATTAAGTAGAAATGCTTGTCAACAATTAAACAGCATTGGGAGTAGTGCCCAAATGGAGATAGAGGAAATGGTGGGAGAAGCAGCAAATCAAGATCCCAACTATGAAGCTCTCTTGGTGAAACAACAGAAAAGGGATAAAACTGAATTCACTAAAAACCAGAACGGGTTGCTCTATTACAAAAACAGGTTGTATATTCCAAATATAGAGTCATTGAAAAGAGAAATTCTAGATGAATATCACAAACAACCTTATGCAGGACATCCAGGATACCAGAAGATGTTAACAGCCTTGAAAAAGAAGCTGTTCTGGCCAGGAATGAAGAGGGATGTGGCAGAGTATCTAAGTAAGTGTATGGAATGTCAATTGGTCAAGGTTGAGCATCAACATCCAGCAGGGCTTTTAAACCCGTTGCCAATTGCAGAATGGAAATGGGACACAGTTTCCCTGGATTTTATCACAGGATTACCCAAGACTAAATATCAACATGATTCTGTAATGGTAGTAGTAGACACTCTCACCAAAGCTGCCCACTTTATACCAGTAAAATCTACCTTTGGAACAGCTCAGGTAGCAAATGTTTTCCTAAAGGAGATAGTAAGGCTTCATGGAGTTCCCAAGGTGATTGTCTCAGATCGGGATGCTAAGTTCACAGCAGCGTTTTGGAAAGGATTGTTTGACGGAATGAATACTAAGTTGAATTTTATTACTTCCTATCACCCTCAAACTGATGGGCAAACAGAAAGGACAAATCAAATTTTGGAGGATATGCTGAGAATGTATGTGATGGATAGGCCATCACAATGGGAAGAGTATTTGCATCTAGCTGAGTTTGCTTATAATAATAGTTACCAATCCTCTATTAAGATGAGTCCGTTTGAAGAACTCTATGGGAGAAAGTGTCGTACTCCCTTGAGCTGGAGTCAACCAGAGGATAAACTGGTGTTGGGACCAGATGCACTACAAGAGATGGAGAGAATTGTCAAACAGATACAAAGAAATATCAAAACAGCACAAGATCGCCAGAAAAGCTATGCTGATAAGAAAAGGGTGCACCGAGAATTCAAAGTGGGGGATCATGTGTATTTACGTATCAAACCCAAAAATAGCACACTTTATGCTGGAAGTTGTGCAAAACTTGCACCTAGATATTGTGGGCCTTTTGAAATTTTGGAAAGGGTGGGACCAGTGGCTTACAAGCTGGCCTTACCACCCCATGTTAGAGTGCATAATGTGTTTCATGTTTCATTATTAAAAAGATATGTGCATGATGCTTCTCACATAGTTGATTGGAATGTTGTACAGGTGGAACCAGAAGGGGAGTTTCTGCCAAAACCGCTTCAAATATTGGAGCGGGAAGAAATTGAATTGAGAAACAGAACAGTGGCCAGAGTAAAAGTGCAGTGGAAGCACTTTACTGCCGAAGAAGCCACCTGGGAAAGGGAAGCTGAAATGATGGATAAATATCCATTTTTGTTTAAATGAACTCTGGTAGTTGAAAAACAACACCGAGGACGGTGTTTATTTTCAGAGGGGGAATATGTAACACCCCCCAATTTGTGTGTTGAATTTTTAAATTTAGACATTGAACTTTAATCCTAAAGGGGGTGGACCCCAAGGGATAAGTATGGTGTGAATGTATTTGCATATTTTATTGAGGAAATAAATAAAATGATTGTGCAATTTGACCAAGATGAGAATTAGAGATCGCTTGCCAAATCCATGAGGATGGATAAGGCAACAAATCCCCAAAAATCTTTCAAAAATCCTTGAAAGAAATTTATTTATATTTGAGGAGGAATCTAAATTTCCCCAATGAAGAGGAGTAGTTGGGAAGAGGTGAGAAAAAGCTGGAAAAGCTGAGGAAAAGCTTAAAGCAACTTTAAAGAGTCCCAAAATGGGAAGCCTAGGCTAAACAGGAAAGAAAGCATCCTGCTATTCTGGACGCAGAATTAGAAACATGCTTTGGGGAAATATGAGCTTAAATAAGCTGCTCCTAGGCAGATCAGGGGTTGATCTGTTCTAGGAGGTGATCTCTGCTCGGGGGTCAGTCCTGGGAGACAAAGAGGACTCTAAGGTTGGGAGGTTGGTCATTTGCAGATTGTGGTATGTTATGAAATTTTTGTTATTCTACTTTCTGATGGTATGAATTGGCTACATGTATAAAAAGAAATTAAATGGTGTGATTGATGTTAGTACTACATTTAACAGAATCCATCCTAAGGCATTCACCTTCCAGATTCTGTTTAGTTGTAGACCAGAAATCCATAGAGTAGAAACCCCAGAAGCTCTAAACCAATTGTGGTCTAAATATGAAGTTACTTAGTCTCTATGGATAATGAAATAATCTCTTGCTTCCTGTAAATACAAATGTGAAAATTGTGCTCATATGTATAATAGAACAATATGGTAGCAGGTACTGAAATTTACATGGTGCAAACCAATAGGAAAGAAAGTAAGATAGTAGAATTGTACATTCAACATTGTGACAGGAAAAGCATGATTCTATTCTATATGATTATTACAGCAGTTATAAATGGATATCTTACAATTCTAGCTCTATTCTTGAGCCTTGAAACAAGTATAGTAGAAAAAGAATCAAAATATAATTAAAGTCCTATAGTCAAGCATTATAGAATGCATATAGGTATACATCAAAAGAAAAATATATTTTAAAAACTAGGATCTAAAAATGTACTCTTACTAACCTAAAGAGTGAAGCTACACTATAGAGATGCTACAACGTTCATAGAAAATTTAGTGTATCTTGGGTGTGGAGTCCATCTCTACCCCTCGAAATACATATTATTGCAAAGAATGTATGCTATATCTAAAACATAATAACAAGCAACTATTGTACGCATGCATATGCTTCTGAAATTCCAAGTGCGCACCTAGCGCTCAACCATTAGAAAGATTTTACCATTTGAATTCCAATGAACTATAGCTACATGGGTATTATACTTACCTATAAGCACGACCCAAATATGTTAACCCGAAATATTAAAATCAATTTGATGTTTCTATATGAATCGAATCCCCTATATAAAAAGGATCGATATATATATTAAATGAGATATATATATATATATGCGATTCCTATGGGGCACAACGAATATCTATGAAAGCAAGCTACGGTAAATCATGACTGTGAGTAATTATATAATTACAGACTTAAGTCAAACCAACGAGCATCACTGTAAAAATTTTATGGGGACGTAATGATTTCATATACATCTGCATACAACTAAAAATAAATATGCCGCGGGCTTGACATTGGTTCTTTTCAGACCATTTGCAATGCCGATAAACGTGAGCACACCGGAAGATAAAATAGGTAACGCAAGAAAAAAAAAAAAAAGTTATTTGAAATGTCGATTCAGAAAAAGGGTTGGTCGAGAAGACATCTATACGAGCTACGGAGGTTCTGTTGACTCGTGGTCAAGGTATAATGATTATGAAAACATACAAAGTAAGGCAATGAAACCAAGGAAGGCAGCGACATTTCATGATTTTTATACACAGAACAAAGCTAGAAAATAACACAAAGAACCTTTGGCGATTTACTAAACAGAAGAAAGACAAATCAGTAATGGTGGAGATGAGCCATACGTAGACGTGACAGTCTATGTAAAAGAATGGGTGTAAGCTTAGCTTTCTCGGCATAATAATGATAACCCGATCCTTACTGTGTGAACTCGTAGGGTCGAGTAGATCCAACTGAATGATTCGCTATTTACTTCAGTGGTAGCAAGTGAATGATCTTTACTGGGTAAACGCCAGATGAGAGGCCAGTGAAGAAATCAAAAGGAAACGATAACCCTTAATTCGTTCCACGACCGAGATCTTTTCTGGGAGGTGATCTAGCGACCTCGCTTCCACACCTGCGTAGACATTAAGGTCAGAAACAAAAAAAAATGGACGCATAAAATTATGCCGAATAGAACCAGTGAATTACGAAAAATAGTTACAAGTCTGGTAGGGTTAATAAATCAGAAACCTGGGATAACAGATGTAGTTGGAAGTTAACAATAAGAACAAAAATCAAAACGCCATGCCATTCGCATTAACTCTAAAACTCTAATAGCCTTGCTTTAGTCCTTAACCGGTGCGAAAATAGGAAATGGCATAATTTTAATACCGGTCGAGCATTTCCTGAACGCAGAGAGAAATTCACGTGGTTAGATAAATGATTGTTACCACAGCATTTGAAGCGTAGACACGCTATAAACGTTTTCATCCACTAAACACAGTGACGTTTTCAACTGGAAAAAAAACGCAGAAGGAAATAGTAACGCTCAGAATGCGAGGGTGCACGCTGAGCCGTAACCTGCATGTCAACAGTAAGTCGAGTTCAAGATATACACCTTGCACCTCCACTTGTTTTCGAAACTAATCTCTGGGAAACGAGAAATTGAAAATACACAACGACATGAAATGAAAGAAACTGGTTACCATCAAAATTTCGAGGGAATCATGGGAGCAATCATGGCGTTGTTCCAGAAAATGACCTGACACGCACTGAAACATATGTCCTCCTACATCAATGAAACCACACAGGCGCTTGTCTATTAAACCCTAGTTTGCTATTCCACAGAGAGAAATTAGAGCCGAACACAAGAAATGAAATGACAATGCACAAGGGAGGGTTTTAAAATGTGCACCGAAACCCTAACCCTAAATCTACAGTATCTCCAATAGAAGTGCATTGCAGGGGTGGCGTACAGATCATAAACCCAAACCTAATTCGTGTCGACCACTGGTATCACTGAATCCCTAGAAGGGTTTTATAAATCAGAATGAGTAGGTCTACATGGGACGCGTGTGTTCTTCGGTCCTTGAAAATTAATCTAAAACGATATATAGAAGACCGAGGAGAATGCAGACCACCGCCTCCTCTAGTGCACCACTTGGACACTCCGACACCTATTCGATCTCAGAAAAAAAAAACCCTTACGTGGTGAACCAACGTGCAATCCTACCTCTGGCGGGTACGCGCACATAGTTCGGCCAGATCGCGGGTATGATGCCTTTTACTATGTATGGTACCTGCACTGTGAATGGCGGAGGTTAATTATCCATGGTAGCACGCCGACATTCAAATTTGTAACACAAACACGCCACATAATTTACGCCGGCACAAGTTATCATTTCATATTAGACTTTCACATGTATATGGTGGAACCCATAATAACACCAAGCCTGCTATTCGAATTACAATGGAATAAAGGCATGGTATGCTATGCGAATTTTAAAACTAAAGAAATGAGTCAAACCGTACAACAGGCGAGGGGTTAAACATCGTATAGACTGATATGACCCTAATGGTTAGGCGATTTACCACCTACATAAATATATACGTGTATATAGGTCGACACATAAACATTTATGAAGTGGAACAAGGCGACTTTAGATTGTTGTATGGGTATAATAGAAAATACCTATTTATTTAGATATATAGATATATAATTCTATATACATAAATAAGCCTTGATATATATACGTTGATTTTATAAAGTTGCACTTTAGATTGGTTTATGGGTAGGATAGTTATATATTTATATATATATAAATATGTACATAAATAAACCTTGATATATATGGGGAAGTTAATAAAGTTGCCCTTTAGATTTCTATGGGTAGGATGTCGAATACCCATATATATATATATAAATATATACATATATATATTGGATTAATAAAGTGGCACTTTAATTGGATTTATTAAATTGCACTTTAGTTGAATTTAATAAGTGAATGGGTGGGAACTTTGATGTTGAAAATCAACCCTGATGGATTAGTTGTATTTAAACTAGCAGGGGAAAATTTCTAGGAGAGAAAGAATACGTTGTCAAAAAAAAAAAATAAAAAAAAATTGGAGGTGTGACATAGTGAAATCTCATTTCCTCTTTCACATGCATATAAACCCTAAGGATTAATCTATGACGCTGTTATGAGTTAGACGTCTTATTTAATCACAAAATTTTACCAATAGTCTTCCCAACATCACCGTTTATATGCTGCAAGGGATAGTTAGTACCATACGTCTGTATTTAATTTTTCCCTCTATCTGCTAACCGTAACTGTTACTGCATGGTTTATGGCTCGAGATTTAATGCCGCATGTAAATTTCCTGGTTATACCTATGTTTTTATCTGTATATATATTAATACCTTAACCTATCATTCCGGTTTGAAATTTAAACAATTAAACCATTCAGGTAGCTATGTATTTCGTTTATGTTCACCTAATTATATTCGCTGTCGTTCTTGTTTAATCTTTCATCCGAAGTGGGTTAAATCGGAAATCGATTCGTTACCACCGGAATTTGGAAGTTGCGACTGAACTCTGTGAACCAAAGTTGTAATGGTTTGCCTCGGCGCTCCCATATAATTCATGGTTATGCTACAACATTGATAGAAATAATAACACAAAATTAATCGTAGTTTCATATTTACGTGTATGTTTAATACTGCAGGTTTAAAATATATATATACATCGTCGTTTTGTTTTACATCGATATATATACAGTGTCGTTTTGTTTTACATCGATATATATATACAGTGTCGTTTTAATTTACAGCTGTTCCTTTACATATCAAGTTTAAAAAGGACTCAAACGTCGTGAACGCAGATCCCATGCATAATAATGTAAATAATCGCCATGGATTCGTATAGTTTGACCATTTATTTATTTCACATAGTTATTTTGTTCATATCTACATTATTTACACCCATTACTCTTTTGAAATTTGTTATTGACATGCGCTAGTGCGCTAGCTCTCGGCGCTTACCTTTATGGTCGTTTTGCATATATATATTCAATAGTAAATTGAGTAATGGACATTAATTATAAGTTAAGTTTTGTTATTATATAGCTATTTCAAGGATTAGAAGTAGATCAAGAATGCCATATACACTTTAAAGGCTATAAATAATATAACACTTCTATAGAGTAGAAGTTCTTCTTAAGCTACAAAATTCCAAAATGCATACTCAAATGTTTTTCTCCTCTTTTATTATACCATATAAATTGACAATGCTAATACAATATTTTTCTAGCAGACATATGAGCATGTACTTTCACATTTGTATAACTACATGCAGTATAAGTTACTATTTAATTTTCTGTGGAGACCAAGTACCTTCAGATTTAAACCATCTTTGGTTTAAAGTTTCTGTGGGTTTCTACTCTACGAATTTATGGTCTACAACTAAACAGAGTCTGGAAGGTGAATGCCTAAAGATAGATTCTGTTAAATGTAGTACTAAGATCACTCGTACCATTTCATTAAATTTTTATATGTAGCCAATTCATACTGATTTAAATAGAAGAGCATAAAATGTAAAGACATACCATTCATGCAGTAGACCAACCTCCCAACCGTAGAGTTCTATTTTTCTCCCAGAACTCACCCCCGAGCTGAGACCAATTCCACCACAGATCAACCTCTTGATCTGCTTAGGAATAGCTTATTTAAGCTATTTTCCCCAAGCCTGTTTCTAATTCTGCATCCAGAATAGCAGGATGCTTTTCTTCCTGTTAGCCTAGGCTTCCCATTTTTGGGATTCTTTAAAGTTGTTTTATGCTTTTCCTCAGCTTTTCCAGCTTTCCACTTCTTCCCAACTACTTTCCTCATCATTGGGGAAATTTAGATTCTTCCTCAAATCTAAATTAGAAATAATTCCCTTCAAGGATTTTTGAAGGGGTTAGGGGAATACTTGCCTTATCCATCCTCATGGATTTAGCAAGTGGTCTCTAAATCTCATTCTTGGTCTATATGCACATCAAAATTTTTATTTATTTCTTCAACTAAAATATTGAATTACATCCACAATTTATCTATCCCTTGGGGTCCACTCCCCTTAGAATTAAAGTTCAAATGTCAAACTTTAAAATTTTCAACACATAAATTGGGGGTATTACAAAATCATACTAAGAATTTAGTTGAGAGCAGACCAGACGGAGATGTGGGGAAACGCGAAATAGGTGGCGAATAGTGAAATTTAATCAAATTAAAAGGGAGAATATACGTAACCTCCATATCTTAGATTCCAATCCGTAGGCGTATATATTACAAAAGATATATAGAAATGAACCTTGCATATATATTACAAAATATGACCACCAAAAACCAGACCTCGATAAGGCAAGTATCGCCATAAACCATGAAAGTACAGGTGAGATTCAATAAGTCGATGTAGTTCGACCTTATTATGTGAAGAGTATTGAAATCATTCATCTCAAATGGTAAAGATTAAGGGTATGAATGTTAATCCATGTTCACGATAAAGTTATGAGGGAAAAGAGAATATGAGATACCATATATGATGTTATCATATAAAGTTATCTTATAATGGATTGGAGACCTAATAATATATGAGAGTTATTATATTGTGAAATAGTATAAAGACTTCATAATATGGAAAAGTATAAAAGCTTTTTGTTAATATTTTACATTATAGACTTGTTTTAATAAATTACATGGGGTTCTATAAAGTGAAAAGATATGGGTAGAGAGATTAATGAGTTGGAAATTAGAGGTCAATCTGAATGAAAAAAAAAGAGGGGTTAGTAGAGGGAGATGTGACAGAAATGTTGATCTGTATAACCCACATGAATCATTGATGATCAGTACTCTGAAGGTTATTCACCATCCTAGATGTACCTGAAAGGTCTTGTCTCCAAATAAGCGTGCATTCATCACAGAGCGCAAGACAGGTAACATCGTGCCAACAAGTGTCGATGATGTCATGCGGGTGGCTGATCGCATGGTTAGCGAGGGCGCCCGCCAAAGCGCTATCATTTCTCCAAATAGCCTGAAGGATGATACCTTTGAGAATAGTGAGATATTTGGCTATGAGACTGGTAACCATGGTTAATAGCCAATGTTTGGAAACCCTCTCCAGCCGAGTGCCATTTTGAATCTTCCTGGCCGCAGAGATAGCTAGAAGGGAATCACCTTCCACCACTGCTGCTCCATTTCCCATATGAATAAGGTTTTGTAGGCCCTGTTCCAAGGTAGCAAACTCCGCTTCATTGTTTGTGGCTTCTGACAGGGACAAGCTGAAAATGTGGAGAATTTTTCCTTTATCATTGCGAATGACACCACCATATCCATTCGAGCCAGGGTTTCTCTTGGAGGCTCCATTGAAATTCAGATTGAGAAAACCCGGAATAGGATACTTCCAAGGCTGCTAAGATGGAGGAGGTTGAGGCCGCTGCGCAGGGGAATTGAGGTTCATGGCCACCCCCAACCCAAACATTAGTAAGATACTCTTGTCATCTTCTGAAATTTTCTCTTTCTAAGAAGCTTTGTTGTGGGTTAGAACTGTTTCTTTCATATTTTGCATAATGGTTAATTTTGTCATCTTCATTGCTGGTATCCTGCTGAAAGATCTGCCTGTTTTGTTCTTTCCAAGTAGACCAAACAATGAACCCAGGGCTTAGTTTCTAGAGGCTGTTGACAGTGTCGCATTTAGAAAAATTTGACCTCCAATTGACTATTGTATTCTGAATGGAAGCCCTATCTCTATCTGTATGCCTAAAGATGTCCTACATCCACAACCAAAGATTATTCGTCCACCAGCAAGTGTTGAGGAGATGGTTCATGGACTCCTCTGTGCTCAAATAGAGTGGACAACGGGAGGATCCATAGAAGCCATTTTTGCGGAGGTTCTCCCAAGTTAGGGTTTTCTATTGTAAAAGTGTCCATAAGAAGGTTTTAATTTTTGGCCACAAAATTGCATCCGAAACATTCTGATGCCCTTACATCTTCTCTTCCAGATGACATTGTTCGATGTAGAGCTTAGCTTCCTTTAGGTTATAATTTCCTCCCTCCAATTTTCCCCACCTCAGCTGGTCATCCTCCAGAGAATGAAAGATTTTGCGAGATTCCAACGAAGAAAACAAGGAGAGAGAAAGGTTGGCCATATCATTCGAATCAAAGGGTATATTGAGGTTCCATTGTCTCCAATGAGGGTTCTCCCTGTTGTCCGCCTAGTACTGAAAAACTCAGAAATTCTCTTGTTCCTGGTATTTTATTTGAAGGGAGAGATATTCAAGGCACTCCAGCTTAGGCAATTGTTGCCAAGCATCCTCCGAGAAAAGGGCCATTTTTCCATTTCGAATTTCCTAAAAGAAGTGATTAGAGATAATATTTCTGTTAGCTTTTGCCAGGTTCTAGATGGGGGAGCAAGCTTGAATATTCGTCATTCTGATGAGTTCTTGCTGATTCCAATCCTCAACATACTTAGCTTTCCACATTCCGTCCTAGGGAAAAGTAGGATATTTGATCCACCTCCACCAAAGCTTTGCCCCACTGGCTTTATTCACAATTTCTGGGTCGCAGAGCCCAAGACCCCCTAGGATTTTGGGTATACATAGTTTCTCCCAAGCCACAAGAACCCACTTCTGTTTGACCGCTCTACCCGACGAAAGGAAGGTACGATGAATATTTCTGATCTTTTGGAGGAATCCTTTGGGCACTGGTAGGATGGAGAGCATGAACTGAGGAATAGCTTGAAGAATGGCCTTGGTCATAGTTAGGCAACCAGTGAATTTAAGGACTCTGCTAGTCCAGCTATTACAATGGGCTTCGAGCTTTGAGAGAAGCTTCTCCCAGTGGAGCTTTTGCCAAGGCTTATCAATGAGAGGGATTCCAACGTATTTGGAGGGAAGGCATCTTCTACTGAACCCCAGAATTGTCGTGAGATGCCTTTGGATTGCCAGAGGAGTGTTGAAAAAAAAAATGGAATATTTATCAAGATTTATGCCCATACTTGAAGCTAAACAAAATATATCCAGAATGGCTTTGAACCCCCGAGCTTACTTGACCGTGGGGGTACCATGAAGCATGGTATCATACAAAAACTGTTGATGAGTGATGGGAGGGCAGTTTGACAGGGGCTAGAGACCCTTTATGGAGTTGCTGGCTTGAGCTGTTTTGATTATTCTACTCAGGCTTTCCATGACAATGACAAACAGAAAAGGGGAGATGGGATCTCCTTGGAGGATACCACGAGAGGGGGTGAAGGGGAAAGAAGGTGCACCATTAACTAGGATGGAATAGCTAGGGGTTTTGACCAGGGCTAAAATCCACTTGATCCACCTTTGATCGAAACCAAAATCAACTAGAATATCCTCAATAAAATCCCAACTAGCCTTATCATAGGCCTTGGAAAGATCTAGCTGAATGATCATTCCAGCTTTTTTCTGTGCTTGAAGAGTATGAATCATCTCCTGAGCAAGTAAAACATTATCCAGGATCTGCCTTCCTTCAACATAGCTAGATTGCTCCTCAGAGATGATGCAGGGGAGAATGGGTTCTAATATATTGTCCATGAATTTAGAGATGATCTTGTAGAGCACATTACATAAAGCAATGGGTCAGAATTTAGAAGGGGTGTTGTTCGTTTCCTCCTTTGGAATCAGGGCAATAAAAGTGGAGTTAAGGGACCTGAGGATGGAGTTTGACTTGCGAGAGTCTTCCACCACCCATAAAACTTCGAGCTGAACGATATCCCAACAAGCTTTAAAAAAATCTATAGTGAAGCCATCCAACCCAGGTGCCTTGCCATTAGGCATTTCTTTCACTACCTCTTCCACTTCCTCCAATGTAACTCGGCGGTTTAGGGATTTATTTTGATCTTCTATAATGAGCTAGGGAATAGAGTTCAAGACCTCCCTTCTAGCCTCAGTTCTATCAATCTCAGGTTCAATAGCAGTATGGTTGAAATGATCGACGAGGAGAGAAGAAATGTCCTGATGAGAGCTAAGGGGGTTTCCTAGCTCATCCATTAGACTGGTGATTTTGTTAGCAAATCTTTAGTCCACTACCGAGTGATGGAAAAAATGAGTATTCTTTTCCCCCGCCTTGAGCCACTAGATACGAGATTTCTGCTTCCATAAGATTTCCTCCTGTTGACATCTCTCATTCCATTTTAGCATGAGGATCTATGCCTAGCTGATAGTATCTTGGTTGATGTTTCCAGTGAGCCAGTCGGTATGGATCTAAGCCAATTGGTCCTCTAAGGCTTTTTTATCTTTGAATATATCACCAAAGACCTCTTGGTTCCAGGATCTGGGACGATCCTTGATGTGCCTTAACTAAGCCTATAGCTTGTACATTCTGGTGCCTTGGGTTTCTAGCGATTCCTGCCACCAAGATTTGATGTTATTTAAGAATTCAAAATGGCCTAACCAAAATCTTTCAAACCTGAGAGGCATGTTCTTTTGAGTCCCAAGGATGACTGCATCCAGAGTAACAGGCCAATGGTTTGACCCTCCACAAGGAATGATATCCGACTCAATAGTGACCCCCTCCATCAGGATGGAATCTGCAATGAGAAAATGATCTATTCTAGAGGCAATATTTTTGTCCCCTCCCCGCTTGTTATTCCAGGTGAACATACCATTCTTGGGTAGGATATCCACTAAGTTGGCTTCTTGGATGAGATTGTTGAAGGCTTCAGCATCCCTGTTTAAAGTCCTGATACCACCCTTCTTTTTTGCCAACGTTGTAATCATGTTGAAATCTCCACCATAAATGGCTTTAGCAGTTGGATGTCTTTGATGCAATTCTGAGAGACGGTTTAATAGAGTCATTTTGTCCTCTAATTTCTGGGGACTATAGAAATTTGTGCAAACAAAGGTGCTGGCTTCCCTGATAATTTGCACCTCCAAGGAGATTTAAGATCTAGTAGCCTCAGCACTGATAAGATGTATGGAATGAGGATTCCAAAAGGTTGCCAGACCACCCCTCAATCCATGACCTTTTACTTCTGTGTAATTCATTCTTTTGCCAATTTTTTTTCAGATTCCTTTGATGTTCAAAATAGAACATTTGGTTTTGTGTAAGAAAATCATATCTAGGTTTTCATTTTTAATCTTATTTCTCAGTAGTCTTTGTTTCCATTGGCTATTAAGCCTGCTTGCATTCCATGAGAGAATTTTCATGATTAACAGATTTAGGAGGTGAACGTGAAAGCCTCAAGGGTTTTCATCTTACCCGAGTTGAGGAGAAGCTGACCAAGCTCAAAAAGTGTTTCCTTATTCGTTCTACGTCCTCTTTTCTTTCTATGTTTGACACTATTGTTGGTGAGGTGCAAACCCTGAGCACTAACTCCAAGACTCTTGGTGGCTCCATGACTCCCCTTTAGTCCCTGTAGTTACGCATCTTGTCTTGATAAGAATAAGTAGTTTATCCTATCTATTTCCTCCTTAGGAACATGTTCCATTCCTTTCTTCTTCCATTGTTCCACCATGGAGTTGAGATCCATATCTTCCTTCTCTAGGATGTCACTAAGCTCCATATCCTTTGTTCCCATCTCACTGGATATCATTTATGCATCTCCTTCTAGGTCCATTGTTTGATTGGTTCCTAGTGTGCTCTCCTTGGTAAACTCCATTTGGGGAGCTATGTCAGCCTGTGCGGGAATGTTCAGGGCCTGTTGCTGAAGGTCTTGTGTTTGGAGGGTATAAGAAATAGCAGAACCATCCGCCAAGATCTCAAAGGTGTTGCCCGTGGCTCTAAAGGAGGCTCTTGCTTTCGGTTGGGCTCTCCTATTGGCTCTCTGTCTGCCATTTGGACAAGTGAAACTGTATTGATTCTTCATTGATGACTCTTTGGGTTTCTCAACCATTTCGTTCATAGGGAATTCCCTAAATAGGTGACCATGTCCATGGCACTTCTGACAACATAAGGGGATTTCTTCATAATCTATGGCTTGAAAAAACATCTCATCCCTGAATTCTAACCATAACCCATCATGTAAAGCACTAGAGACATCCATTTCAACACAGATACGGGCACAAGAAGTATACCTTTTTTGCAGAGTGGCCTCGGAGGCTTGGATGAAGGTCCCAATGTGTTGCCAATCTATTCCAAGGCTGCAGGTCACCAATAGTCAATAGGAAGAGAGAAAAACCGAATCCAAACTGGAACATGAGTGAAATTTTCCTGTTCCGAAGCAAATTTCAGCTTCCATGGTCTCATATAGAGGCCAACCAATGCATAAAAGTAAGGGCTGCCATCAAAGATGTGGTCTCCATCCTCTAGGTTTGCAAACACGACCATGAAAAAGCCCTTTTCTCCTAGGTGTAGCTTTACATCTCCCTTTGGATTCCAGTATTGATGGATCCAAAGGCATAATGCTTTCTTTGTGGGCTAGAACCCCATAAATTTACAAATGACAACGTGGACAGATATGTGGTCATGGTAATCCTGTAGCTCCGGGTCAGAGATGATAACCTTTATACTTTCTTTGGCTTTGGGCTTGCAACGCCCCACGTCCTCTAGCTTTTGCTCATTAGTGTTTGAACCACCCAACGTCACCTCATGGTGGGCCTGTGCCTCGGTTCCCTCAGAACCTTTGCCTTTTCTCTCTGTTTCTAGAGTTTTTCTATCGGGAATGGAGTCCCTTTTGTATTTTCATTCCAGAATCTTGATGCCATTTGTCTGTTTCTGATGTTGGGTTTCCTTTGTATACCCTCCTGCCTTTTTTTTTCCTTTTAACTCCTCTTTCTCCAAACTAGAAGAACCAGAGATCTACACCCCTTCTAGAGGACCTTTTCCTTTTTCCAACATTACCTGTTTAAAATATGGGGCCCCCTGGACTCCTGCTCAACGCATCTGCTGGGCCAGGGCCAACCCCCGCCAACGAAAACCTGCAATCAGGGCCGTGCCCTCCTCTAGATTTTTGAAGAAAAACGAGCCTCTTGCAGAAGAATTCGAACCCTAGCACCCGAGACGAGCAAAAGGGTTTTTTACATAGTCAAGCGGGCGCGTAAGTAAGTGTATCTCATTTTCATTTATCTCTTGAAATGTAAACCAAAAATTATACTTATGAGTAATCTAAAAATTCAAAAAAAAAATTACTTTTCTTAAAATACTATCAGTGTGCAGGTATATAAAAATGATATGTTCTCTATTTCTTAATGGTTAATCAAAAGACTTAGAAATTAAAGTGGAGGAATAACTCATCATGGTTTAGTGTAACATTTTGAAGCTTTGTAGATTTTAATTTGGTAGGTTAGTATTAGTGAATGTACAACACAAATAGTATAGATATCGTAGTATTTTGTTCAAAAGCTTAAGGTTAGAATATATGGCTATTAATACATACTCCATTTCCACCATATCACCTACTTTCAACTTCCTTATGCAAATCATGTATTTAAACTTAGCTTTAACTTAAGGTCATTTAATGCAATAATTGTTCTCAATTCTCATTAATATATAACATTTAAAAAAAATATTTTAGATATTTTTATCTTTCTAAACTTTGTTAAATTATCCTAATTTGTTATCTTAATTCTAATAAACTTTAACCAAGGTGAATTTGGGAAAGAAGTCCAAAATATCAATGAGGCAAGAAAAGAAAGGAAATGAGCAATAATTAGGAATATAAAAGCTATTATTAGAGTGAGAGTCCCAAACACAAATAATAAATAAATACTAGCATCAATCTTGTTCCTCTTCTGAAATTATCGTAGTTTTCCATGGTGTAAAAATACTATATAAAGCTCAACCCGGAGTGATATTGATCTCATTCTTTTAATTTAAACGGTTTATCAATACTCTTCCCCTATTCATCCATGAAAAAAATCCCATGTTCATTGTCAATGTTTCGAAGTCAAGAGGAAGGGGACATTGGTTAGTTGTCAAGAGAAAGTCATAACAGGTTATGAGATGAACCCTTCACTCTTGCGCAGTTTCAAAACACAACAGAGCAGATATGCAATAGTGGGCAATCAGAATGTCATGATGATGAGATAAAACAATCATACGCCATGTCCTACAACTAGTTTCACGTGGAAACTCTTAGATAATCAAACATTATTTTTCCTATCTATTATTAACTACGTAGTTTTGTTTAATTATATCACAAGGTGTTTTAGATTTCAGCGTTTATTTATTTTGTTGAAGTTTTCAATGTAACACAAAGGTTCTTTTTGCTCTCTATTATTAATCACGTAGTTTTATTAATTATATTACAACGTGTTAAGTTTTATTAATTATATCACAAGGTGTTTTCGCTTTTACCAATTTTTTTAAGTTTCTAATGTAACATTTAATTTTAGTGAGAGAAATATATTTTCCAGTCAGAATTTCTAAAATAAACATGCATTTTGTTACTTTTATATATTATGACTAGTTATTCATTATTTTGTTTTATATTTTAATTTAAAAAATATATATAACTTTTAAGAGTTGTCAATTGTATTTACTCAAACCAATTTTATTAATAAAAGTATGTAAGTGTTGTACTGAAATTAAATATTTATCAATATGCATGTTTTTTATCTATTTTTAATATGTAATGGTCAAATTTATATAAAATTTGTAAATTATATGATATTAATATTATAGTAATATTTTTTTCTTATTATTTCTCGGTCAAATTTATATAAAATTTGTAAATTATATGATATTAATATTATATTAATATTTTTTTCTTATTATTTCTCATGCATTATGGGTTTATATAATATTTTTCATACATTATGGGTTTATATAATATTCTTTATGAATTTTGTATTTAATTATGTTACAAGTTGTTAGGAAGAATTTGTATATCATATTATATACTAACAATATCATTTCAATGTTGTATGTTGCAGAAAATTTATCAATACTGAAGTTACTTGTGGCCAAAGACATTATCTAGTTTTATTTTTTTGTAATTTTGTAATTAGAAAAAGTTATCTATATTTTTTTTTAGATGGGCCTATCAAAAAATGTACATGAACACAAACTATCATTAATAAAAGGAATAGGCTCTTTCTTTCTTTTTGGAGGGGAATTCAACCTCTCCAAAAGGCTTTTAGGAAGGTGAAATTGTAACCCTCCTTTGAGTTGTGTTCCTTGTGTTCATGGTTTTCACCATATTTAGTTTATAGTAACTCCAATATGCAAAAACTAAAATATCTCGTTTTATTATAATAATAATTTAGAAACATGTTTTTAACATGTTGCCAATATATGCATAAATGGAAAAATCACTTTTATTCACATAAATCACTTAAAATTTTTTCAATGTTTTAAACCTCTTACTGACATATACAACATTTTTTCAATGTTTTAAACCTCTTACTGACATATACACAAATTGTAAAATCACTCATTTTTTTTTTGTAAGCTTGGTAATTCCTTTTTTTTTTTACTTTTTTTTTTTTTTTTTTTAAACTCCATTTTCATCAACATGTCTAGATACATCACCCCGATCGGGGAAGGGAATTGAACCTGTGATGAGTGCTATAACAGCCCGCCTCATCACCGTTTAACCAAGAGCCCACGGACCACTCATATTCACATAATTCACTTGACATTTTTACAATGTTTTAAGCATCTTCCTGATATGAATAAATTTCAAAATGACTCTTATTCACATATATTATATAACAATTATAAACTAATTTTTTTGGTTTCGTTTTTTATTTTATTTTTTTTATTTTAATTTATTTTTTTATTTAATTACATATTTGTATTATAAATATGTTATTGGGATATTTGTTTTTTATTTTTTATTTTTTCTTATATTAAATAAATATTATTTTATATTTACATTGATATTTAAATTAAATGTGAATATATTATTTAGAGAATTGGTAAATATTTAAATGTTTTTATTATTTATTTGTATAAATTTGTTATGTTTAAATTCTTGTGTATTGTTTATATATATATATATATATATATATATATATATATATATATATATATATGCATTTTTATAGTTGAAATTTCTTTGTAGAGCATTTTATTTTGGTATGGATTAATAAATAGAATATCTACTTTCATATGATGTGTGTGAATGTATTATTGACGGTGATTGCATTTCTTGTATGTACTTTTCTAGAATGTTTATTCTTCTATGTTTGTGAATGTCTTATTTAGTATGCTTTTTAGTATTCCTTCATTCTTTATTTCTATGTATACAAGTGCATTTTTTTTTAGTGTTCTTTGAGTGTTAGAGTGGTGCTTCCATTGTTTGTATGTATATAAATTTATTTATTTTGAGGAATTTTTTGTATTATATTCAATGTTTTTCAGTATTCCTTCACTATTAGCTTTGTGTGTGTATTTTTGAAAATTCTTGTGTATGAGTATGAATGTATTATTTGTTTTATTTGTGTGTGTATTATTTACTTGTATTCTTGATATGTGTGTGAATGTATTCTTTGCTATACTTGTGTGTATATTATTTACTTCTATTCTTTCTATGTGTATGAATATATTCTTTGCTACATTTGTATGTGTCTTGTCTACTTGTATTCTTTGTATCTGTATGAATGTGTTCTTCACGTGTGTATGAATCTATTAGTTTCTACATTTTTATGTCTTGTTTACTTGTTATCTTTGTATGTGTATCAATGTATTCTTCATGTGTGTATGAATTTATTCTTTGCTACATTAGTATGTGTCTTGTTTACATATTCTTTGTATGCGTATGAATGTATCCTTCATGTGTGTATGAATGTGTTCTTTGCTACATTTGTATGTGTCTTGTTTACTTGTATTCTTTGTATGTATATGAATGTATTCTTCATGTCTAGGAAATTCTTGTTTACATTTTTATGTGTCTTGTTTAATTTTATTATTTGTATGTGTATAAATGTAATCTTTATGCGTATAATTGTATTATTTATGTGTGTATGAATCTGTTTTTTCCTACATTAGTATGTGTCTTGTTTACTTGTATTCTTTGTATGTGTATTAATGTATTCTTCATGTTTGTATGAATTTGTTCTTTGCTACATTTGTACATTTGTATGTGTTTTGTTTACATGTATTCTTCTAGTGTATGAATGTATTCTTCATGTGTATATGAAATTCTTTGCTAAATTTGTATGTGCCTTGTCTACATATATTCTTTGTATGTGTACAAATGCATTCGTCATGTGTGTATGAATCTATTATTCATGATATTTCTCTATGTATTATTTAGTTGTATATATATAAGTGTGATATGTATGAATATTTTTTTTTTTAACTATCTATCTATATGAATATAAATATAGTATCATTATCTCTATATATAAATATATTATTTCAAATATTAACTCATAAATAAATTAGTTTAAATATTTTTAAAAATTCTATTATCTTTATTATTATTATTATTATTATTTATAAATTATTTTAGTTTTTTAATTTTAAAATTTTTATTTTTATTTTAATCAATTTTTTTAATTTTTATTTTATTTTATTTTTATTTTTAATCAAAATTTTAAATATTAATAATACTAATTTATCACTTTAAAATGAAAAATAGTATAGACATTATGCTAACATTAAAAAATACTTAATATTATCCCTCATTGTACCACTCAATTAATGTTTTTCAGTTTATAAAGTATAATGCAAACCATAAGACTCAAGGTTCAAAACCCTTAAAACGGAAAACACAATAACATAATATTTATAATAGCATCAATTTGTAATAACACATATAAATTAATTATTTAATGTTAAAATCAATTCAATACAATAAATTTAATTAATTTATTTAAAATTATCATTAATTTTAATAATAAATAATTTTCTTTTTCATAACACTATATTTAAGAATATGTGGAAAAAATATTATTTCTATTTTTTTTTTTTTGAAATGTTAATCATTGTATTAAAAATAAAAAAGAAAATAAGTACTTCTCAATTACCATAACATACTAATTAACTTACGAAATAAATGTAATTGTTAACATCATAATTTCTATACTCAATCTTCATCACATGCATAAAATAATGTAAATTCTAAAATGCATAGAATAATGTTAATTCTAAAATTTATAATAAGTGTGATGTGTGTGAACATGTCACTTTGTGAGTCAATGTTTGTAATGTTTGTGTGCACCCTTTGTCTGTTGTGTGCATGTATGCATGTGAGTGATTGTGCCTCATTGGCAATGGATTGTGATGGTTCTCGTCAGTGGTTAGTTCCATGCCAATCATGGACTATTTTTGGGGTCATATAAGCTCTCATCTTTACGTGGCTGACCCTATTAGTATAAATTTTACATCTCCAAACCAAGAAGAGCTTTCTATACAATGATTTTTAATTAATTTAAAACATAACATTAAGTTAAAAACTTTAAATGATTTTTTTAATAATATTTAAATGATATTTCCATTATTTTAAAAACTTATAAACATACCAACTTAATAAAATTTTAACACCGCAACAACAACAACAACAATAATATATATATATATATATATATATAAAGTTACTTTATAACAATTTTTCAACTATATTAATTATAAAACTAAAAGATCCTCCCCTGCTTCGATCCTTCCCACCTTCCGAGCATTTTGCCAACTTCGCCACACCTCTGCTTTAGCTGACCATGGCACCTAGGCTACATCAAAGAAACATCTGTGGTGGCTAGAGAGGGGTGCTCCCTCGTCGTTACCACCACGAGAAGGATAATTTCCTGCAGCTTGTTGAATGCACATCCTCAGGCAATTACGCTAGATAGAGCTTCGAACCAGATTAGGAGGAGAAGGTCCTTGTGCAGGCTTCAAAGAGAGGAAGATGTGGGTCGTAGAAGTCCAACATCGTGCATTAGGCACACCTCCCGCCTCACAAAATCGAGCCTCTTCCATCTCAGGAGGATTAGGGGGAGGATACAGATGTTTGGAATATGAATTTTGAAGGTACTTGGATGCGCGTACCTGACGTAGAATACCCGGTGGCTCCTACCCTTTGCGCATCGATCCCTAATCCTACGTGACCATATGATACAGAGGAAGTGGCTACGTAGGTGTACATCTGCCCCATAGTGGATGAAGAGCCAAAAAATGATGATGAAACCAAAGAATAAGGACTCCAAAGCTGCTTTGTTCTTCCTTGTTTTTTGTCATGCCTACTATCACTACGGAATCTCAAGTTATGCTTATTATTCTTCATATTTTTTTAATTTCTGGCTACATTAGTGCTTCTACGCATTTTGTAATTTCCTGTTTCAAGTATTTTCCGAGTTGGTTTACTCCATGGAGGCAACCCCAAAACCACGCAACAAAGGTTGGGATTGATTAAACATAGCTTACCAATGCAACCTATAGCATATGTACTATTTATATTTTTAAATTAATATATATTAGCCTAATTTATGGAGAAAAAAATGTGCACTAATACCAATGTGGTCTATCATACCTCAAGAAAAGAAAAATATTATAAGCTTGATACTTCAAAATATTGTTTCTGTGATCAAGGATAAGGGAAATAAGCACTTGAAGATTGCTATAGTTAGGTTGGATTAATAATTCAAAAATATTGGAGGTGTGGCTCATGATAGGGAATTGAGAGTGGATATGAGTGAGAGTCAGGCAATAAAAAATGAAGATTTTTTCATCTTCCACTATATTAATATCACAAACCCGAGAAATTCTATCATTCCACAGATTATTGTAAGTAGAGCACATCTTGGTTTCATTTTGAATCTCATGAGAACTACTTCTTATCCTAACGATGTTCATTTTCTTCTTGGCGATGGTGAACACAGAGAGAGAATTTTGGTTATCAAGAGTGGGTTTGATCACCTCCTTATAATATCTTAGCTCCCTTTTTCCCTCCAACTTCTTATCATCCCACATATTGTCCTTACAATTGGAGGTAATAGTATGTTTGACACTATATTTTCTTCCCATGATGATCTCCTTCTTAATCCCCCAATGGTTGAGCCAATACTCGGCAACTTTATGTCACCCACCCTTGAAGCGCATGTGGGGGTTTTGAATAAATTTAGAAGAAATTTTTGGGAGCCTCTTGGATTCCACGTGGTGAGCCCTGGTATTGCACCAAGAGTGTTGCAACTCCAGGGGTTTCCCTACTTCACTTTATCAACTCAAGGTTCGTACAAACTTGGAGGTGACAGTGCTACATACACAATAGGGTGCTATTTTTAAGGGTTCTTAGTGAAGTCCGTCACACTGCAATGAAACTAAAATAAATTGCAGAAAGGAAATGACAAAAGGAAACTAAATTAAATCATTGAAAAGAAATGACAGAAGGGAAACTGATCTAAATTGCTGAAAAGAAATGACATAAGAGAAACTGATTTAAATTTTTGAAAAGAAATGACAGAAGGGAAATTAATTTAAGTTGCACAAAGGAAACTAATTTAAACCACACTTAACATCGTAAATCATCTAAACATACCCTACTCTATCTATCATGCTCTTATATATGCAACTACACATGACCTAATTCTAATTTGAAGAAGTGTGCTTGCAGTTTGGAGGAAAAAGGGCTAAAGAGGCCAATGGAGGGCTTAGACATATGAAACAAGGCTTAGAAGTGAAAAGGTGGGTTTAAAATTTACAAAAACTTATTATAGCTTAGAGAAGGTCTTTGGACTGGAATGAATTGAAAGGTGCGATGATAGAATTCTGATGGAGCGAAAGGTATTCAAGTGCGAAGTGCGATGGGTTAATCGATGTGACGAGAGAAATGGGAAATGCGAACAGGAAAGAGTTGCGAAAACATAAAATCCATGAGATGTGATTGCGGTAGGGATGACGTGGTAGTGGGACTAGTGGCAAAGCATAATCGTGATATCGAAATTGGTAGGCGAGAGTTGTAAGTGCTAAAGAAAGAGGGATACATTGTGATTTACGATTTCGATGTAGCAGGGTATGAAGCGATTATCACAATCGTTGAAAACAAGTGGTAAGTGTTAATAGAAAAATGGAAACATTGATATTTGCGATAGCGATGTGATGGGGTATGAAGCGATTATCGCATTCAGTGAAAACGAATAGTAAGTGTTAGAGGGAACGACATAATAAATGTGATTTGTGATTTGAAAAGTACAGTAGTGGGAGAACCGAGGAGAAAAGGCAGGGGTTTAATTTTAATTATTTTCAAGTGTTTCTGCTTTAAAAGGGTAAAGGTGAGGAGAAAGGGAAAAATCGTTGAGATGTTCAAAAATGACAAAGGAAAAGCAAGGGGTCATGTGAGATGCGAAGTGCAGTATCAGGAGTTTCAAGGAGAAAAGGTGGAGGTCAAAATTTAAATATTTTCGTGAAGAAAAAAGGTGTGGCAACTGATAAGAAGAGAGAAAGGAGGGAAATGAAGGCGTAAAAACAAGGTTCAAAAGCATAACACATATATGGGGAGAAATTGGAAGATGAAGCGGAACGATGTAATGAAATTCTCTAGAAATTTCGATGCTCATTCTTGCAAACAAACCTATGGATTCGTGCATGGAAAACAAACAAAAAAGCAGAATAAAAATAGTGAACAGAAAACATTTTTTGGGTATGTGGGAAGGTTTACTCTCCTAGAGATCTATTGATAGAGATGAGAAGGGGATCTTGATCCACAAACATTTTCGATATTTTTTTCCTCTATTCTATTATTCAGAAGAAAATTAAACCTACAACAGCAAACTAAAAGCAAAAACCAAGCAACAATGAAGCTATCAGAAGCATAACTAACTAAATGACAAAAACAAAACTAGCTTAATGGCAGAAAGGAAAGAATGGTAACAATAGAGAAGCTGAGGCACCTAGGTTGGGCCCTAACCCATGAGCCTCGCTCTCTATAACTAGATCAATAGAAAGTCATACGAATATGCATTTCATTAAAAAGACAATCTTATTACATCCTGAAGGTCTTAAAGAACAAAAGCCTAATAGCTTGCAGTAAAGTTCCAACTAGAATCGACTGGAACTGAATAACTCTTCCTAGCTCTAGATCTCCTCTATTTAGTCTACAGGGTAGCTACCAACAAATCCCTAGAAAACAGTATTGTTTCCACTTGTTTCAGAGTAAAAAATGATTGATTTTTCTTCTCTTTGAGTTTCTTGGCTACCTATCGAACTCAAACTGCTGGAGATAAGCTTTGGGGTGATTAATTCCACTTGAATCCAAGTAAACACAGATTGAATGAACTCCTCTTTGAGTTGCTGACAACCCCCGTGAATCTCTCCAAGATTTCTCCCTAATTTCTTGATATTGTGCTCATTTATTCTCCAATCTTTATCTTTCAGTGGCAGGGAACAAGTACCTAAATCATATCCTACTCTAAATCTACATAATCTACCAAATATTCTCACAATATTATACAAGAAAAAACCAATATTAGGCATGAATATTCAATTACCTTTAAACCTTCCTAAGAAAATATTGAAACATACGAAAACATTATTAAGTGCAGAAGGAGAGATTTAATATATATATTCATGTGCATAAGGAAGGTAGATGGGATTAAGAAAGGCTAGATGGACCTTATTTTATGTCTAGTTTAGAGGCCCATCATCACCCCAATACTAAAATTGTTGTTCATCCTCTGAGAAAATTATTGATCCTCCCTACCTTATGGTTTTTCCTGCATGCGCACTTATTTCATTGGAGCAACAAAATTGTAGGATTGTTGACTTAATTGTAAAATACACAAGAGGTATTTTTAATAATAATTTATTAATATAAAAATGTATATGTGATGAATAAATGTTAAATGAGGACCTCCTTATATACCTAGGCAGGTGGCCTTTCATGACTAGGCATTTCTTTTAGAAATGCCCTTTCAATTAACTAATGACTATTTAAATAACCATTGTACTGATCATTTATTATTTATTATATTTGTTATGAATTATATTCATAACATTGCCCCGGTCATCCAAAGCTTTGTCCTTAAAGCTTTATCGTTGACAATTTTTTCTTCGCCTTTAATCGCTAATCATTTCCTTAACTTAGCTCACGTCATTTTTTCTCCGCATGTATAATTCGTTCCTAATACTACCTTGGAACTAGGGTTTAATTAATTTTTTTTTAATAATATATTTTTAGATTATATAATAAATTAATAAAATTAATTAATTATAATTATATAAATTAATTAGTTGTGATTATAACTTATGTATCTGCTCCAAACTGTATATATATATATATATATATATATAGAACTGGAAGAGTGTATACCATGCCAGCAATGGTGTCAATGTAATGCTTGTAAACAGTGTATCAAACCACAATTATACGCACTGATCCAAGTATGAAAAGACACCAAAACACACCATTTGACCCTCAACTAGGCACATTGCTTAACAGTGGGGAGATGGTAGTATTTTAATGGTGTTTCGAACAACAACTGTCGATTTATTGATGCCGGGGGCACATTATCATGGTTGTATACTATAGTCAGGCTAGACGTGTCGGCGCCACTGAATCAACGACATAGGGTCGGTTGCACCAAAACCAAGCATGAGGGTGATCTTTTTATTGTATTCCCATCAATTGCCACATTTTTCATTAGGCCAGATTTTAGAGAGAAGCACAATGAATTGATATGAATTGAGCCTCTTATGATTTGAGCCATACCCATTGACCATTATTTCCATTGGTACCATCTTGATGGCATGTTGAAACCCATAATACGTAGTGATTCTTCAGGCAAGTGCCCTAAAAAATAGAATGCACAATCGCAATATACCATCTAGTGTTTGAATCTAAAATTATGTATCACAAAGAGACTTAAGTCAGGCAAAGGATGTCCCGTGATCTTCCATGTCATTTTTTATAGGTCAAAATCCAAACAAGGTAATTATGCTCTCGAATAGCAGACTATCAACCATGGTTGCTTGTTGTTGGGTGTCTTTGCACATATACTAGCTAAGAAGCTTTTAGATGAGTGTAAGGCATTCCATTGTCTAAATCAGCTGAATTTTTCTGTTGATAATGTCCAATATTCGATAATATTTGTTCTTGCGTATTTATCTTGTTGCAAATGACGGTTGGCTTCAGCATTGATTTTTTATGATTGTCTGTGGACTTGCTATGGTTTCTATTTATTGGCCCATGAGATGCTCCTCCTACTAATATTATTTCTATTCATCTTGCATTTCTTATTGTAAGTGTTTCATGGAGGTCCTCATATGCCTTAAGAAAATATGTTTTGCATGCTAAGAGGTGGTGTATCCACGTTTTAATTGATTTTTTTTTTTTTTGTTCTCTTCTTTTCCTTTTTATTGCATGAAAATCACAGTTCATTTTTCTATGAACTGAGTTCATGCTTGGTTATCCCTTGGCACTTGTTGTGTTCCATTACAATGAACTTCTTACTACACACTTTCTCAAGTCCTTTGTACTTTTATCTTCTTCCTCTTCTTAGTGGAAAAAGTGAGGCTAGTTTCTAGATAAGACTGAGGTTGCTCTGCTACTGATTTCAGCTATATAAGAAACTTTCATTCTAAAACTTTTTAATGTTTTCTTAAGCTAAAATATATTTGAAGAAAGGGTTAGATGATTGCATAGATAATTTTTTCTATTGATTTGTTATTTTTTTTCTACAGGTGATATTGAAGCTACTGATATGGTTGTTGAAGTTGTCTTTGATGGTTGTGAAGCTTCTGTAAAGCTGCATCTGATAATCTGCTTTAGGTCCTTTTGGAGATTCTGAGCATAGGAGGTGGAAGTCCAATTTTAACTGCCTTTGACCAAGGTGCTGACCAAATTGTCTTTTTGTGCCAACTTGTTGTTTTTCTGCTTGCAAAGGTTGGAGAGCACCCACATTCATTAGAGAGAGGTACATGCATAAATGAATTTTTTTTTAAGGCCTCCTAGCTACCTTAATGAGGTTTTCCACTAGTAGCTATGCCTAGGCATCTCAAAGGAGGTTTTCACCTAGGATCCTTTTTTTTCTTTTTTTTTTAACCCAATGACTACCTCATGGAGGTTTTCAATCAGTGAGCCAATCTCAAATGCCTCAAAATAGGTTTTCACCTGAGCTATTATAATTTCCTTTTTTTTTTCTTTTTCACTTTCCTACTCTACTTGAAAAAAAAAACCTTTTTCAAGTATAGGAATAATTCCAATGGAGCCATGTACACATCAAGATGACAAATAAAATCAGGTGCACACTTTGAATACATGCTCATACATGTACCTGAATATAAGAGATGAATTTCTTTGAATGGGATTATATCAAGTAATATTGGAGAAGAGTGTGTTGTTGTAACTTAATCACTTTTTGGAGCCATATGTCAATATAGTTGTGATGCCCCTCATTCACTTGTTGAGTTGGATCACCTTGGATTTCCTCTTATATTATGGCAGTCAAATATTCCTCTTTTTGTTGATTTTTCACTTGAACACATGGAGGAAATGATGGTAAACATGAGGGATCTTTCTCAACATTTGATTATGATTCATGTTCTTCAACAAGTGCAGCCCTCAATATTTTTATCTCGTCATTTCGATCTTGTTCTTCTTGATGTTGTCCTTCAGTGACATTAATAAAATCTCTTCTTTGCAATACCTATCTTGAACTAATAAGAAGACCATTTAGATCAAGAGGATATGTTTGGTAGTGTTGTACCTCAACATTGTAAGTGGGCTGAGATACTTCACGGTGTGGGTTTGGAAATGGTGGTACAGTAGGGGTGGATATATGATAAGGTTGTGGTTGAGGTTTTGGTTGTGGTGGAGGTGGATGGTAGGGATAGCATGGAGTTAGGTATGGAGGATATTGAGGGAAATACTAAAGATGTTGAGGACTTTCCCAATAAGGACCTTTCCAACCATGTTTCCAAGATTGGGTTTGGGGTTGAAATGACCAAGCTTTCCAAGGAGGGAGTGTGTCCCAATTAGTTTGAGATGGATGTGAATAATCTTGAAATTGTGAAGTGATTCCTTGCATCATATCAAGTTGACTAGGTTGTCAGGGTCTCCTTGGAGCAACATATTATAGCTTCTTTGGTGATTTCCTTGCTCCATTTTCTTCCTGGTAAACTTCTTTAAACCTGGGGAGTAATGAAAAAAATTTAGTAGCATATGATTCTACATGGATAACAAAAATATGAACATATTCTTTTTTCTAATTTTTCATTCTTAACATTTCTAATTGTTCACTTAGATTGTTCACTTAGAGATCTTCTTAATTGTCATCATATCCATCCATCTCTTCTACCTTCAAAAGAGTATGGTGATGTGGTTCTTACTAAACCACATTGTTAAATGGGGGGGGGGGGGTTGGTATTCGAGAAGTATTTAAAAAAAATATCTGAGTATCCCTACTCTTATGAGGCATGAAATTCATATATTTTTGTATTTTTTTAAAATATTTTTGAAATGGCATGAAAATAAAGGAAAGTGGAAAATAATGTTAAAAATAAAATCAAAGCATCTACTAGACACCTCTCCTACAACGACGCCAAAATGTGGTGAGCCCTTGTATTGCACCAAGAGTGCTGCAACTCGAGGGGTTGTCCTACATTACATTATCAACCCAGGGTTCGTACAAACTTGGAGATGATAGTGTTATATACATAGTAGATGCATTATGTTGATTTCATCCTCTTCCGCTTTATGAAAGGGTGTTATTTCTAAGGGTTATGAATGAAGCCTATCGCACATCAATGAAAGTAAACTAAATTGCAGAAAGGAAATGAGAGAAGGAAAATAAATTAAATCGTTGAAAAGAAATGACAGAAAGGGAACTAATGTAAATTGCGGAAAACAAATGACACAAGGGAAACTAATTTAAATTGCTAAAAAGAAATAACATAAAGGAAACTAATTTAAACAGCACTTAACTTCGCCAATCGGCTAAACACGCCCTACTCTATCTATCATGCTGCTATCTATGAAACTATACATGACCTAATTCTAATTTGAAGAAGTGTGCATGTAGTTTGGAGGAAAAGGGGCTAAAGAGGCTAATGGAGGGCTTACACACATGAAACAAGGTTTAGAAGTGAAAATATGGGTTTAAACATTACAAAACCTTATTATAGCGCAGAGAAGGTCTTTGGAGTGGAATTGATTGGAAGGTCTGATTTTGGAATTGCGATGGAGGGAAAGGTCATGAAGTGAAAAATGCGATGGGTTAACGGCTGCGATGAGCAAAATGAAAATTTCAAATAGGAAAGAGTTGTGAAAAGGTAAAATCTGCAAGATGTGAATGTGATAGGGATGACGCGGTAGTGGGACTGGTGGCGAACTGAGATCGCAATATCGCAATTGACAGGAAGGAGCGGTAAGTGTTAAAGGAAAGAGGGAAACATTGTGATTTGCAATTTCAATGTGGCAGGGTACAAAGCGATTTTCGTAATCAGCAAAAACGGCAAGTGTTAAAGGAAAAAAGGAAACATTGTGATTTATGATTGCGATGTGGAGGGTATGAAGTGATTATCGCAATCGGAAAAAATGAGTGGTAAGTTTTAATGGGAATGAAATAAGAAATGTGATTTGCAATTTATGAAGTATCGAAGCAAGAGAACTGAGGAGAAAAGAAGAGAGTCAAATTTTAATGATTTTCAAGTGTTTTTGCGTTAAAAAGGTAAAGGTGAGGTGAAAAGGAAAAATCACTAAGATGTTGAAGAACGGAAAAATAAATGGAAGGGGTGAAGCGAGATGCGAAGTGCACTATCGGAAGTTTAGAGGAGAACAACGGAGGTCAAACCTTAAATATTTTCATGAAAAAAAGGTGCGGCAGCTGATAAGAAGAGAGAAAGGAGGGAAATGAACGTGTAACAACAAGGTTTAGAAGTGTAACACAGAGATGGGAAAAAATTGTCAGATGAAGCAGAACGGCGTAATGAAATTCCTTGGAGATTTCGATGCTCATTTATGCAAACAAACATGTGGATTCTTGCATGGAAAACACATAAAAATGCGCGATAAAAACAATGAACAGAAATCAGTTTTTGGGTCTGTGGGAAGGTTTACCCTCCTTGAGCTCTATTGACAGAGATGAGAAGGGGATCTTGGTCCACAACCTTTTTATTTATTTTTTCTCCATTATATTACTCATAAGAAAATGAAACCTATAGCAACAAACTGAAAGAAAAAAATAAACATAAATTAAACTATGAGAAGCAAAAATAACTAAATGACATAAACAAAGCTAGCTTAATGGCAAAAATGAAAGAATGGTAATAACATAGAAGTTGAGGCACATGGGTTGGGCCCTAACCGATGAGCCTTGCTATCTGGAACTAGATCAATATAAAGTCATATGAATACTCATTGCATTAAAAATACAGTCTTATTACTTCCCAAAGGTCTTAAACAGAAAAACCCTAATAGCTTGCACCAAAGTTCCAACTAGAATCGACTAGAATTGACTAACTCTTCCTAGCTCTAGCTCTTCTCTATTTATTCTACAAGGCAGCTACCAATAGCTCCCTATAAATTAGTGATTAAGTCCACTTGAATCCCAGTAAAAAAATATTGAGTTCTCTCCTACTTGAGTTGTTTGGATGCCTCTGGAACTCAAACTACTGGGGAGAATCTTTGGGGTGATTGATTCCACTTGACTCCAACTAAATAGAGATTGAGTGAACTCCTCTTTGAGTTGCTTGGCTGCCTCTGGAACTATAATTGTTGGAGGGGATCTCATGAGGATCCTTTGGCTGCCTTGTAGAGTTAAGGAGGGTAGAAAACCCCCTTGAATCTCTCCAATATTTCTCTCAAATTTGCTGATATTGTACTCATTTATTCTCCAATCTTGATCTTTCAGTGACAGGGAGAAAGTCCCTAAATCATCTCCTTCTCCAAATCTGCATAATCTTCCAAACATTCTCACAATATTCTATAAAAATAACCATTACTAGACACAAATATGGAATTACCTTTAAATCTTCCTAAGAAAATATTGAAGCATAAGAAAACATTATTAAGTGCAGAAGGAGATACTTAATATATATATATATATATATATATTCATGTGCATATATATATATATATATATATATATATATATATATATTCATGTGCATAAGGAAGGTAGATGGGCTTAAGAAATGTTATATGGGCCTTATTTATGTCTAATTTAGAGGCCCATCACCAGGCTGTAAATATTATTTTTATACATCAAATATATAAACGTAGTCATAATTTCAATGGGGGGGAGTCTAGCTTTGATCAAGAGGATATGATAGAGAATTTTTTAGTTTATCATGAGGTTACAGTATCAACTTTACTATTGTGACATTCCTCTACAATGATCATGAGAGTGAAAAGGTGGTCAATAGTTGAGTGATGTCTCCTAAATTCCTTTAGACCTTTTACCACGGTTTTCATGAAAAAGGCTAAGCTTCTTTTTGAAAATGAGCCCATATATCTCAGCTAGGATGTGGTTAATCATAATGGCCCTGTAGTTAAAGGGAACAATTTTATCCTCAATTTTGAATATAGGCATACTAAGGCTTTGCATCCAAAGATTAGGGAAACCATGCTTTACATCCGAATTTAGAAGCTTGTGGAGATGATGAAGGAATATTGATCTTACCATTTCAAATACCTTAGACCAAGGTCCTTAGATATATTTAGCTTTCCCATTAGCGATATTATTAATTACCAACTCAACGTCTTCCAGAGAAAATATATATTCCTTAATAGGAGTGCTTAATATGGTTCCCATGATGGATAGAATGATTATCTTTAGTTTTATGAACAAGCAAATTCCTACAAAATGTTATGAGTGCAACTTTAGAAACGTGGAGAGGATGCTCTTGTATCTTATTAATATATGAACTCTTCTTCCTCTTGATTACAACTTTTTATATACTTATATTCTGGAGCTTAATGATTTCATTAGAGGCATATTCGATTGATTTCTTGGAAAGTTTACACTCTTTGTCATACCAAGGATTGGAAGTTCTATTATTCTTCTTATACAAAGTCTCATTAGAGTACTTGCTAATGGTAGTGGAAATGATAGTATTAAAATGGTAATAAATTTGAATTATATTGTTATTATAAGTCAGGGAGGCTAAATCCCTTAAGAAAATGTCTACATTAGTTCTATCGAAGTGAATGTGTATTTTTCTTTCACTGGTATCCTACATGTGGGTGGTATGCATAAGAATATTTACAGACAAAGACATAGGTTTGTGGTTAGATTAATTCTTGTACTTGTTAAGTAGCCCAAAGTTTGTAATATGGTTGAGGACATTGATGTCAAGAATCATATAAATCACGACACTACTACCCACCCTATGGAAACATGTCATCTTACCTGAGAGAGGACACTTGTTAAAACCATTACAAATGATTAGGTCCTGTGAACTACAAAGCTTGAGGAGCTCAGTACTGAATAAGCTCTTGATTATTTCTTAATAGTCTCCCCTACATTTATTGGATAACTCACCATCTTCATCAAACCATAAGGGGTTGGGATTAGAGTTGTTACTTAACATAATATCTTGGGTAGTGGCAGTTCTAGTATTAAAGTACGAAAGAAAAAGGATATTACCTTCATTTCTTAGGTTGTAGATGTATTTCTCTAAGAAATTGAAAGGATATTTCTTATCCAAGTTTTTTTTTTCTTATATGATGTAGAGTTAATATTAGAGAAATAGAAAATTGAAAGAAATATCCTATTGGTTGTAGAATCAAAGATATTCATCCAAATGTACTCATTCAAGGGATCAATTTTATGAAGTCATATGTGAGAGGAAACAACATTCCTTATATAACATACTATACCACAAAAACACCTCCTCGAGTATTTCTTATTCCAAGGTGACGAAATAGTGAAATGATCAAGGCGATCCTAGATTTTTCATGTTCCAAATTTTAAACTAAAAGAATGAGATCAATATCACGTGGGGTCCAACTTAACATAGTACCTTTACACTATGGAAAACCACAAAAATTCCAGAAGAGGAACAAAACTAATGCTAGTCTTTATTTATCACTTGTGTTTGGGACTCTAACTCTAATAATAGCTTTTATATTCCTAATGATTGCTCATTTCCCTTATTTTCCTTCCTCCTTGATATTTTGGACTTCTTTTCTAAGTTCACCTTGGTTAACGTTTATTAGAATTAAGATAATAAATTAATATAATTTAACAAAGTTTAGGAATATAAAAATATCAAAAATTTTGTTTAAAATGTTATATATTAATGAGAATTGGGAATAATTATTGCATTAAATGATGTTAATTTAAAGCTAAGTTTAGATACATGATTTTCATAAGGAAGTTGAACCTAGTTGATATGATGGAAATGGAGTATGTATTAATAGCCATATATTCTAACCTTAAGATTTTTAACAAAATACTACGATATCTACACTATTTGTGTTGCACATTCACTAATACTAACCTAAAAAATTAAAATATATAAATCTTCAAAATGTTACACTAAACCATGATGAATTATTCCTCCACTTTAATTTTTAAGTCTCTTGATTAACCATTAAGGAAGGGGGGACATACCATTCTTTATATAATTGCACATTGATAGTTTTTTAAGAAAAGTAATTTTAGTTGAAAATAATTATATTATTTGTGTATTAATGGAGAAAAGGTTACATAAGTTTTAACATATCTCCTTAGTTTAGGATTTGTTACTAGAATTTAGGAGTCTGTTTGCAACTTCCTGATTTCTTGTGATGTACTTAAACATGTAATTTCTAATTCATGAATGTAGAGTGATCTCTTTGTTTGAGTGTAGTCTCTAGGTGCAGTACTTACCTGAGAGCTATAACTCCTTATTTTTCAGTTCTATGCATATTTTATCTTGGTATAAGCGCTCAGATTGGGTGAGCCTGATCTTTTATCGCCTTTGTGCTTGAATCGCCTTTGTGGCTAAAAGTGCCTTTGTGGCTGTGTGTACACGAGAGCTTTGTGCTTGGTAGAGAAGGTGGAATATAGTAACACCTGGCTCATGGTCTTAGATGATTTTTCAATCTCTGAGCAGAAGGGGGTTGGTTCGCTTTCTTCGCTGACAGTCGCGCCGAGAAGTGCAATTGGCGCATCTGTTCGGCCCATACCCGCACCAAAGTGCCAAATCATGGGATTGGCGCGGAAGCACATGGAAAAACCCATGCTAGCGTCTGTTCATCCCATACCCACGCCAACATGCCAAATCACGGGATTGGCGCAGAAGAACATGGAAAACCCGCGCCAGGATTTTTCCTCGCATGATTTTTGAACTAGGCACGTATTTTTCTCTCGAAAATTTTCCACCTCACCTTCAGTGGAAGATCCATGGAAAGCCTCACTTTGGTGGAAGATCTATGGAAAGTTTCAAATCGGAGAAGTTGTGGATCTGTCCAGGAGAGGCAGATCAGATCAGTTTTGTGGCTATATTGTGAAACAATGGATTTGCTCAATGGAGCAAGATTATTTTGTAGATTTTCCAGATATTGCTGGATCTGAATTGAAGATACAATGGGTGGATCAGGAGAACTAGTAGAATAGTGGTAGATCGATTTTTAGGATCTGACGGGTATTGATTTTTTTTCTCTGATTAGTTGGGTAGATTCATTTATTTGTAGATCAGTTCAGAATGAGTAACACAATGGAATCATATCTCCACGAGTCCGAAGAAATCGATGGATCTAACTTCAAGAATTGGAAGTTTAAGATATAGACCTTGCTTGAGGGTGAAAATGCATGGTTGATAGTTACAGAACATGAGCAGAGACTGAATTCAATCACAGGAGTGACTACGCAGGAGAAAGAATGGGATAAGAGAGAATACAAAGAAATTTTTTTCCTGAAGATGTCTGTCAAGGAGAACATTATCCCACATATCAGAGAGTGTAAAACATCTTTTGAGATCTGGATGACCATTACAAGTTTATATCAAACCCAGAACACAAATCGAATTATGGCACTCAAAGGCAAGCTATTTTCAATGAAGATGGATGAAAGTGAGACCGTTGCTGCATTCATCGCACGAGTTAAAGATCTAAAAGATAGATTGGGAAACATCAGAGAGAAGGTGGCTGATTCTGATCTCGTCAAAATAACATTGAATGGGATGAGGGATGAATACCAAATGTTCATCACTAGATTGGCAGCAAGGGAGAAAGCTCCTACATTTGATGAATTGACAGGGATGTTGCTGCAAGAAGAGGAATGACGACAGAACTTAAAACCATAGAGAGATGATCTTGCTCTGATGGTGAAATGGTGATCATTAAGAGGAAATCAGCCATAGCAGCAATCACAGTCACAACAACAATAGAGAGGAGGAGGTGCATCGTAGAAGAGTCCGTATAAAGGTATGTCTATAATCATCCTGTAAAAATATGCTATTATTATGGAAAGAAGGGTCATATACAGATTGAATGCCTTAAGAAGCAGGCAGATGATGCAAAGAAAAAGTTGGGGAAACACAGATGATACTTTGTTGAAGAAGATGAAGATCTCAGTCACGAATTTCAACTGTTCATAGCTGACTGTGCCCTTTTAGCATCTAATGAGGATGACCTCTGGTATGTTGATTCTAGTGCATCCTCTCACATGACAGGTAAGAGGGAATGTGTTGAAACTCTTGAAGAAAGTACATATGGATCAAAAATTTATTTAGGAGATGATAGTTGATATGAGATTAAAGGCTATGGGGATATTCTGGTAAAGTTACCAAATGGTGATATTAGTCGTCTTAAAAATGTGTTATATGTACCTGGGATTAAGAAAAATTTGATATATGTATCCATGATAACTGATCAAGATATGCAAGTCGAATTCTTCAAGACTCATTGTGTCATAAAGGATTGTAGGAAAGAAATTGTTGCAATAGGTGTGCGTGTAGGAATCTTATATAGACTCGATGTAAAAAGTATACCACAACAAGCCATGGTTGCAGGTGGATCGATAGCCGAAAAACTTTGGCACCAGAGATTCTGTCATTTGAATTTGCAGGACCTCATGTTATTACAGAGAAAAGGTATGGTCAAAGGACTCCCTTTTTTTCATAGTACTCAGTTAAATTGTGATGGATGTGCCTTAGGTAAAATGCATAGAGAAGATTTTCCTGTGCATGATAGAAGGAAGAAAACATATATCCTATAACTAGTGCATACTGACATGTGCAGACCTATGCAGACGAGGTCGCTAGGTGGAGCATATTACTTTATTGTATTTACTGATGATTGCACTAGATATTTATGGGTTTATTTTCTGAGTAAAAAGAGTCAGACTTTCTGGTATTTTATAGAATTTAAAACCTTGGTGGAAAAATAGTTTGGAAAAAGCGTAAAAATTCTCTTCTCTGATCAAGGGGGAGAATACAGGTAAGGGGAATTCATGAAATTTTGCAAATCTCATGGGATTGTGCAGTAGTTTACAGTGCCTCACACACCACAATAGAATGGATTATCAGAGCGCAATAACAGAACTTTAGTGGAGTGCGCAAGGAGTATGTTACAAGGTAAGGGTCTGTCTAATAGTTTTTGGGCAGAAGCTATTAATATTGCTGTCTATTTAAAGAACATAAATCCTACCAAATGTATTGGCTTCAAAACCCCCTTCGAAGAATTATATGGAATCAAACCAGCAGTAAATCATCTAAGAGTATTTGGGTCAAAAGAATTTGCCCATATACCCAAAGCTGATAGGAAGAAATTAGACCCTAAAGCTATCAAATGCATATTTTTTGGATATGGCACTGAATTTAAAGCATATAAGTTGTTCAATCCTGAGTCTCATAAGATATTTGCAAGCAGGGATGTAGTGTTTCATGAACAGGTTCAAGAAGGGAAGGATGATAGTGATGATGATTGGCACATTCCATTGTTGATGGAGGAAAGCAGCGAGGATGAATGAGAGCAGGAGAAAAAATAAGAGCAGGAATAAGGTTATAAAATCAATAATGCGAGCCCTAATAAATATGAAGAAAAAAAATTTGAGGTAAGTCCCCTACCAAGGAGATCAGGTAGGAAGACTCAAATACCATCCAGATTGAAAGACTATGCTTTGATGTCAAATATTTTAAACATTGTAGAACCCACTAATTAAAAAGAAGCTAGTCAATCTGAGGCATGGAGGGCTGCAATGAATGAAGAGATTGAATCTATTCTTAGAAATAACACTTGGGATTTAGTTGAACTGCCTAAAGATAAAACACCCATAAGATGTAAATGGTTGTTTAAACCTGAAATGAATGCAGATGGAAGTATAGAAAAACTAAATGCTAGGCTGGTTGCAAAGGGGTTCTCACAACAAGAAGGTATAGATTTTGATGATACCTTTGCACTTGTAGAAAAGTTAAACACTATTAGAATGCTTATTTCTCTAGCGACAAAACACAATTGGGAGCTACACCAGCTTGATGTTAAATCTGAATTTTTAAATTGTGAGTTGAACGAAGAAATTTACTTAGTACAGCCTAAAGGGTTTGTAAAGAAGGGGCAGAAACATCTTGTTTGCAGATTGAAAAAAACACTATATGGCTTAAAACAAGCACCCAGGTCTTGGTACGAAAATATTGATTCTTTCTTTTTAGAGCATGGTTTTCATAGGAGTTTGAATGACCTAAATTTGTATACCAAGTACAATAAACAAGGGTAGATTATTTTGATTTCTTTGTATGTGGATGACATGATCATAACATGAAATGCAGATAATTGAACCAAAGAAATCAAAAGGTTGATGGCACAAGTTTTTGAAATGAAATATATCAGAAGCCTCCATTACTATTTGGGATTCGAAGTATGGAGAGGCACTGGACAGACTTTTCTTACTCAAGGAAAGTATGCCAGAAATCTGCTGGAAAATTTTGGCATGGATCAGTGTAGGTCAGCAGCAACACCATTGCAGTATAATTTGAAGTTTTGCAGTGACGATGGCACTAAGGAGGTGGATGCCACTATGTATAGATAGCTAGTTGGGAGTTTGATATATGTCACAACAACTAGACCAGACTTGGCATACTCTGTTAGTGTGTTGAGCCAATTCATGTCTAAACCACTTCAAAGTCACTAGGTAGCAGAAAAAAGCGTCTTGAGGTATCTTTCTGGTACTGTTAATTATGGTATTTTATACACTGACAAATCTGATGTTACTCTAGCAGGTTTTTCAGATTCAGACTGGGCAGGTAACCTGGATGATCGAAGGTCTATCACAAGTTGCGCATTTAGCATAGGATCTGGGGTCATAACATGGAGCAGCAAAAAGCAAAGCACTGTAGCATTATCTTCTTGTGAAGCTGAGTACCAAGCATTGTGTGTAGCTACGTGTGAAGCGATCTGGTTGAGAAAGCTTCTCAATGATGCGGGAGAAGAACAGAAAAACTCAACTTCCATCAAAAGAGACAACTAGAGCACCATTAAACTACCATACAATCCAGTGTTTCATAAAAACACCAAACATATTGACACTCAGTTCCATTTTGTCAGAGAAAAACTACAGTCAAAAGAAATCATTGTTGAATATTGTAAAACTTGTGACAATATGGCTGATATTTTTACTAAGCCTCTTGCACGTCTAAAGTTTCAGTTGTTTAGAAGGATATTCGGAGTTTAGGATAATCATTTCTCCGTTAAGGGGGGGAGTTGAAAATAATTATATTATTTGTGTATTAATGGAGAAAAGGTTACATAAGTTGTAACGTATCTCCTTAGTTTAGGATTTGTTCCTAGAATTTAGGAGTCTGTTTGCAACTTCGTGATTTCTTGTGATGTACTTAAAGATGTAATTTCTGATTCATGAATGTAGAGTGATCTCTCCATTTGAGTGTAGTCTCCATGTGTAGTACTCACTTGAGAGCTACAACTCCTTCTTTTCAATTCTGTGCATATTTTATCTATTTTTTCTAGAATTTTTAGATTACTCATATCAGTAAAAATTTTGGCTTAAATTTCAAGAGATAAATGAAAATGAGACACACTTACTTACGCCAAATGCCAACCATGTACTTTTTAAATATTTTAAAATTTAATAAAATAAATATTTTATTAATTATTTTATTATAATTTTATAAAATATTATTAATGCGTTATTAAAATATTTTTTTAAAATGTCTCAACGTTAAAGTTATGTTTTATAATATTTTGCTTTAAATAAAATAATATATGATTATTATGGTTTAATTATTTTTTAATTATTTTTTTAAATGATTCTTTATAATATTTAATGATATAATTTTAAAATGTTGGTTTAATTATATTCTAAACTTTAGTTAAATAAATATATAATTTTTAAATATTTATTGAAATAATTCTTTTTTATATTCAATGATATGATTTTAAAATGTTGGTTTTATTTTAAACTTTAGTTAAATAAATATTCAATTTTTTAAAATTTTATTGTAGGTTATTATGATTATGTTTTAATAATTAAAAGGTTTTTATAAATCTAGGAATATATTACTATTTTTTTTAATTGAATATATAGACTAATCCATCATGAATGGTATACATATATATATTCTATTAAATATATATTTTCAGAATTTGTCGAAATTATATTTATTTATTTTATAATTGTAAAATATATGATAAAATGAAAAAGTATGATATTAATATAAGTAATCTAGATTTAATTTTAACATAGGATCACATCAAGATTGATCAAAAATTTTTAGATAGAAACTTCTTTTAGAGTGAAAAGAGATTTGATCTCTCTTTTGATATTCTGAAGATGCTCTAAATTTGATTTCCGTCTAGGTTTCTTTGGGGGTTGTTCGGGCTAGAGCTGCTTCCCTCTAGAAGCCTGAGCACTTGACTGTCGCTTCCCCATGTTATCTTGCCACCTACAACGCAATACAAACTGACATGAAAACAATGACAGAGCATCAGCTTGAGGCCACCCTGCTCGATTTCTAGGAGTAGCAACAGTATGTCAGGCTGCTAAACAAATCATTGACGAGAGAGGCTCCATTGACCGATGAGCCATAATACTTAGGCGGAGAATGCAAGTGTTATGGTTGAGAACAGAGCTAAAAAACAACAGAGGCAGTGGGTTGAGCAAAGGGTGAAGATGGGGAGCCGCATTAAGATGAAGAATCTTACTGTCTATACTCCTATTTAAGGCTTTAGAAAAAGGGCAAGAAAATTGACTTTGATTATTTGCATAAGCAGTACTAAGGAACCACCTAAAACCTTCTAGCATACCAGTAGCCCTTGAAAAATTCAGATGGAAAGCCCAACTCCAGGGCAACCTGACACGACCCACATAATAAATTCTTAACATCAATAGAATACGAGACAGGATTACCCATGTATTGATGCCATAACGGAATATAGGTTTGCGAGGATCTCTGAAATAGGGTTTAACAGGCTTCAGAGTTGGGATAACACGGCCTATAATCATTAGCAAAACCAGGATAATCTTATGTGACATTTTTGTAAGTAAGACAGTTCCTATAACCACGAAGCCTGTGCTAATTAACTGCAGAGCATAACCGAGAACTATAAACAGAACCAGAATTTCCATGCAATACATGTTCTTGAACAAGACGGTCCCAATTTCAATCATGAAAATTAGAAGGAGACTCGATACATACCCTGGTTGAGTTATTTGGTTGGGAGGTTGAAGAGTGCTTGGCTTCCTTCTCAGCAGTCTCCAAACTCTTGCATGCAGAGTGCAATGCATGAAAGAATGGATAAGGGAACGCGAGCAACTTACCTTAACGAGAACTTTCCTCCCAGACCTTGACAAACCAGGATGGCCTGCCTGCAGCATAATTAAAGGTTGATCTGCCATGCACTGCCATAATCTGCTATTTTCCTACGTCATTATGGAATGAAAGTGTGCAAAGGAAATGCAACCGCCTGCGTTCATCTCTTATGATGCGCTCCTGACAAGTGGCCACCCCGATCGGGGGGTTGGAGATATTTATTTACAATTAGTTGAAGGGAGTGGAGTTCCACGTTCCAGATGGCTTCATTAGGGCTGCAATCAATATGTCAGTTTGGATGTTGACATCCCCAATTTGCTAGATAGTCTACTGCTACATTTCCTTTCCTTCTGATGTGGCCTGGAAGTATGTACTGAACCTGTTTCATCACCTGACTTAATTCCTGAATGAGAGTGGTTGTTCTCCAACTTTGAGTGATTTTCTCCCAGCGTGTGCCTTGCTGTAACTTTCAGAGGATATTTGTGACTAGTTCCAAATCTCCTTCAACGATGAGGCGTTGATAATTCTCTCTGATTGCAATGATAAGACCTTGCTTCACTGCTATAAGTTTAGCTTCATTATTTGTTGCATGGCCTAGATCTAAGGCATAGCACCGACAGATAGCTCCGTGAGAATTTCTGAAGATTCCTCCTGATCCTGCTTGTCCCAGGTTACCTTTTGAGGCTCCATCATAATTTAGTTTGATAAATCCTTGCTGGGGAGGGGACCAAATTTCTGCGATGGATTTGATTGATGGTCTATATTTCCAAATATTTTTTGATAGCATCTATGGTTTGAGGTTGAGAGCGTTTAAAATATTTTTTTCATAACCCACAGCCATCCAATCCTCATATGTCCAAATCTCTACTAAAATTGTTTCCCGAATATTTTCTATGTATCTTTGCCAGATGTTTTGCAGTGGTTGTGCTGTGTCTTCAAACACCCTGCAATTCCTCTCTTTCCAAGTGTTCCAAAGTAGGAATCCAAATGATATTTCCCATGCTTGATTAATTACTTGACAGTGAAACCTCCCCTTGTGCCAGTTACTGATGGTTTCTGTAATGATGTCGTTATTTTTATCCGTTTGTTGAAATAAATGTTCCAATTTCTCCCACAGTGTTTGAACCCGTGGGCAAGCAATTAGAATATGTTCAACTGTTCCTGCCTCTCCTTCACAGACAGTGCATCTAGACGGTCCTATCATCCCCCGTTTTTGCAAATTTTCCCAAGTTAAAATTATTTTATGGCTTAGCAGCCATAGAAAGTATTCCACCTTCGGCTAGTGTTTTAATCTCCAGATCTTCTTCCACAGTGGCCGGCTTGCATATTGGGCGTGTTGTGATTGAATGTAGTAGCCTTCTTTTATCGTATACTTCCCTTTTGTCATATAGCCCCATCTAAGTATGTCTGGACCTTCAACTTGTCTCAATTTTCTGGAGTTGAGTTCTTTGGCTGTCACATCTCCCATTTACTCAATTTTTTTTTTCCTCCCAGCCTTTCATGATTTCAAAAATAGGTTCACCATAAAGATATTGACTCCCTAACTAGTGAAATCATATTGTATTTTCCCCCTTATGAATTACTTTAGTATATTAATATACCCCAAGTCAATATCTATCAACTTCCTATTTAACTTGTTTGTATTTCATTCTAACTCCAAGTGTGGAGTGATTTAATATCAGTTTATTTTCTATGAAGGTCACACCGAGCACCTATAGTTAACTTCACTTTGGTGGTCATTGGCGCTTGGCCATTTGGCTCATCTTCATACCTTATACACAATGGATTCAAATGGGTTAAGCCCACGAGGTGTTCTAGACCCTTGGCAACTTATATGTCCTCGATTTTTTTTTCCATCACGTATATAGCTATACCTTTGGATTGAGCATAATTGAAGAAAATTTACATATTGTTATATGAACGTTGATTTCATGCTTCTGAGGTGGCATTCATCATTTTCTCCAAACCTGCGTTGATATCTTTGCCTCTCTTTGTACGTAAGGTCTCATATCCAATTTAAATGTGAACTTGAATACGTGTACTAGTTTCCACGTAAGGCGTATGGTTCGAATCTCCTTGTGGTGATGTGTATTTTGAGACGGGATAAGTCTTCTCCACGTCATATTGTATGCTATTTACGGTTGCATTGTATGGGTTGTGATGGTTTCGTCCCATTCCTCCCTTCACGTGTTAGATCCACGTCGATCTGTCAAACCCCAGTCGATCTTACTCATACGATCAGGAGGTCTGAATTTTAATTTCATATCTTCGCACCACTAATGTTACATAGACGGTGTAATTAAAACCGCCAACCATTCAATCTGTGGCTCTTCCCTTGTGATTGCGCCAAGTGGACGTCTGCGATCTTTTCATATTAGGATTTCGGAGGTTGTTGGAATGATTATATAAGTCTTTGTTTTTGTTTGGAGCCAGTTTTTGCGTGCATCATTTGTTCGCTTATCCCTTCGCCTTGCAGCTATGCAACTTGGGTTGAAGGCAAGGTCTTTGCCAGTCATATGGTTTACTCATCCCAGCTCATGAAGGAGTTTCGTGGCTTATCTACGCCAATGCACGCTATCAGGTATTCATTTTATACACTCGTTTAGCAATTTGTGATTGGAGATCAAGTTCGTCGCTCGGAACTTGTCATACTTCTTTCTGAGGAAGTCTTTGAATGTTAATGATGTGAATGCGTTTCATTCTGGAGGTTACGTGTATGGTTCAGTTTCATTTGGAACCATTCACATTATATCTTCTGAGCAAATTTTTTTCGTTGTATTCTCTCTTCTAGTTTATTGTTGACATGGCTCCTTTGTCGATTTTGTTAATTGATACTTTTCTCACATTGTTAATGCCGTGCAGAGTTAAAATTCCTTGATTCGCCTCGTCGCAGGAGAGCGAGAATCATACCTCCTGACTTCGTGAGGTTTGTTGTTTTTTTTCATTCTGTACATATATTTTTGTTTCAATCCACTATTAACCTTCAGATTTTCAATTTATCTGACACTCTACTTCCAACGTTGATGCAGAGAACTCGTAAGGTGCGAGAGTCTCGGTTTACAGGTAACTCCTTGATTTTTATGAGTAATTTCTCTATTCGAGCGATTTGCTATCAAATACTCTATTAACTCATTTGCTGTCCTGACTGTGGTTTCCCATAGATAACACAGACTCATTCATATTCCTTTGTAGGAAGCTATGCCCTTTCATTTCACTAGATATTAATTTCACCTCCCTTGGCATTTCAGGTCGGTATGTACCTGTGGGGATAATATCACCCTCTCGTTGCATTGTTTTGTCTTAATTATGCAGACTCATTAGCTCTCGTAGGGTTTTACACAGTGTCCTTTAAAGAACTAGACCCTGTCAGAGTCAGAATGCTTATATCCCGCATTTGTATGTTGGTATTCTTTAATGGTTTTAAAATTTTAAATTGGGAATATGGTTTCAGTTACCAGACTCTAGCCCAATAGAATCAAATATTTTTCTGGTGTGTATCAAAACCTTTGTATATATTGTCACTTATTTTCTTGGTTGCCAAAATTTCAACCAGTAAAACTCTAATTTTTATGGATTGCCTCATGCTTCCTCGCATGGAATTATTTATGTAGTATGAGTTGATACGATTTGATCCAATGAGTTATTCCTCTTTTACTTTGTTTATCATAGCAGTGACTATAGCTGATATAACTCTCTTTATAGATAATGTTGTTCAAATGTACAAGGCCTCTTAGCTATTTATGTTTTGTATGACTCTTACAAGAGACTCTCAGGATTTCTGGAGAGTTATAGTTCAATTTAATTTTTATATGCACATGTAAATTTGTTTTTGTAGCTATTTATTTCTAATTTCTTGTACTATATATATTTGTCATGAGCTAATAGTCTCCCCATACTCATGTTTAAATTAATTTACTTTACTGATATCTGTCTATACATATAATTGCATACATAGTTTTATGTGTCCATTCTCATATATATCCATTTAAAAATGTATGAGATACAAGTATTATATTATTGTAGGTTCCCATGCTCTTCTAGTTTTCCAGGTTATATATATTTCTAGTTAGATCTCCTTTTCATTTCCTTATAGCTACTCCCATCTCTTTCATACATAGATCTCTTGTTCTAGTTATTCCTGCAGAACTGATCATGTTTTGGGATTCATTCCCTTGCTACTTAAGTAATGTTCTTTCAACATTACAGTTTACTACTCTTCCATGCAATCCCTGCTAAAGGGAATAGTAATTGTATTAACTGTTAACATGTACAGCTGTTGAAATTATTATACCTCTCCGCTCTTCACTTAGTAATTACTAATTAATTAATTCTGCACTCTATGCACTAAATTTCTCACTGCTCTATTTCTCACAGAAGCAGATTAAGGTTACAAATTTGTGAATTATTATATATTAGAAATCTCCAGCTTTTACCTTAAGAATTGCTTTAGGGATTAGGATAATTAATCTTAAACTTACCTAATCATGCTCACAATTGTATACTGATAGATCAGAAGTAATTTACGGTAATTTATCTGTAGAGGATAGGTATCCTCAGGTTTAAACCAACCTTGGTTTAGGCTTTCTGTTGGATTTTTCTCTACAGAATTTTCTCTACACCCATATAGAATTATAAGGGTGAATTCCCTATGATTAATTCTGTTAAATGTAGCACTAATAAATCTAATAACATATAAATCAACTGTTATATGTAGCCAATTCATAACACAACAAGTAAAAACACCAATCAAATTAGAGACATACCACTCATGCAGTCGACCAACCTCCCAACGTTAGAGTCCTTCTGTCTCCTAGAACTCACCCCCGAGTTGAGATCACCTCCTAGAATAGACCAACCACTAATCTATTTTGGAGCAACTTATTTAAGCTATGGTTCCCTAAAGCCTGTTTCTAATTCTACGTCCAGAATATCAGGATGCTTTTCTTCCTGTTTGCCTAGGCTTCCCATTTTAGGGATTATTTAAAGCTATTTTATGCTTTTCCTCATCTTTTCCAGCTTTTTACCTCTTCCCAACTACTTTCCTCATCATTGGGGAAATTTATATTCTTCCTCAAAAATCTAAATTAGAAATAATTTCTTTCAAGGATTTTTGAAAGATTTTGGGGAAATAGTTGCCTTATCCATCCTCATGGATTTAGCAAGTGATCTCATAAATCTCATTTTGGTCAATCTGCACAATTCATTTTATTCATTTCCTCAAATTAAATATTTAATTACATTCACAAAATACTTATCCTTTGGGCTCCACTCCCCTTAGGATTAAAGTTCAAATGTTTAGCTTTGAATTTCAAACACATAAATTGGGGGTGTTACATATTCCCCCTCTGAAAATAAACATCGTCCTCGGTGTTGTTATTCAACTACTAGAGTTCATATTTCAAACAAAAATGGATATCTTTCCATCAATTCAGCTTCTCTTTCACAGGTAGCTTCTTCAGCAATAAAGTACTTCCACTGCACCTTTACTCTTGCTACCATTCGGTTCCTCAATTCAATTTCTTCCCGCTCCAATATTTGAAGTGGTTCTGGAAGAAACTCCCCTTCTGGTTCCACCTTTACAACATTCCAATCAACTATGTGAGAAGCATCATGGACATATCTTTTTATCAATGAAACGTGAAACACATCATGAACTCTAACATGGGGTGGTAAGGCCAGCTTGTAAGCCACTGGTCCCACCCTTTCTAATACTTCAAAAGGACCACAATATCTAGGAGCCAGTTTTGCATAGCTTCCAGCATAGAGTGTGCTCTTTTGGGGTTTAATACGCAAATACACATGCTCCCCCACTTTAAATTCTCAGTGCACTCTTTTCTTATCAGCATAGTTTTTCTGGCGATCTTGTGTTGTCTTGATGTTTCTTTGTATCTGTTTGAAAATTCTTTCCATCTCTTGTAAAGCCTCTGGTCCCAAGATTAGTTTATCTTCTGGCTGGCTCCAGCTCAAAGGAGTACGAAATTTTCTTCCATACAGTGCCTCAAACAGACTCATATTGATAGAGGATTGGTAGCTGTTATTATAGGAAAATTCAGCTAAATGCAAGTAATCTTCCCACTTTGATGGCCTATCCATCACATACATTCTCAGCATGTCTTCCAAAATTTGACTAGTCCTCTCTGTCTACCCATCGGTATGAGGGTGATAGGCGGTACTAAAATTCAATTTAGTGCTCATACCTCCAAATATCCCTTTCCAAAAAGCAGCTGTAAAATTAGCATCTTGGTCAGAAACAATCACCTTTGGCACCCCATGGAGCCTTACCACCTCTTTCAGGAACACATTCGCTACTTGAGCTGTCCCAAAGGTAGATTTCACTGGTATAAAATGGGCAGCTTTTGTTAAAGTGCCTACTACCACCATCACTGAATCATGTTGGTACTTGGTTCTGGGTAATCCTGTTATGAAGTCCACGGAGACTGTGTCCCATTTCCATTCTGCAATCGGCAAAGGGTTTAAAAGACCAGCAGGATGTTGATGCTCAACTTTGACTAGTTGACATTCCATGCATCTAGTTAAATATTCTACTACATCTTTCTTCATTCCTGGCCAAAACAACTTCTTTTTCAAAGCTGTTAGCATTTTCTGATATCCTGGATGTCCCGCATATGGTTGTTTGTGATATTCATCTAAAATCTCTTTTCTCAAGGTCTCTACATTTGGAACATATAATCTATTTTTATAACAGATCAGCCCCTTTTGGTTTTGAGTGAAATCAGTTTTCTCCTTTTTCTGTAATTTCACCAGGAGTGTTTCATAATTTTGATCTTGGTTTACTACCTTTTTCACCAAATCTTCTACATCGATCTGGGCACTACTTCCAAGGCTATTGATATTCTGACAAGCATTTCTGCTCAATGCATCAGCAATTTTATTTTCTTTCCCTCTGATATGTTTTATTTCCATATCAAATTCACTTAGAAAAGACAACCATCTGGCTTGTCTAGCATTCAAATTAGTTTGGGAAAAGAAATATTTGAGACTAATATGATCAGTCATCAATGTAAATTTCTTTCCAAGGAGATAGTTTCGCCACATTTTTAAAGCATGGATAACAACAGCTAATTCTAAATCATAGGCACTATAATTATGTTCATGTACCTTCCGTTTCCTAGATTCATATGCAATAACTGAATTTTCCTGCAAAAGAACTCCTCCCAACCCCTCTCTACAGGCATCCGTACATACTACAAATTCTTTATCAGGATTTGCAATCTTCAATATAGGGGCTATAGTAAGTTTTTGCTTTAATTGGTCAAGAATGTTTTGGCATTTTTCAGTCTACTCAAATTTGACCCCCTTCCTTTGTAATGAGGTTATGGGATGTGCTATAGCAGAAAATCTCTCCACAAATCTGTGATAATAACCTGCAATCCCCATGAATGAACTTACTGCTGAAACATCAGTTGGGACAGGCCATTATTTTATAGCCTTTATCTTTTCAGGATCAACAGCAAGGCCTTGTTCAGAAATAATATGCCCCAAGTATTGGATCTTATCTTTATAAAATTCACATTTGCTGAATTTAGCATATAACTGGTTTTCCTTCAGAGTTTGAAATACTATCCTCAAGTGTTCTTTATGTTCTTCCTCACTTTTTGAGTAGACTAAAATATCATCTATGACCACAAGGACAAATTTATCCAAGTACTTATTTAGCACACTGTTCATCAGGCACATGAATGTGGCAGGGGCATTTGTCAAACCAAAAGGTAGGACTACAAATTCCTAGTGACCATACCGGGTTCGAATGGTTGTTTTGCTGATGTCTTCTTCTTTGATTCTTAGCTGGTGATAACTAGTCCTTAAGTCAATCTTCGAAAATACCGAAGCTCCTCTCACTTGATCAAAAAGATAATCAATTCTGGGCAAGGGATATCTGTTTTTAATAGTCAACTTATTCAGCTGACGGTAATCAATGCACATCCTAAAAGTTCCATCTTTCTTTTTCACGAACAACACTGGTGCTCCCCAAGAAGACACACTCGGTCTGATATAACCTTTATCTAACAGTTCGCAATTGCATTTTTAGTTCCATCAGTTCAAGGGGACTCATTCGATAAGGGGCTCCGGAAACAGGTACTGCTCCCGGCACTAGATTGATTGAAAAGTCAATCTCTCTTTTGAAGGGTAGATGAGGGATCTCATCTGGAAAGACTTCCTTAAACTCTCTTACCACCGGCATAGCATCCAACAATCTCTCTTTTGGTTTCTGTTCTATTTCTTCCACATGTACTGCATAAAATTGGTATCCTTTCCTAGCTGTTCGTTTTAATTGCAGTGCTGATATTTGTCTTACAGAGATAGGTTTTGGTTTTCCTTTAAGAATAAAAGGTTTCCCTTCCTCATCTACACAATGCAACGTCTTATCCCAGCAGTTCATTAAGGCTTTCTTCTTTTCCAGCCAATCCATTCCTATCAACAGGTCATATGAACCTAAGGGAAGAATGTTCAAATTTACTTCTGTGTGAAAATCATTTAATTTTATTGATGTCCGGGGAAATTTATGTGTTACCTTCCTCTTGGTTCCAGTGGCCAGCTGAACCAACCATGACTGTTGAAATTTTTCAGGTTTCAGATTACATTTTTCTATAATTTTAGGATTAATGTAACTCAAAGAAGTACTCGGATCAATCAAAACAGTAACAGATAGATCAGAAATCTTACCCTCCATTTCCACCATGGTAGCTTAATGTTTTTCTTGTCGATTTTTCAAGGCTGCACTGATAGTTGGTATATTTCTGGCTATGTCATTTACTGTTGTAGCTTCTCGATCTCTCATAACCATATGAATGTTTCGATGAGGACAGTCCCTCAAAAGATGGGGTTCTCCACAGCCCCAACATTTCAGGGGTTATCTCATTTTCACTGTGCCCTCTTTCTTATTGTCTCCATCTATTTGTTTTGATGCCACTTGGGACTGAGCTGTTTGAATTTCTTTGGGTTTATTAAATTTTTTCCACTGATGATCTCTGCCAAAATTCTTCAAATACACTGGTTTATGTTTCCTTCGTTTGAACTCATTCTTATTTACCCATCTTTTCCCTTGTTCAATTTTTCCTTTGAACTGTTGCTAACATAATGTAGCTTTTCTAACAACTTCGTCCATTGTTTTTTGGTTGTCAAACTCGATTTTCTCCTTGTATACAGTAGGCAAACAATTCAGAAACCTTTGTACTTTTGCCTTTTCTTCCCTTATGTAGGGTACATATCTCAACAGATTTGTAAACTTAGTAGCAAACTCATCAATAGTGAGCTGTCCCAGTCTAAGTTCATGGAATTCTTTGGCTTTATCATCATAGTAATGTTCATTCAGATATCGGTTTTTGAACTTAACCTGGAAATATTCCCAAGTAACTATCTTTTCATCAATGGCATGCACCATTTTCGTCTCCTCCCACCACAAGGTAGCCTTACCTTGTAGCTGGTATACAGCTAATCTGGCCTTCAGATTGCTTTCATATTCATATACTTGGAAATACTTAATCATATTTAGCAACCAGGCTTTAGCATCTTCCTCCTTCTCCCCATCGTAGGAGGGAGGTTTGATATTTCGGAATTCCCCTTGTAATTCCTTTTTCTGCTTATATTGATGCCTAACAGCATCATCATCCCTAGACTCATCAGTCTTCCTCTTTCCGGAACCTTCGCCTTCTTGGCTGTTCCATGAAGTTAGCTCTCTGATGAGCTTTTCCTACTCCTCACTGGCTAATGACAACCTGTCATTCTAGCTTCTCATCTCATCCATTTCTCATTGCCATCTGTGCAACATAGCCATCACCGGAGCGTTGGGATCTGGTGTACTATACTCATCACGCAGATCCACATAAATTTCTTCACCTTCTGCCATTTGAGCACCACTGTACACTACACCACACAATCAGTAAAAATAAAAATAATAAAAAAAAATTCACAAAAATCAATTTATACAATGAACACACAGCAACAGTGAGCACAATGTCACTAGCCCAGTTTTGTAACTTGGGCTCTGATACCATTTGTCACATCTCCCATTTACTCAAATTTTTTTTTTCTCCCAGCCTTTCATGATTTCAAAAATAGGTTCACCATAGAGATATTGACTCCCTAACTAGTGAAATCATATTGTATTTTCCCCCTTATGAATTACTTTAGTATATTATATATACCCCAAGTCAATATCTATCAACTTCCTATTTAACTTGTTTGTATTTCATTCTAACTCCAAGTGTGGAGTGATTTAATATCATTTTATTTTCTATGAAGGTCGCACCGAGCACCTATAGTTAACTTCACTTTGGTGGTCATTGGCGCTTGGCCATTCGGCCCATCTTCATACCTTATACACAATGGATTCCAATGGGTTATGCCCACGAGGCATTCTAGACCCTTGGTGACTTATATGTCCTCGAATTTTTTTTTCCATCACGTATATAGCTATACCTTTGGATTGAGCATAATTGAAGCAAATTTACATACTGTTATATGAACGTTGATTTCATGCTTCTGAGGTGGCATTCATCATTGTTTTCAAACCTGCGTTGATATCTTCACCTCTCTTTGTATGTAAGGTCTCATATCCAATTTAAATGTGAACTTGAATACGTGTACTGGTTTCCACGTAAGGCGTATGGTTCAAATCTCCTTGCGGTGATGCATATTTTGAGACGGGATAAGTCTTCTCCACGTCATATTGTATGCTATTTACAGTTGCATTGTATGGGTTGTGATGGTTTCGTCCCATTCCTCCCTTCACGTGTTAGATCCACGTCGATCTGTCAAACCCCAGTCGATCTTACTCTGTTTAAAAATAAATCTTACTTATATGATCAGAACGTCTGAATTTTAATTTCATATCTTGGCACCATTAATGTTACACGGCCGGTGTAATTACAACTGCCAACCATTCGATCCATGGCTCTTCCCTTGTGATTGCACCAAGTGGACATATTTGATCTTTTCGTATTAGGATTTCTGAGGTTGTTGGAATGATTATATAAGTCTTTGTTTTTGTTTGGAGCCAGTTTCCATGTGCATCGTTTGTTCGCTTATCCCTTCGCCTTGTAGCTCTGCAACTTGGGTTGAAGGCAAGGTCTTTTCCAGTCGTATGGTTTACTCATCCCAGCTCATGAGGGAGTTTCATGGCTTATCTACGCCACTGCACACTATCAGGTATTCATTTTATACACTCGTTTAGCAATTTGTGATTGGAGATCAAGTTCGTCGCTCAGAACTTGTCATACTTCTTTCTGAGGAAGTCTTTGAATGTTAATGATGTGAATGCATTTCGTTCTGGAGGTTACGTGTATGGTTCAGTTTCGTTTGGAACCATTCACATTATATCTTCTGAGATTTTTTTTTTGTTGTATTCTCTCCTCTGGTTTATTGTCGACATGGCTCCTTTGTCGATTTCGTTAATTGTTACTTTTCTCACATTGTTAATGCCATGCAGAGTTAAAATTCCTTGACTCGCCTCGTCGCAGGAGAGCGAGAGTCATACCTCCTGACTTCGTGAGGTTTGTTGTTTTTTTTTCATTCTGTACATATATTATTGTTTCAATCCACTATTAACCTTCATATTTTCAATTTAGCTAACACTCTGCTTCCAACGTTGATGTAGAGAAATCGTAAGGTGCGAGAGTCTCGGTTTACAGGTAACTCCTTGATTTTTATGAGTAATTTCTCTATTCGAGCAATTTGCTATCAAATACTCTACTAACTCATTTCCTGTCCTGACTGTGGTTTCCCATAGGTAACGCAGACTCATTCGTATTCCTTTGTAGGCAGCTATGCCCTTTCATTTCACTGGATATTAATTTTACCTCCCTTGGCATTTCAGGTCGGTATGTACCTGTGGGGATAATATCACCCTCTCGTTGCATTGTTATGTCTTAATTATGCAGACTCGTTAGCTCTCGTAGGGTTTTACATAGTATCCTTTAAAGAACTAGACTTTGTCAGAGTCAGAATGCTTATATCTCGCATTTGTATGTTGGTATTCTTTAATGGTTTTAAAATTTTAAATTGGGAATATGGTTTCGGTTACCAGACTCTAGCCCAATAGCCTCAGATATTTTTGTGGTATGTATCAGGACCTTTGTATATATTGTCACTTATTTTCTTGGTTGCCAAAATTTCAACGAGTTACAACTCTAATTTTTATGGACTGGCTCATGCTTCCTTGCATGGAATGATTTATGTAGTATGAGTTGATACGATTTGATCCAATGAGTTATTCCTCTTTTACTTTGCTTATCATAGCAGTGACTGTAGCTGATATAACTCTATTTATAGATAATGTTGTTCAAATGTACAAGGCCTCTTAGCTATTTATGTTTTGTATGACTCTTACAAGAGACTCTCAGGATTTCTGGAGAGTTATAGTTCAGTTTAATTTTTATATGCACATGTAAATTTGTTTCTGTAGCTAGTTATTTCTAATTTCTTGTACTATATATATTTGTCATGAGCTAACAGTCTCCCCATACTCATGTTTAAATTAATTTACTTTACTGATATCTGTCTATACATATAATTTCAAGCATAGGTTTATGTGTCCATTCTCATATATATCCATTTAAAAATGTATGAGGTACAAGTATTATATTATTGTAGGTTCCCATGCTCTTCTAGTTTTCTAGGTTATATATATTTCTAGTTAGATCTGCTTTTCATTTCCTTGTAGCTACTCCCATGTCTTTCATACATAGATCTCTTGTTCTAGTTATTTCTGCAGAACTGATCATGTTTTGGGATTCATTCCCTTGCTACTTAAATAATGCTCTTTCAACATTACAGTTTGCTACTCTTCCATGCAATCCGTGCTAAAGGGAATAGTAATTGTATTAACTGTTAACATGTACATCTGTTGAAATTATTATACCTCTCCGCTCTTCACGTAGTAATTACTAATTAATTAATTCTGCACTCTATGCACTAAATTTCTCACTGCTCTATTTCTCACAGAAAAAGATTAAGGTTACAAATTTGTGAATTATTATATATTAGAAATCTCCAGCTTTTACCTTAAGAATTGGTTTAGGGATTAGGATAATTTCTCTTAAACTTACCTAATCATGCTCACAATTGTATACTGATAGATCAGAAGTAATTTACAGTAATTTATCTGTAGAGGATAGGTATCCTCAGGTTTAAACCAACCTTGGTTTAGACTTTCTGTTGGATTTTACTCTAAAAAAATTTCTCTACACCCATACATAATTATAAGGGTGAATTCCCTATGATTAATTCTATTAAATGTAGCACTAATAAATCTAATAACGTATAAATCAATTGTTATATGTAGCCAATTCATACCACAGCAAGTAAAAACACCAATCAAATTAGAGACATACCACTCATGCAGTCGACCAACCTCCCAACCTTAGAGTCCTTCTGTCTCCCATAACTCACCCCCGAGCTGAGATCACCTCCTAGAACAGACCAACCACTAATCTGTTTAGGAGTAGCTTATTTAAGCTATGGTTCCCCAAAGCTTGTTTCTAATTCTGCGTCTAGAATATCAGGATGCTTTTCTTCCTGTTTGCCTAGGCTTCCCATTTTAGGGATACTTTAAAGCTGTTTTATGCTTTTCCTCAGCTTTTCCAGCTTTTTACCTCTTCCCAACTACTTTCCTCATCATTGGGGAAATTTAGATTCTTCCTCAAAAATCTAAATTAGAAATAATTTCTTTCAAGGATTTTTGAAAGATTTTGGGGAAATAGTTGCCTTATCCTTCCTCGTGGATTTAGCAAGTGATCTCATAAATCTCATTTTGGTCAATCTGCACAATTCATTTTATTCATTTCCTCAAATTAAATATTTAATTACATTCACAAAATACTTATCCTTTGGGGTCCACTCCCCTTAGGATTAAAGTTCAAATGTCTAGCTTTGAATTTCAAACACATAAATTGGGGGTGTTACATTGGCAAAGTTGTCCCATTGCTGTGTGGCTGGAGCTTCTGGCTAGTATGTTTTGTCCTTCCATTTTCGCCAAAGATCAGTCACAGTTGGACACCAATAGTTGTTTAGTAGTCTGTGGTTTGGAGTATTCGTGTATAAAAAGATCTCTCCCAAGTCGAGCCAACTGAACAGTTTCACTCGTTGTTGCCATGAATCTTCCCAGAAGAGGGCTGTACTACCTTCTCTAACTTCCCAGAAACTATGAGCATGAATTAAATGTCTGTTCATTGCTGCTAGGTTCCAAATTGTTGAGCGTTTAGGTGTCCAATCAATTTTCAAACTCCCAACATTTGTGAAAGGCATGTCATATTTAGTTCTCCAGATGTTCTTTCAAAGATCTGGGCCTCCTTGTAACTAGCGCCACCATAACTTAGCTCCCATCACATTATTCAGAATACTAGGATCCCGAAGGCCCAGTCCACCTGCTACTTTTGGTTTGAGTAACTTTTCCCAGGAAAGAAGAGCCCATTTCCGGTTGGCTTGGGCACCCTGCCATAAAAATTTTTTAAACATATTGACCAATTGCAAATAGAATCCTTTTGGACAGGCTCTTCCAGACAGTTGATACAAAGGAAGATCTTGGAGCACTGATTTTAGCATAATAAGATGGCCTGGTGCATTCAACGCTCTCAAAGCCTAGTTTTGTATTCTGTTTTCCACTCTTATGATGATATCCTGCCAGTTTGCTATCCGAGATGGACCTGTGTTCAGCAACATCCCTAGGTATTTCAAAGGGAAGGCGCCCCTTTGGAATCCTAAAGTCCTTGCTAGGAAGTGTTGAGTCTGTATCGTGCAATTGAAGAAATAGACATTAGACTTATCGTTGTTAATCTAAGTTCTTGAAGCTGCCATGAAGACTTCCAAAATTTTGAGGATTGCTTTACATTCTTTTAGTGTCGCCTGGAAGAATAATAATGTATCATCAACAAATTTTTGATGAGTCAACGGAAGGTGAGGTCCCCACAATTTTAAACATTGTATCTTTCCTTCCGCAAGATGGGCTTTAATAAGTCTGCCTAAACCTTCTGCTGCAATAATGAAAAGAAAAGGGGAGAGGGGGTCTCCTTGCTGAAGTCCTCTTGAATTGTTGAAAGGAGTTGAAGGACTTCCATTCAAGAGGATGGAGAAGTTTGGGGAGGAAATGAATGCTCACAACCATTGAAGCCAGCGGTCATCGAACCCAAAGGCTCGCATTACCTCAACCAAATACTGCCAACTAATTCGGTCATATTCTTTAGACAAGTCTAGCTTAATCAACAAACCTTTTCATTTGTCCTTCTTCAATGAGTGGATTGCTTCTTCGGCTACCACTATACCATCTAAGATTTGTCTGCCTTTGACAAAACCAGTCTGTTCCAGGGAGATTAGAGTGGCCATTAGTGGTTTTAAACGATTTACCATAACCGTGGAGAGGATTTTATAGATAACGTTGCAGAGGGCTATCGGTCGAAAGCCAACAGGGGTATCTGCATTTTTCTGCTTTGGGATAAGGGTAATGAAAGTGGCATTCAGGGCAGGGTAAACAACCTTATTCTGATGGGATTATTCCACAACTTCTAATATATCCTGACCGATGAAAGGCCACACTGTCTTGAAAAATTCACTTGTAAATCCATTTGGTCCCGGGGCTTTGTTTTTGGGTAAGTTTAATACCACCTCTTCAACTTCCTGCAATGTAATAGCGCGTAGCAAGGCCAATTTCTGCTCTCGAGTAATGACATTTGGGATATGTGCAGTGATCTTCTCTATAGCTGCCTGTCGACCTGGGTGCGGTTCAGTGAGGAGGTCTTTAAAGTGGGCCACTAGTTCTCTATCCATATCTTCATGTTTAACCAGACGATCCCCATTTGTTGCTTTTAAGGAAAATATTCGATTATGTTGTCAGTGTTGTACCATTTCTTTGTGAAAGAAAGTGGTATTTCTATCACCTTCTTTCAGCCAGTGCACACAGGATTTTTGTTTCCATAATATCTCTTCTTACTTCTGATGCTCTTCTTGTTGGCTAAGAATACGGCCTTCCTCCACAGCTAGTTCCTCTGATCTTCCATGGAGGATAATGCACTGTTGGATCTCTATCATTTGGGCATGCAGCCGAATTTGATCCTGGTGAATGTTACCAAATTCAAGACGATTCCATCGTTTGATTTCTTCCTTCAAATGTTTTAGGCGGAGCTGGAACGAGTGCATCTGATTGCAACCTCTAATTGGATTGGAATTCCACCAGTTTTTAACCTTTTCCATGAACTGGGGTCCTGGAGCCAAAAGAGCTCAAACTTGAACAGACGATTTTGGCAGCTTGATTTGACATCCAGCTCCAATTTAATTGGCCAGTGATCTGATCCCAAAGTAGGCATTATAGCCGCTTCATAATAAATATCAAGGATCACCAGAGCTTCTCAGGCGAGGAAACGGTCCAAGCGGGAGGCAACCTGAAATCGTTCTCTCCTTCTGTTGTTCCATGTAAAGTGGCCATTAACTGTAGGGATATCTACTAGGCAAAGGTTGTGAAGTAGCTCTCGAAATAGTGCCATATCCGGATCTTCCCGTCTTATTCCTCCCTTTTTTTCTGAGAGGTTTAAAATAATGTTGAAATCTCTGCCTAAAACCCAATATCTTTCATTATGCATTGTACTTAGTTTCCTTATATTCTGCAAAAATTCTTCTCGCTCTCCTGGAATTGAAGGTCCATAAACAGCCGAGATTAGGATTTTGTCCTCTGCCCCAATCTGGCGAAAGGTTGCTGTCAAAATTCTTGGAAGGCTGAGCCATCCTTCTGCACTAATTTCCTCAGTATTCCAAACTATAGATATACCTCCCGAGGAACCCACAGTGTCTAGAGCCATACCTTCATATTTCATTTTGAAAGATTGGAGGATTGCTTCAAGTTTCTTCCCAGAGGCTTTCATTTCCTGTAATAGCATAATTTGAGGTTTCTCGGTCTTCAATTTGTCTTTCAGGTGTCGCTGCTTACCCTTGCTATTGAGACCTCTAATTTTCGAGGAGAGCACCTTCATTACTGATTTTTAGGAAGTTGTTGGAATACCGTTGTTAACGGTATTATTTTCCCAGTATTAATCAACATTTCTCCCACTAGCTGGATGGATTCCTGCACAGTTCTGTGACCTCTCTTTTTGGCAGGTTTTGCTGGAGGAGGTGTCTTCTTATTGGTCGATTGTTCTCGTTCTTATGATTATTTCTGAGCTTGCACAGTGAGGTAGTGCTCAAAAGTTTCTTTGTATAATTTTTTCTGGTCTGCTAGTATAAAGCGGTCATCAAGGTTCCTCCATTCAAAGAGGAGGTGTTTCAGTAGTTTTTCTTCTGTGCTCAAGTCATCTTTGTTTTTTTCAACCTCCATGGGGATGATTTCTTGCGGCTGACTATCTTCCGGCATTTCCATTTCCTGCCTGTCTTTTCTCTTGGAAGATTGGTTTTTCGGCAGCACCTCCATTACTTCTTCAGCGACAGCTTCTGCATTCCTTTCACCAGTTGACGGTTCGCCTTCTTCCTATAAAACCTCATACCGATTTGCTGGTATTTTCATACTCTGTTTTGCCGCTAAAACTATGCCTGTATTCCCTGCACGGGGAGGCAATTTTTTTGCAAGAACAGGTACAAACCCTTCTTCATCCTATCAGGGGTGCTCCTATGAGCCATTATGTTGGGGAGGTGGTGGTTAAGAGCCATTCAAGGGTCAAGATCTATACAAAATACCATATTCATGACAGCAGCGGCAGCGGAAAGGAATGTGCTCATAATCTAACAGTTGCTGCCATATTTTACCTTCATACTCCAATTCTATCATCTCTGGAAAGGGTTCTAAGATGTTCGTGTATACACATATTCTAGAAAATGAAGTATAGCGACCCTGAGCTGTGGAGTCTGCTATTTTAACAAAAGAACCTAACGAATTTTCTATTCCTTCCAAAATTTCAGGGTCCCAGAAATCCATGGGAAGCCCAAATAGCCGAACCCAAATTGGAGCAGCCAGAAATTGCTCTTGTTCAGGATTGTAACATTCCTCCTATTGTCGAAGGAAAAGCCGAGCATTGCTATAAAAATAGGGCCCTCCTTCGAAAATGCGTTCTTTATCAAGTAGATTAGAAAAATTAACTGTAAAAAAACCTTTTGCCCCAAGTTTGAGATCAATGTGACCCTTGGGCTGACATTTTATTTGAATCCATTTTAATAAATCTTTCTCTGAAGGCCAAACACCTATAAACTTACAGATTAGGGCATGATTATTCATATATCCTCTATATTCATCCAACTTTGATGCTGGGATGACAAATCTTGGTTTCTTGACTGCTCTTGGCAAGCATGGTACCTTCAGTTTTTCTTGCCATTCTACAACTAGGACAACGACATTCCTTTGTTGTGCCATCCCTGAATTTAGTGGTCGCTGTGTTTGATCACCTCTCGTGATGTTGCGGTAGGAGGGTAGCAGCCCTCCTCCTGAGGTCGCAGCCATACGGTGAACCAGTCGGTTGTAGCCGGTGTCTCTCTAAACCCTACGAAACCCTACAAGTGCTTCAACCTAAGCAGGGAGCCACCACTTCTGGTATACAGTGTTTTTTCATAAATTTTAAAATCGCAACGATTTATGTCATGGGAAATTCGACAACTGTTCATCAAGAAATTAGAGGATGGGAACGTGACATCCAAATGGACCCAGAGGATAATGAAATAGAGACAGAAATATTGGACTTCATCACCGATCTTGGAAACACGAGAGGTCGCCTCACATTATTTCAGCAAACCATTCATACATACTGGATCCTAAAAAGCCTTCTAGCAAAGGCTATTCAGAGTATACATCCTATTCATGCTGAGCAGAGCCCAATGAAGACTGAAATCCGCTTGCTGGACATCATGCACCACATGGAGGATCAACTACAACACATTAAGATCACCCAATACCAGGCCACTGACAGAATAAGCATGGTAGATGATCGAGTTGGTCGTATTGAAAAGAAACTCCAGCAATTACAACAGGTAGACATGCCAGGATCGACCCGGAAAGCTCCAGCTCCTGTCTCTTCATCCGAAGAGTAGTTCTTTTCAGCATTACGTGCCTTTAGGGTAGTTTTGGACTTAGAATAATCTCTTCCTGCTATATGTGTCTTTATGATAGTATCAGTTTTATATGAACTTGGTTTAATTTTCCAAAATGTAGATATATCGAAAATAGAACAGATAGCTCATGCTAGATGTAGAAGAATGAAAATTTTTCAGTTTTGGTTTGCTTTCCATGCATTGAGATGGCCAACAGACCTGGTCCTGCGGGTAGGTTGAGGCTTTAGACTACTTTATAATTTTGTAACCTGCTTTACAAGTATAAATAGAAAAAGAGAGGCACTACCAAATTCACAAAAAAGAAGAAGATATTTTGATAATTTGTAGTTGATATAGGCTAGTTTAATTTCACCTTTAAAATAGACTACGTTCCACATGAATAATTTAATTTTTAGTATTATTTTATTTTTTATTTTCCTATTTTTACTTCCAATTTTATTTGATTTTGACTCAGTTAAAATGTTTACATTGCACTAATGTTTTCATTTAATTTAATTTTATTTATTTATTTGGAATTTACAACATTTCCACCATAATAAATTAGAGAGCGAGTCTTAGCACAAATATATATTTATTTCAATTTTTTTTTTAATATTTAACACCTTAGCCACTAGGGTGTTGAGAATATCTAATGAGTCTCACTTTGAGGGGGAAAAGACCCATTTTCTCAATGTCTTTTGTAAAAATGGTTATAGTAGGTCGGAAGGCCTTAAAGCTTTCCTTAAAGCACAGAAAGGTCCTTTAAATAAAAAAGAGCCTAGTGAATGGTCCAGTAGTGTGTGTTTGTCGTTCATTCAGGGTACCACTGATAAGATTGTGAGGATCCTTAAGAAGCATAAGGTATCGTTGTCTTTCAAGCCCCTTAAGATGATTCCCAACTCTCTCAATTCAGTTAAATATCTGATTGACCCTAGGGATGGAAAAGGTGTCTACATCATTCCTTTTTCTTGTGGGACTCCTTACATTGATAAAATTGGTCAGTATATTAATCAAAGGATCTGTGAACATGCTTTTGACATTAAACATAGAAGATTTCGCTCGTCCACCCTAACTGAGCATGTAGAAAATACTAACCATCATGTGTGCATCGAAGAGGCTAAGGTCATTTCTAGGATCGAGCATTTCCATCATTGTAAGTTAAGAGAGGCCTTAAAAATTTAAAAAAAAACTGTTAATCTCAATAGAGATGACGACTGGAATATCAGTAGGTGTTGGATACTGCCTTATATTCTTGATTAATTATTTTATTTATTTATTTATTTATTTTTCCTTAGACTTCACTCATTAAAAATATATAAACAAATATATAATAAGAAATATTATATGAAGAATAATAATAAATAAATAATTAAATCAATTTATATACATATTTAGATATTATTATCACTATTAATTAATTAATTAATTAATTAATTAATAATAATAATAATAAAATATAAAAAAATTTAAATCTAAAAATAAAATGTAACGGTAAAGTCAAACTAGCCGTTATCCTAATGGCTAGTTGAGCCATTTCTACTTCTATCTAAACTTAATTTCCTAATTTAATCTCTCACCTAGTTCTGATGATGAACCACACTTGTTTGTTCCAAACATGTCACCCATGTTCCATTGCATGTGACTATTACCAAATTTTACAATTTTTATAATAGATCAAATAAATTTACATTCAAAAAAATATTATATATTTTAAAGTTTAATAAAATAAATAATAATTAAATTTAAAAAAAATAATTAATTTTTTTATATTTTAAATTTTAATAAAATAAATAACAATATAATTTATTTATTTGTATTATTATAATTTAATAATTAAATGTGTATGATAATTATAATAATATATATATTTTTCTAAATATTTTTAGCATAAAACATAATAATAATTATTTATTTTTAATTTTAGATAATATTTAACAAGCTATTTTTTAATAATTTTTAATTAAATTTTATATATTTTAAATTTTAATAAAATAAATAATAATTTTATTTTATTTTATTTTTAATTACATTTTATATATTTTAAATTATAATGAAATAAATAACAATATAATTTATTTATTTATATTATTATCATTTAATAATTAAATGTGAATTATAAATATAATAATATATATTTTTTTCTAAATATTTTTATCATCTATCATAATAATAATTAAGAATTAAATTATAATTAAATTATATTAGGTTATTTTTATAATTAATAGTTGAAAATTTATTATTTTTATTATTAAATTATTTTCATAAGGTTATTTTTATTTTTCTATTTTAGCTTTCATTTTTAATTTTATTTTGAATCCGTTAAAATGTTTACGTTATACTAATGTTTTAATTTAATTTAGTTTTATTTATTTATTTATTTGGACTTTACAACCTTTTCTTTAGGTCCGATAGACCAAAGATTGATCTGGGTGGACATTAACCATCATCATCATCACCAAAATAAATTAGAGAGCAAGTCTTAGCACAAATATATATTTATTTTATTTCTAATTATTAATAATATTTAACAAATTAGATTTAAATAATTTTTAATTGAATTTTGTATATTTTAAAGTTTAATAAAATAAATAATAATGAAATTAAAAAAAAATAAAATTACATTTTATATATTTTTAAATTTAAAAATATAAATAACATTTATTTTATTGTTATGATTTAATAATTAAATGTGAATGATAAATGTGGTAATATATATATTTTCTAAATATTTTTATGATAAATCATAATAATAATTAACAATTAAATTATATTAGGTTAGTTTTATAATTAATATAGTTGAAAAAATGTTATATATATCTATATCTATATATATAAAGTTGGTATATTTATAGGTTTTTAAAATAATGGAGATATCATTTAAATATTATTAAAAAATCATTTTTAAGTTTTGAAGTTAATGTTATGTTTTAAATAAATTTAAAACTATTGTAGAGAAAGCTCTTATTGGTTTGGAGATGTAAAATCTCTACTAACAGGGTTAACCACGTGAAGGTGAGAGCTTATATGACCCCAAAAACAGTCCATCATTGGCATGGGACTAACCACTGATGTGCACCATCACAATCCATTGCCAATGAGGTGCAATCACTCACATGCACACATGCACACAACTAACAGACAAAAGGTGCACACAAACATTACAGACATTGACTCACAAAGTGACATGTTCACACACATCACACTTATTATAAATTTTAGAATTAACATTATTTTATGCATGTGATGAAGATTACATATAGATATTATCATGTTAACAATCACATTTGTTTTATAAGTTAATTAGTATGTTATGAACATTGGGAAGTACTTATTTCATTTATTATTCTGAAAACAATTATTAACATTTAAAAAAAATCAAAAATAATATTTTTTTCCACATAGTATTAAGTATAGTGTTATGATTTTCTTTTTTTATCTATAAATTATTAAAATTAATGAAAATTTTAAATAAAATCAATTAAATTTATTGTACTGAATTTATTTTAATATTAAATAATTAAGTTATATGTGTTATTGCATATTGATGCTATTATAAATATTATGCTATTAGTTTTTCCTTTTTAAGGGTTTCAAATCTTGAGTCTTATGGTTTGCATTATACTTTATAGAGTGACAATAATTAATTGAGTGGTACAAGAACGGTACAATGAGGGATAATATTAAGCAATTTTTAATATTATTATAATATATATACTATTTTTCATTTTAAAGTGATATATTAATATGATTAATATTTAAAAATTTGATAAAAATAAAAATAGAAAATAGAAAATAAAAAGAATAAAAAATTGATTAAAATAAAAATAAATAAACAAAATAAAAATTTATCAATTAATAATAATAATAAAGATAATAGAATTTTTAAAAATATTTAGACTTATGTATTTATGAGTAAATATTGGAAATAATATATTGATATATAGAGATAATGATACTATATTTATAATCATATAAATAGATAGTTAAAAAAAAGTATATTCATGCATATCACACTTATGTATCTCCAACTAAATAATACATAGAGAAATATAGGTAATAATAGATTCATACACATACAAATAGTACATGTAAACAAGACACATACAAATGTGGCAAAGAATTTCATACACACATGAAGAATACATTCATACACATACAAAGAATACATGTAAACAAGACACATACAAATGTAGCAAAGAATTTCATACACACATGAATAATACATTCATAGACATACAAAGAATACAAGTAACAAGACACATACAAATGTAGCAAAGAACAGATTCATACAAACATGAAGAATACATTCATACACATACAAAGAATACAAGTAAACAAGACACATACTAATCTAGAAAAAAAACGGATTCATACGCATACAAAGAATAAAATTAAACAAGACACATGCAAATGTAAAGAAGAATTTCATAGACATGAAGAATACATTCATACACATACAAAGAATACAAGTAAACAGGACAGATACAAATGTAGAAAAGAACACATTCATACACATAAAGAATACATTCATACCCATACTCAAAACAGTACAAAATGAGACATTCAGAAACAAAAAAAAACAAACATTATAGAGAAGTACATAGAAGAAATAAAATCACTCTCAATAATATATTCACACACATCATATGAAAGTAGATATTCTATTTATTAATCCATACTAAAATAAAATGCTCTACAAAGAAATTTTAACTATAAAAATGCAACTAATAAAAATAATATATATATGTAATAAAACCAATACACAAGCATTTAAACATAATAAAATTATACAAATAAATAATAAAAACATTTAAATATCTACAAATTCTCTAAATAATATATTCATATCTAATTTCAATATCAATGTAAATATAAAATAATATTTATTTTATATATATATATATAATAAAAATATATAATTAAAAGAAAAATAAAAATAAAAATAAAAATAATTAAAAAAATCAAAAATAAAAATAAAATAAATAGGTTATAATTGTTATATAATATATGTGAATAAGAGTCATTTTGATAGTTATGTGCACGTTGGGAAGATGCATAGAATATTGTAAAAATGTTAAGTGATTTATGTGAATAAGAGTGATTTTACAATTTGTGTGTGTGGGTAAGATGTTTAAAACATTGAAAAAATGTTAAGTGATTTAAGTGAGTAAAAGTGATTTTTCCATTTTTGTGTGTGTTGGCAAGATGTTTAAAACATGTTTCTAAATTATTATTATAATAAATGATATATTTTAGTTTTTGCATATTGGAGTTACTATAAACTAAAGATAGGGAAAACCATGAACACAAGGAACACAACTCAAAGGAGGGTTACAATTTAACCATCCTAAGAGCCTTTTGGAGGGGTTGAATTCCCCTCCAAAACAAAAGAAAGAGCCTACTCCTTTTATTAATGATAGTTTCTGTTCATGTACATTTTTTGATGGGCCCATCTAAACGAAAATATATATACAACTTTTTCTAATTATAACATTACAAAAAATAAAAGTAGATAATGTCTTCACTTGATAAATTTTTTGCAACATACAACATGAAATGATATTGTTAGTATATAATATAATATACATACACTTCCTAACAACTTGTAACATAATTAAATACAAATTTCATAAAGAAAATGCATATTATATAAACCCATAATGTATGAGAAATATTATATAAAGCCAAAATAAGTAAAAAATATTAAGAAAAAAATATAAATATAACATAATATAATTTGCAAATTTTATATAATAACATCTAAATTTAACAATTACATGTTAAAAAACACATATAACTAATGAATAACTAATCATAATAAAATATAAGGTAACAAAATATATTTTTATTTTAGAAATTCTAAATAAATTAGAGTGATTCCTGGTAAATATATTTCTGTGAGTAAAACTAAATGTTACACTGTAAACTTAAAAAAAAACAGTGAAAGCGAAAACACCTTGTGATCTAATTAATAAAACTACGTGATAACACCTTGTGATATAATTAATAAAACGACCTGTTTAATAATAGTGAGCAAAAAGGAATCTTTGTGTTACATTGGAAACTTCAACAAAATAAATAAACGCTGAAAGCTAAAACACCTTGTGATATAATTAAAAAATAAATCTAGGTAATTAATAATGGAGAGGAAAATGAATCTTTGATTACATAAGAGTTTCCACGTGAAACTGGTTGTAGGAGATGGCTTATGATTGTTTTATCTCATCATCATGACATTCTGATTGCCAGTGTTGTGTTTTGGGACTGCGCATGCATGCGCAAGAATGAAGGGTTCATGTCATAACCAGTTATGACTTCTTGTTGACAACTAACCAATGTTCACTTCCTGCTGGCTTCTAAACACATTAATGAACAGGGGATTCTTTTCATCGATGAACAGGGGATGAGTATTGATAAACAGGTGTTGCACCACGCAATAATTGCTAGAATCGATTGAACAGAATATATATACCAGGTTATACTTGGTAGAATTATATATATATATATATATATATATATATATATATCAAAGAGGCTAGGCATGAAACTGTAAGGATAACAACAAAGAGGCCTGATGTGAAAGTGTATGGATAATAACAAAGATGCGTGACATGAAAGTGTAAGGAACGTGAAAGTGGAAGGATGACAGCTAGGCATGCGAAAGATGGACATTGGAGCAGAATTTGGTTTAATAAAGAAACAAGTAACAAAGATACATTTGAAGTCCTCAACTCTTACAAGTACACTACTGGTCAAGATACATATGAAGTCCACGGCAAACTCTATTTCCGTCGAGGCATTGGTTTCGAGTATATTTGGGGATTCTAGGCTTCCGATGTGGCTTCGTATTGTATTGAGCACAGAGCCATGTTCTTTATGGGGCGGGAAACTATGATGATTTTTTCAAAATCTAATTAAATTAAATAATATTCCAATTAAATCCAATGTTCTTTGAACGGAGTACAATTCCAGCTATTTCGGGATAGTCAGATCACATCTCGCTCTCGAGGATCTCACTATTTGGGGATAGTCAGATCAGATCTCGCTCTCCAGCATCTGACTCTTTGGAGGCTGCACGAACAGGCCGGGTTTAGGGCTACTCTATGTGTGAAGAACCAAATTAAAAGGCATACATAACATATTGTTTCTCTGTCGTAAGGTTAATTACTAATAAAGAGAGCAGCCATGAAATGAGAAAAGGTTAATGACTAATAAAGAGAGAAGCCATGAAATGACAAGAAAAGGAGCTCAATTTGGAGTTTGAAGAGGCCAATGTTGTAACAAATAGCGCAACAATGAAATGAGAAAAGGAAGAGCGCAGTTGGGCGTTTCGAGAGAATTCTGTAATAAAGAGCGCAACCATGAAATGAGAAAAGGAGGAGTTCAAATGGGGATTTGGAGGTACCAATGTTGTCAATAGCCTGCGACATGACTTGCTACATGACAAAATACCTAATGCCTCAACATTTATTTCAACACACACGGACACAAAGTACTAAAACAAACTTAGAGGGACTAAACATATAAGACATATATTATTACACTGCAACAAGAAATAGAGGAGAACAAGGCCATCAAAAATGAATACTAACATTTCTTCCTCGGAATCTTTCACTTCCTGTCGAAACTCTAAAGTCTCGTGGTTGCAAAAGAGCTGGAAAATCCAAATTCTCTGTTGCAAAGGCATTGAAAATGCTGCTGGAGCTCCTGTATTTAAAATTCCAACTCATCAGAAAAGGAAACGTAAGAAAGGACTAGGAATGAATTTAAAAATAACTGAAGTAAATATTTCCATGAATACCAATTCACTTTGAAATCACTATTTGTTGATCAAGATAGCCCTTCATATTCTCCTCTCCTCACACAAGTCTTTCTCTCAATTACCACAAATCCAAACACACAAAACAAACATTTACACACAACACTTACAACAACACAGCACACATTACAAACATACCACAAAACAACACATGACATTGATGCATACAAAACTACACAAAAAATTTATGGAGCGCTCCATAAGACAGATAAATTTACATCAGAGTGCTTGAGAGAAAAAGTACACCCATGCTTAAACCTGTAGACAGAAAAAATAAATTTTCAGGTTACACAAATGTCTGTGTAAAATGAATTGAACACACAAATTAAGGGAACATAAAATTGCTCAAACTCTTACCAACTCCTAGTTCCTTTCTGTTGTTTTCAGAGTGCAAAACTTTCGATCACCTCCTCTTCATTTCTGAATTTTCTCCTCTCAGCTTCATTTCTGAATTTTCTCCTCTCACTCTTCATTCATCGCATTCACGGATCCCTCTGATTCTCCATTCATCAGTATACAATGACTTGGGAACTAGTGAGTTTTATGCTTTCTTTTTGGACCGTTGCGGTCAAAATTAACTTTAACCAATCTTTTAATTACCATTAGTTAAACCAGTCTTTTAATTACCATTTATTAAACCATGACTCTGAAATTTTTGGGTTTTACGATTTGGAGTCGTCTAACGAGCCCGAGGAATTGCCCGGACGGTCAAAATTGGCCGGAATCCGGGCCAAAAAAAATTAAAAAATCTTGCAGAAACAGTGTTTGAATCGTGATTTTGACATTGGAAATGGATTCAGCACCATCAAAAACTTGTAGGACACCCAAAATATTAAACTTTGATAGTTATAACATGGATTTAGAAAAATTCCTGCCGGATTTTCTGAAAATCTTATCGAAATTTTCATGATTTTCAGGACGATTCCTCTGGCTAATTAGACTACGGCTTACGGTTTTCGTATACAATGACTTGGGAACTAGTGAGTTTGATGCTTGCTTTTTTGGACAGTTGGCACCAAAATTAACTTTAACCAATCTTTTAATTACCATTAGTTAAAACTGTCTTTTAATTACCATTTATTAAACCATGACTGGGGAGTTTTTGAGTTTTATGATTGGGAATTTTTGAGTTTTATGATTGTCTTTTTTGGACCGTTGCGTTCAAAATTAGGGTTAACAAATCTTTTAAAGGCCATTCGTTAAACCAGCCTTTTAATTACCATTCATTAAACTAAATTTTAACTAACTACTACTATTATATAATTTACGATATTTTTTAAAACAGTGCTTTTTAAAACTTGTGCAATTCCAGTTCAATCCTAATGATCCTCGTCCATAACTTTCTATTTTTATCAATAAATGCAAGGCTGTAGTTTTTTTTTACCTGCGTTTTAAAGTTTTTTCCCTGTGCATAACGGTATTGGTTGAAAGTTACAGTTTTGTTCGTGTGCAGAACATTATTGGGTTAAAGTTATTGATTGCAATGTATTTAATATTTAAGTTACAGTTTTGTTCGTGTGCAGAACATTATTGGGTTAAAGTTATTGATTGCAATGTATTTAATATTTAACGTTAATGGTGCAAAGTCTCAATGGAATAAATGAATATATATAGATAGATATAATAATGTTAATGGTGTAAAGACCAGTGGTGTTATTGAGTGGAATATATATAATTTAAATAGTGATAATTGTAAAACTTAAATTTATTTAAAATTTATGTAATATTATCATATATTAATTTTGGAAATAGTTATTTTTCTTTTTTATATATATGAAATAATGAGAACCAAATTTTATTATTAGTAGCAAAAAGATATTGTTAATATTATTTTTATTAGATATTTCAAATTTAGTAGTAGAGGGAGATTTTCTCTTGAGGCATGACTAGGAAATCAAAACTCTTCTCCTCCCTATGTATTTTCAAATGGATAAAAACTGTTTATACATACCATTGGAAACTTAGTAAAATTGTCTAACTAAAATAGATACTTGTAAGAGTTAGTACCAAGCTAACAAATATTTGCATTGATATGTTTTTAAATCATTTCTTTGTAATCTATTACTGATGTAATTTTTATATTAAAAGTTATGTTTGTAATTAATTTCTGAATAATGTCACGTTGAAGGTAAATAATAAGTTTTTCTTCTTTTCCTCCAAGATTACATTGAGCAAGAGTTGAATATCTCTCCAAGAAAAACATGACGATGTCTTGAACAAATATATTTTTCTAAGAGCACATTGAGAACATTACGAATACATTCCTAAAAGTGAGTGTATTAGATGACTCTATTTCAAACAATGTAAGCTTCGAAGGAATGTCTTGCACTAATAACATGAGCTTGGATATCTAACTTACACTGAGATAATATAGATTTTAATTAATTTAACAAACTATAGTTTTTGATTAATTTTTTTTTCAACATACATATTTATACCACTATATTAATAACATAAGAACTTCAACTTAACTATAATTTTTCTGATGGATTTAGAAGAGTGTGTATGTTCATGACATTAAGTGCCTTATAGGAAAATAATAGCAATCTTGTTCTTTACGTTGTTCTCCTTCATCTTACAATTGTACATGTAGGAACACACTCACACCATAATCGAATATAGATATTCTCCAAATCATTATTTCTCATCTTCAAAGTTGAAATGATATTCATTTCATCAAGTCATTACAACCCACCCTTTCATGTGTTTCTTGCCAGCTTGCTTGATTACATTGTAAACCATTCAATGTACTTCTTCATGTGAGTTGTCACAACAATTCAACTAATTTGTAGTGGATGACTTCCACTTCATAATTGGTCATCCATCCATTTTTGGTAGCTATATGATCTTGCTTCATGAATTTGTTTGTGATGGTTTACAACTACATATCCATTTTCACTAGTTTTCATCTTGGCCCATGCATTAGCTTACAATTGTTTTCAAGCTATTCAAACTTATAAATGCCACTTTGAAACTAGATTTCTTTGAAAGAAAATAGTTTATTTCCAATCAAATAAGTTCATTCACTTGACAAAAATGCAAGGGAAAATCAACAACCCTTATATTGCTTGAGACATGGAAATCCCCATCACACATAGAGTTTAATGCACAAAATCAGAAGTCCATTCACAGCCACTGAACATCGAGATTTTTTTGAAACCAACAGAAAGGAAGGATTCACTATACATACATAAGTGGGTGTTTCTTATATTGGATCAAAAACCTACATTTCCATATTATATATTCTTGCAATGGATCTCTTGAGAGACAATTGGTTATGTGTCGTGGCAAATTATGGATGCACGTGCATTGAAGAAATGACATGATGACAAGTATAGTGCAATCATGCATCACTAGAAGTACGTTGGATAATTATTTGCAAATAAGTATGTTTCTCCGTTTTTGTACCACATTTACTATATATAATTTGTGTGTCTCAAATGAATTCTATGCAATAGAGATATCCAAGTTAAAATTTCTCTCTTAACCCAAATGGTGGACTTTGAATCCATTGAAAAATAACAATAAATACATAGTGGAACTCAAGTTCAATAATTGTTTTACATTAAAGGAATTGTGGGTAATTTTGAAGAGAAGTGAACAATTTAAGAATACAAGATCGTAGTTTCAGGTGGCATGGGAAAGAAAAATAGTTACAATCTTAAGCAATGTATGTAAGAATAGTTGTTCGCACCGGTCATTCTAATTATTAAATATTTTCTTAAATAATTAGGGTTGAATTGGAATTGGTAATGGAGCATGTGTCTTATTGAGTAAATAATAAGACAATGATATGGGAAATGAGAATGCTAGACACGTTTCTTGAACATTTCTTAGCGATATGTAACCTATGTGATGGAGGGTCGTGAGCATCTCAAACATTGGAAGAAGTAAATTTAACTCGCCAAAATTATGAGGGTGTAGGGGCCTAGGTAGATGCACCTGATTATCAAAGCAAACAAACAAAAAAAAATTACACACTTTACATAACATAAGAAAAATTATATTTGGAGTGAAAAAATAATGTGCTAATGGAAGAGTGGGGTTTCTTTATTTTATTGGATAGGGTTCGGCCCTTTTCGACCAATTATCATCCCTCTCTCTCAGGAATTTTCATATGGTGGACATCATTTATGCTGTATTATCATGTCACTACTCTTTATCCATCGAACAACCTGGTATACTCATATTTTTTCTAGCTTCCATGGAAACCAAACACTTGAAATCCTTAGGGAATTCATCCTTTATTTTGATCATTACCTCATCCATTCATTCTGTGGTGGATGGATTTAAGATCATGACCCTAGCTAAGGGGATGAGCTCACCCTTCGCCATGGAGACAAGCCCATTTTTTTCCTCCACTATAGGAATTATTGTTGTAAAGTGTGCTTCTCCATCCTCTGCATTGATGAAAATTTTCTTGAATACACCCTTTGGTTTAGAACATGCTAAAAATAGTTTTATTCCTTCCTCAATCCCTAGAGAGCTCATGTAAATTTATGTTTCACTGATATTTTCATAGTGTTGCGAAAGTTAAAAATGAGATTTATTTCTCAACTACATCATTTCATGAATTCCCTTCATTTTGAGGTTCCTTTGATGGCTCAAGAATTCAAGGATGCAAATTTCTTCTCATAGTGTGTCTTGATATGCATATTTAATTATTTAACACCATCTTTAGTAGATCTTCACTCCTAGATTTTTTAGCACTAGAAATTGTTAATTTCAGATGAGCCAAATATTTATCCATTGACTAGATGGTATTTTTATCAATCATTGATAAAGCTAAAGATTAGGAGTTGATCTCTAGTTATGGTATGTGATTCTAGAGAAATGCAAGGTAGTCTATGTAACCCTGGTTCCCCTCTTTCGACCCCTTTTCACATTCAATTCCTACTGGTTTAGTTTGGGTAAGGCTTCCTAATATCCCTTTGGATCTATGGAATCTTTCATCATTGAAATCTATAAAAAATGCTTTAGGTATATTTTTGTTAGTGTAATGATTAGATAAATAGTACTTGAAACTTGTATATGCTTACATTTGTGTGCAAATGTACTTCACTAAAGATTTATTCACTAAAACAAACTGACAAGCCTAAATTATCTATGGGTGCAAAATACTGACTATGAAAATATTTCTTCTCCCTGTAGAGCTTATTACAAAACAAGCCATTCTTTCAAAAATTGTCCCAAACCTCAAAAGATCAAAGCTAGGTAAAATAGTTTCAAACCAAGATAGTGGGAAGTTTCCAAGTCATAACATTAAATGATATTTAAATATGAAATCCCCCCAAATCACAAAAACTATTAAAATCAACAAGAGACATTATAATCCAATAAAGACTCCCAACAAGTTAATGGAAACTCAACAAAAATCCATGTTGCAGTGGAATGTATAAATGATGCCTATCAAAATCTAGAGAAGTTTGGTTACCCAAATGATTATGTTGAAAATAATTCTAAAAAAAAAAACCTTGTGATAATATTCCGAAAGTGGCCAAGGACAAGTTAGATATTTCTTGGTGATTCCTCTTCCTCTTTAGAAAATAAGACTAAAAAAAAAACTTCTTAGGAAGATGAGGAAAAAGAGGAAGAATTGTATAATACTCTTAAAGGTGAAAACAGTATTCTAGATAATAACTAAAAGAATGATCCTCTAGATATAGTAGATAACACAGGTTAGATCCAAGTGAGGAAAAAGGACATATATGTTGGGTATGTGTTATATTCTTTCCACGACTAGTCACGTGCGGGGGGGTCACAGGGGGGGCGATAACCCCCCCTGTATGTTGTGTCAGGCACAGCAGGGGGTTCACAGGTGGGGTGGCAGCCCCCCCTATTCAGGGTCCATGGTAGCACCCCAGAAAAAACATTTTGGTCCTTATTTTTCAGTGGGTGGACCCGCCCATGGTTTTGTGCATGAGTTTGCACATGGTTTTGGGGCATGATGGTTTTTGGACCCTGGTATTTTGTAGATCAGGTCAAGGGAAATATGATTATGTTCTAATCTAGGGTTAATGGATTGGGGTTTATGTATGCTTTTGCATGTATATATATATTTTTTAACACTATAAGGAATATAATGGAAAATCAAGATGGTCATCCCGATTTGGGATCCAGGGGAAAATTTGTGTATATATGTTTTATGTTTTATGCTCTCGCTATTGTTTATTTATGTTTTTAAGATCCGTTTGCAGATAATTTATGTACAGGGTTAAAACATACATTTTGTATCAGATATCTTTCAGCTTCAAGGGGATGCCTTTGCTACTAAGGAGTTTTTTTCTTGGGCCTGAGGTAGACCCTGTTCAGTGGGAGATCTATGGGATCGATTCTTGCAGTGAAATAAGATGGCGAGTGGCGGGAAGATAAAGATTTTGAAATTTAATGGTGAGAGTTTTGAGTTGTGGAAGCTCAAGATGGAGGATCTGCTGGTGGATAAAGACCATTGGATTGTAGTAGATCCAGGTACTAAACCAATGGTAATGTCAGATTAAAAATGGAAGAAGTTGGATCGGAAGGTGAAGAGCAAAATACAGTTGTGTGTCTCAGATTCTGTATTGTTGAATGTATCTAGGGGAGCTACGACAAAGAATTTGTGGGAAAAACATGGGAATTTGTACCATAGTGAATACATTGTTCCTGCGGAAAAAGTTGTACAACCTAAGGATGAAGGATGGAGACTTAGTGACTGAGCATCTGAACGTCTTCGATACTGTGGTATATCAGTTGTCATCTATTCATATTAAAATCTCAAATGAAGATAAGTGCATCATTTTGTTGTGTTCTCTACCAGACTCATGGGATAGTCTGGTTATTACAATAGGTAGCAATACAACTACCTTGAATTTTGATGACATTGTCTCAGCCTTATTGTTGGATGAAATGAGATAGAGAAATATGGAGGGTCAGAATGGAGATGCCTTATCTATACAAGGAAGGTTCCAAAACAGAAACAAGAATAAGGTTTCAAGTGGGAGATTTATATCTAGAGGGAGATCTAAATCTCCTAGAAAGTTTGTAAAGGTGTCCTAGAAATGCGAAAAAGAAGGGCACTACAAAAAGGACTACAGATCTAAAGCTCCTGAGAAAGGAAAGGGATCTTATGATGCTCCTTCTGCAGAGGAAAAAACCGCCTCGGATGAAGCTGGGGATGTGTATTTGGCTTCTTCTTCAAATACACATGTAGATCATGAGTCATCATTGATTGACTCGGGTGCATCCTTTCACTTTACTCCCCATAGGGAGTGGTTTTGTGAGTATGAGAAATATGATGGCGGTGATGTCTTCTTAAGTGATGATAGGAAGGCTAGAATCATTGGACGTGGAAGTCAAGTTGAAGCTACAAGGTGGAAGGATTAGAACACTTCCTGGTATTTTTCACATTACTACATTGGCCAGAAATCCGATTTGTATAAGTAAGATGGATGATGCACGTGTAAAAATAGTGTTCAATAAATATGCCTATAAGATGGTTCAGGGAGCACTGGTATTAATGTAGGGAGTTCAGATTGGAACTCTGTACAAGCTTCAGGGCAGCACTATTATTTATGGGTGCAACAGTTTTGTGGTTCCCGAAAGTGGAGCAGAAAGCATAGCGGTTTTTGGAGAAAATACCATGTTATGGCATCAAAGGCTTGGAAATATTGGAGAGAAGGACCTTCCGATATTGCATGGAAATGGTATGGTATAAGGTATGTCTAATAGCTCTCTGGATTTCTATTTCTATGAAAATTGTGTATATGGGAAGCAGAATTGGGTGATTTTTCCTTCTAGTGCTAAGAGGTCAAACAAGATATTAGAGCTTGTGCACAATGATGTGTTTCGACCTGTGTCGGTTCCATCACTGGGTAAGTCTGTGTACTATTTTTCATTCATAGATGACTTCTTAAGGAATACATGGATATATTTCTTGAGGAAGAAATCTGATGTCTTTTACAGATTTAAAGAATTTAAGGCTCTAGTGGAAAACTAGATAGAGAAGAAGATAAAGGTGCCGAGGATAGATAACGGTGGGGAGTTATGTAAGAAGTAATTTGAAGAGTTTTGTAAGAATTTTGGTATAGCATGGCAGAATACTACTCCATACACACCTCAGCAAAATAGAGCTGCAGAAAGAATGAACAGAACGTTGATGGAAAAGGAAAGAAGCATGCTCAGTGGTACCGTGTTAGCACAAGAATTCTGGGCAGAGGCAGTGGAGACTGCATGCTACTTGGTTAACAAATCACCTTCATTAGCATTGAAGGATAAGACTCCACATGAGGTATGGACTGGTAAGAAACCCTCTTTTACATCTAAGGGTTTTTGGATGTGATGCATATGTACATGTTCCAAAGGAGAAAAGGACCAGGTTGGATAATAAATCTTAAAGGTGCATCTTTATTGGGTATAAGGATGGTTTAAAGGGTTACAAGCTTTAGAACCCGGAAATAAGCAAGGGTGTGTGCAACCGAGATGTGGTGTTTAGAGAGGTGAAATATGTTGTTAAACATGAGGTCCTACCAAAGGAACCTGAGACGATAGAGTTTGAGCTAAAGGAGGATGAATCAAACTCTACAACAAAAGAAGACTCGGAAGAGGAAGAGAAACAAACTCCAACTGTGATAAGATCAGTCGGGAAAGAAGACAACCAGAAAGGTATAGTCCATCTGCTTTATGTTCAAAATTTTCTTTAACTATAACTGATGATGATCCCAGAACTGTCAGGGATGCAGTAGATTCAGAGGATGGAAAACTTTCAAAGGAGGCCATGGCTAATGAAATGGCATCCTTGCATAAAAAAGAGGCATGGGATCTGGTGGAGTTGCTGGCTAGAAGGAAGCCCATCGAGAGCAAATGGGTGTTTAAGAATAAAATGAATGTAGAAGGTAAGGTGGATAAATACAAAGCTCGGTTGGCAGCAAAAGGTTATTACCAGCTACCGGGAATTGATTTTGGTGATATTTTTTCTCCTATTTCCAAAGTTGCTTCTATTAGATTAATTTTATCTGTTGCTACTGCATTTAATTTTGAGGTAGAACAGATGGATATGAAGACAACGTTTCTTCACGGGTATCTGGAAGAGGAGATCTACATGAAACAACTTGAAGTCTTTATGGTGAAAGGGAAGAAAGAACTGGTATGCAGGTTAAATAAGTCTTTGTATGGGTTAAAACAGTCACCAAGGATGTGGTATCAGAAATTTTCTACCTATATACGGGGACTTTGCTTCACCAGAAGAAAGGAGGATCACTGTGTTTATTTTAAATTAATTGTTGACTATGTTATTTATTTGGTATTATATGTGGATGATATGTTGTTGATTGGAAATTACAAAGAAATTATCCAAGATTTGAAGACCCAACTGTTCTCCAAATTCGACATGAAGGATCTTGGTGCTGCAAACTATATTTTGGGCATGGAAATTAAGAGAGAACGGGTAAAGAGGAAGCTCTGGTTAAACCAGAGGTAGTATGTTGAGACTATATTGAAAAGGTTCAATATGTAGGATAGTAAACTAGTAAAATAGACCGACCTATCATAGTGAGTGATTTATGATCCCTAGGAATTTAATGTTTTTTAAAAGTGACTTTTTTTAGCTGTTTCACGAGCTAAATTTACTTCCTCCTCAGTGTGATTTAATCTATATATTGGTAGAAAGGGTTTAAAGAAATTTTGTAAGAGAGCATAAAGATAAATAGTTATAAATGTGAAATTTAATATTTGTTCAATATTCAATTCCACAAAGCACACATGGTGTAGAGAAGTCAGTGACGGGGTACACTTTTAAGGCACTCCGTCTGCAAGGTCATCAGTTCGAAACCCATGGGTGATTAGGATTAGTCTAAACTACCAAAAAAAAAATATTTAATTCCAAAAATTAGCACACCATGGATAGTGTCAAGTTGCATTTGAATAAGGCTTATCTTTGAAAGTGCATGTCATCACGTAATTAGTGATATTCATCCAAGAAAAAAATCCATAGAACTTTTATCTTCATGATTTATAGGTAATTTGTTCGGAGGATTTTACGTTTCAATTGATTTTTCCCAAGAAAAACATAAATATATTCCACTCACATTTTCCAAAATGTAATTGTGTCTTGCATGTATATATATTTCAATTTTATCATTTTAATTATGTTTCTCATCTTTTATATTTGAAAGCATTATCCCATGACCAAAAATTAAGTAAAGAATCAGGAAGACCTATGTTAGATAATGTCAATTCACACAGTGTATTGAACACTCTCTAAGATGATCCAACATAACAATGTTGCTAAGTAATCTTTCAACTTCTCTACAGACTAGATTTAAGTGGTTATTGACATTCTCATGGAAATTTAAGTTAATTTTTTCCTTTATATGCATTGAATCTTATTATTTATTATACATTTTCTACGTTTTTTACATTATAGAAAGGCCTATCAAGAAAAAAAAATATCATAGCCTATCTTATATCACAATATGCTTCACAAGAAAAGGCTCAAGTTACGCCTTTGAATTAATGATATTATTTAATTTTTATAAAGTACCATTTGAAGTATATAGTTATGGATTAAAATTTATCTCTATGGATAAAAATAAATATATCTATTTACTTTATTAATGATAATTATTTGTCCTCAAAAAGATCATAAAGCCTCACCTAATGTATGTTAATGACAAAATATTAACATCAATAGTCATTTTTTAATGCATAATATAGGAGAAACAATCAAAAAATGAACTCAAAATATGAAAGAAAATTGCATTGATGAATTAATTAATGGAAGATAACAAAGAATGTTCAAGTAAAGACTAAATTAACATAATAAATCCATGTAGAATAAGAATGATTTAGAACCCTTTGAGTAGAAGTGGATGTATTAGATTTCTTTCCATCATAATGTGTAACACAATATTGCAATAAATGGAACTTGTTAAGTCACTTTGGCTTTAGTGTATCGTGATTTCTCATTTTCACAAGTCTCATCCACTAATCATGCTATGAATTTTGAAATTGCACTCTCTCATACCATAGATGTATTTATTAGGATGATAGAATAAAATATAGGTGGTAGTGGGATATTTTATCATGCTATCCAATCTTAGCACCTATAGACACATAAAAAAGAATGAAGACGTACAATAAAAATACTTCCCTGTCAATATATACTTTATGACATTATGTGTTAGAAATTAGGATATCTATCCAATGTTCTAGTTATATTGAAAGGAAAAAAAAGTTGATATGATAAAGAAAAATAACCAATTTTTTTTTTTGGTTTAAACTAAATCTCCAAAATGAAGAGAATTACGAAAGTATCTTTGTTCCATTTTCAGGAATTTTACACAAATTTAGAAGAAGAAAGTTTTGCGACAAAATAATACGGAGGTGTTGCATATCATTGATATATCCTTCAAACCAAATTAACTATTTTACTTTCAACAATGTTCAACATTATATGGCTATATGACTTTGTATTTATTGATTTTTTCCATCTTGGTATGTATTCTTCTGATTATTATCATTTTCATTATTTACCATTATTATAATCATTATTTATGTATATGGAAACATACACTATTAATTTTATTATTCCTCTTAAATTTTACTTGAAAAGGAGGTATTTTCCTATGCATAACTATTCAATATCATATATTTAAATAATGATATTATCGAAGATATAATATCATAAACAACCCTTTCGAGCATTACTGGCATTCAATATTTTATTCACATTTTATATTTTATCAAATGTACCACCAAATTAATGCATTAACATATAGTTGGATTTATCTCAGGTAGATGAAGAAATGATTATCATCGTTCCCGCCAAGGTTTGATTCCCTCATAGAGAGTATATTTCTCTAATGGATTTCATCCTATTTTTGACTAGCCTTGTGGCCATAGTAATCTAGGGTTTTACCTATGTATCATCTTTGAAATGAGGGAAATTTTCCAAGGGTTTCCACGAGATTTGTAACATGGAAAAAAGTACAATATATCAAGGAAACCTTAAGTGCCAATAAGTTTGTCCTTATAAAAAAGTGGTCATACTAGTGTAAGTGTAGGAGAAGGTCATATATATCTAAATGTATGCAAGGGCCAACCATTTTTACTCTTATATATTCAAAAATACACGAAAAATTTGTGCCACTATAGATTCAACATACACTAAACATAGTATAATGTTACTAGTTACTTGATTAATTAATTGATATTTCCATATGCAAAAATACTAAAACAAATTTTGATTACTTATAGTTGTCTTACGTGATCAGATATTGTTACATTGAGCATTATGATATCTAAAATAGAATAAAATGGAAAAATTAATAATGTTAGTAATGGACTTCAAAAACCAAAAAGAATCTCATATGTTTTTCATTCCTCCCCTCCTTGTGATAAATATAATTATATTCCATATTACGAACATACATATTTTGTTCCTATAGCGACTAATCACACTAAAAAATGAGGCTCAAATACATTACAACAAACCTCAACATGTGGCTTGAAAGAACTAAACCTAGGTGTGGAGAACAACAATTATTTCTCCCAACCAGCTAAGATAAACCCAAATGAAAAAACACATCTCTTAAAGAATTTTGGAAAAAGAAAACTAGAGTAATTGTAACAATTATAGATTGGATCCAAGTTCTTTTAATATAATAAAAAATACCTATTTCTATTAAAACAAAATGAAAATTAAATTATATGAGATTTATATAGGGAGGGGTAAAGGGGGTGGGAGGGGATATACATATCTTTTGCTTCCCTTGGCATGAAAGGTGCTACGAGAAATTTTAATTGTTCAACTAATTTCCATCACCATAAGACTTAATATTTTTTCTTAGTTACTTTTTCTTCATATTAAATTTACTAATATGTGTTCTCTTTATTTTTTTTCACTTTCGTAATTTACCAATGTGTGTCTCCCCATAATGATAACATTATTTTACAAAAGTTCATTTCATCAAACTTGTTTCTTAAGAAGTCATTGGTTGTTGTCGTTAAACTAGTGGTTCTATGACTAGTTCCAATACTAGTTAAGCAACTTAGGGTTCATTGGGTAATGGATATGGGACAACTCACCAAGCAATTTTTTTTTCCTGGGAGAAAAAAGGAGGACTCAGTGGCTTTGAATTTTTATATGTATAAGAATTTTGGTTTAGGTTCCTATAAGCATTAAGCACCCTACGATGAAATTTTTTAATCTTATAATGAATTCCACACCAAATAAATTGGATTTCCACTCGTAAGATCTCTATATAATATCAGTGGTACTAGTGCTCCCCTAGAGGCTCTAAAATTGGTAACTCTCTATATTGATATCAATATGGAAATTGGTATAAGTAGTTGGGGTTAGGTGATTATGAAAATATGAAATTTAACCATATTTTAATTAACTCCCCTCTAGGTCAATAAACTCTCCACTGATAGAATATCTATATAATATAGGTGGTGCTCCCCTAAAGATATAGAATTGCTAAATCCTGGAGAAACCAATCAATGTTGATCTCGTTCTGGAGCATCAGACTATCTAAGGACTTAGACTATCATAAGAATTAAGATCTCGCTCTCACGAATTTGACTCTCTTGGAGCTCATAGATTACTCAAGGCTACACAATATGGATCTCAATAAACAAGTGGATAGGGATATTCTATATATAAATGTGTTAAGGACTAAGAAAAATTGTATAGATAGGCTAGGACTAGATTTTTTTAAACCCTAGAAGATAAATAGGCCACGCCATTTACAAAAAAAATATGTTTACCTCTTTCTAAGATAAATGACTAAACTCTACCGATATTTTCCCTTTCCTTCAAGAAGAACATATCCATCAACAAAGAATACTAAACTTGCTTCTTAGGCATAGTTACTTTGCATTTGGAAGTCTAGAAATTGTTTCTTTAAAAAGAATTGGAAACTCCACATTCACTATTTCAAAAGCACTGGAAACATTTCTTTGTATCCTACATATAAAATTCCAACCCATCATAAAAGGAAACAAAACAAGGGCCTGGATTGAATTTAAAAATAATTGAATAAAATTTTGACATGAATACCAAATCACTCTAAAAGTGCAATATTTGTTGATCAAGTTGGCGACTCAAATACGAGTGCATATTCTCCTTAACCATGAATTTCTCTCTTAGTTAACACAAATCCAAAAACATATAACACAAACATTTATGCACACAAAACACATTTACACAAAAAAAAAATTGTAAGCATACGAAAACACTATAGAGTACATTAATTTATACAACACTACAAAGTACAATACATTTATGGAGCACCCCATAAGACAAACAACTTTTCATAAAATTTCTTAAGAGAGAAAGAAATATCTAACATAGTCCATTCTTAACCCATAGATTGAATATAGAAATAAATTTTTTGAGGTTACAAAACTGTCCCCAGGGAATGAATTAAACACACACAAAAATTAAGGGAACAAAAAGTACTCAATCACCTACTACGCTTCGCTACTTAACCCATTGAATAAACAGAGAAACCAAATCTGTCAAAATTCCCTATGGAATGTATTTCCCTTTGAGATAATTATAGGTCAATTAATTATGTCAGATCATCTAAATTTTTTTGTTTTTTTGTTTTCTTTTTTTTTGTTGTTTTTATTTTTATTTTTTAAATAAATTTTTGGATGACCAATGTATTGAGAAAATAACAAGTAGATGTTTTAAAGTTTGATTGTATTGAGTATTAAGAAAAGGGTTGTTGCTTTACTTCAAAATAGTGATGTGATTTAGCATATGTGAAGGCAGAAACTATAAGAGGATACGATCAGCTATATATCTAGTTTGAATCTTTATTTTATACTAAATTATTTCTATTAGAACCATCTAAACATATTACAAAAATAGTATCAAAATATAGGAATACAAAAACTATTTATTTGAGATGTCATTGTCTTCAAGGAAGTGGTTGATGATGTGGCCCCAAAATGTGTTGTTTTGTTGGCATGCTATTGGACATGATATTTAATCGATAGTTTTAGATAAGTGATCCCATATTTCTTGACTTGGTATATCCAGATTAATTAACCTTATAAAAACGTCATCTACTTAAGTATATCTCTCAAAAGTAGGCTTATTAATAAATATATGTTTGATTTCATGTTTGATTATTAGATGAAACTCTAAGGCCTCTAGAAATGCATTTCCTGTCATATGACCTCTAATCCTTGCAAATTTATCTTTGTAAAATGAAATTGTCTAAAGTTTCTTGCAATACTCCTCCAAGTTGATTTACCTTTCATTTGGCATTACTAATCCTGGAAATCCTCTTTGATTTATCGGGTTGAATTTGATGTGAAATATTTTGAAAACACTATCCGAAGTTTGACAGTTGGTTTCCATCACATTCAACAGGTTCTTCTTATGCAGAAATTTCTTGATTTCCAAAATGGTTTTTTCTCTACCTATGATATTAATATGTTCTAATTCTCCCCTTCTCTTTGAATTAAACACCTTAACCATATTTAAAGCTTTGGCTATTTTTTGCTTAAGTGATTCCTTTCCCTGCTCAATGACTACTTTGCACTTAGTGATTATTTCTTCCTGTTCCAAAATAATATATATGGGGGGTCATACTTCATTCATAGCCTGACTTATTTCAGTACAAATGCTTTCCTTGGCTTGGGCCAAGGTGTCTAACATCAATAACACACTCTCTAACTTCTAAACATTCTTTGTTAGCCTATGAGATTTATGAATTTTTTCCATGTAAAGAGTATCATTATTTATCTTCTAAGCTTCTAGATTATTTAATTTCTCCAGAATATTTTCATTCTCCTACTTTTGTAGAGATAAATCTCGCATAATTTTTTCTGGGTCACCTGCTGCTAATGTGGATTTTGTTGATTTTAATGAAGAGCTTAGCTCTATGCCTGCAACTGCAATAGGTACAACTAAAACTGGAATCATGGCCAACTGATTTGATTGTTCCTTCTCCTTCAGTAGACCTTCAATTTATTCCTCCATCTTATTGATTTGAATGTTTTACTTAATGATAAATTTTATCATTTCCTCTCTATTTTGTTCAATTTCCTCTATCTCCTTGGTTTGGGGATATTCTGTAGAAGGAAATTTGAGTATCTTTCGAAGAGTTGCAATGTCTGCATTCTTCTTATTAATAATTTATTCTACATATTTGACATCATTAGGGCCATACCCAATCTTTATTACTATATCTTCTAATGATTTTAGCTTATTATATTTAGCAAAAGAGGAAATGGTAGAGAAAATAATTTCTCCTAATTGTCTGTGCATGTCCATTTGGTCAATGGGATGAATCTTATTTGCATCAAAATAGAATATGGTCTTCTTGTAATCAGAATGGGCTCTAGGAAAAGGGACATAAGCCTATAGAAAATCCATCTAAATCCTTTCGTTTTCACTATCAAAAGCCATCAACAACCTACGTTGTGATGTAGAGGTATGTTTCCAAAAATTACTATAGACATTAGCCTTTAGAGCTTAATTGTTATCTTTAATCTCTAATAATTTATAGAAAATAGTTTGATCACCATGTTCACTGGTTCCTACTAGTTGAATAATATCCATGGGATCTTGTGAGATTGAAAACGAGGATGGGGTATTAGGAAAATTTCCCTTTGCTACTATACAAACTTTTATATCACCCCCAAATCAATGATATATGCATCTTTTTGACTTTACTTAGTGGAAATGGTGAAATCCATCTTTTGCTTCTTCTACTGGATAATGTTTTATTTGGAAATGTTTGTAGAAGATGATGGTTCCTCTCTAGGCCTTTTCTATTGTTTGTCTTGAGAAATTGGAGTTTGCAGAGTGGGGGTAGAAAGAAACTGCGCCTCTACTTCTTGCAGTGTGTTTTCTTCACACTGGTTTTGGTTCATGAATTTCTCAATCTCTGGCCTAGGAGTGTAAAGAAATGTTGTAAGAGAGCATAAAGAGAAATAGTTATAAATATGAAATTTAATATTTGTTCAATATTCAATTCCAAAATTAGCACGCCATGGTAGTGTCAGGTTGCATTTAAATAAGGCTTATCTTTCAAAGTGCATGTAGTCATATAATTAGTGATATTCATCCAAGAAACAAATCCATGGAACTTTTATATTCATGATTTATAGGTAATTTGTTCGGAGGATTTTACATTTGAATTTATTTTTCCCAAGAAAAACATAAATGTATTCCACTCACATTTTCCAAAATGAAATTGCGTCTTGCATGTATATGTATTTCAATTTTATCACTTTAATTATGTTTCTCTTCATTTATATTTGAAAGAATTATCCCATGACCAACTATTAAGTAAAAATTCAGCAAGACCTATGTTATATAATCTCAAGTCACAGAGTGTACATGACACTGTCTAAGATGATCCAACATGACAAAGTTACTAAGTAATCTTCCAACTTCTCTACGGACTAGATTCAAGGGTAAAAATTATCATTTGTAACTTGTATTAGAATATTTTCTTATATTTTCAAGTGTTTATTGACATTATATTCTCATTGAGATTTAAGTTAATTTTTTCCTTTATATGTATTGAATCTTATTATTTATTATACATTTTCTATTTTTTTTTTACATTATAGAAAGGCATATGCAAAAAAAAAATCATATCCTATTTTATATCACAATATGCTTCACAAGAAAAGGCTCAAGTTATGCATTCGAATTAATGATATCATTTCATTTTTATATAGTATCATTTGAAGTATATATTTATGGAGTAAAATTTATCTCTATGGATAACATATAAATCTATCTCTTTACTTTATTAATGATAATCATTTGTACTCGAAACCCTCATAAATCCTCCCCTAATGTATGTTAATGACACAATATTAACATCAATAGTCATTTTTTATATGTGTAATATAGGAGGATCATTAAAAACATGAACTCAAAATATGAAAGAAAAGTGCATAGATGAATTAATTAATGGAAGATAACAAATAATGTTCAAGTAAAGAGTATATTAATATAACAAATCCATGTATAATAAGAATTATTTAGAACCCTTTGAGTAGAAGTGGATGTATTATATTTCTTTCCATCATAATGTGTAGCATAATATTGCAATAAATGGAACCTGTTAAGTCACTTTGGCTTTAGTGTATCGTGATTCTAACTTTCACAAGTCTCGTCCACTAATAATGCTATCAATTTTTAAATTGTACTCTATCATATCATAGATGTATTTATTAGGATGATAGAATAAAATATAGGTGGTGGCAGGATCTTTTATCATCCTATGCAATCTTGGAACCTATACATACATAAAAAAGAGCGAATATTTACACTATAAATACTTCCCTATCCATATATACTTTATGAAACTATGTGTTATAAATTAAGATATATATCCAATGTTCTAGTTATGTTAAGAGGAAAGAAAAAAGTTAATATGAGAATAAAAAAATAACCACAACAAATTTTTGTTTTAACTGAATCTCCAGAATGAGGAGAATTACGAAAGTTAATTCCTTACATTTTCAAAAGATTTAAATCCATTTAGAAGAAGAAAGTTTGGCAACAAAATAATATGAAGGTGTTGCATATCGTTGATATCTATCCTTCAAACCAAATTTAATATTTTACTTTCAACAATGTTCAACATTATATGGCTATATGAGTTTCTATTTATTGATTTTTTCCATCTTGGTATGTATTCTTCTGATTATTATCATTTTCATTCTTTACCATCATTATAATCGTTATTTATGTATGTGTAAACATCTATTATTAATTTTATTATTCCTCTTAACTTTCACTTTAAAAGTAGGTATTTGACTATGCATAACTATTCAGTATTTTATATTTAAATAACGATATTATCGAATATATAATATCATAAATAACCGTTTCAAGCGTTACTGGAATTCAAAATTTTATTCACATTTGATATTTTATCGAATTTACAACCAAATTAATGCATTAACATACAATTGGATATATCTCAGGTGGATGGAGGAATGATTATCATCCTTCCCACGCAAGTTTGATTCCCACATGTGACATTTTGAGTTGATACAGAGTATATTTCTGTAATGGATTTGCTAGGTCCCTCTATGACTAGTATAGTCCCTTATTGTTGTTAGTGTAACCCCCTTATTTTTTTTGTTGTACCCTTGTAACCCCCATATTGTTATTATTGTGCCCTTACATTATTATTGTTAGGTCGGCTAGGATTACATTGTGGCCCCATGGACTCCTATATATAGAAAGGAGGTTTTTTCATTTGTATCATTAAAGAATTGTTTATTTATGTAATGTATTGAAGGTTTCTCCCTTGAAGTGGATTAGTTCTAAGGTGTTGATCTCTCTTTTCTTATATTTTTGGAGTTGGTTTCATAGCATTTTGCATTAGAGATTTGGATTCTAGGGTTTTGCTGCTCCAAATAGGTAATCGTGGGCTTTTCACTATAATTTTTCTTCTACAAAGTTTCAGAATTTTAAACTTTTACAGAGCAAAGCTGAAATCCTCAGGAATGTCGTGTAAAAATTTTAGATCTTGGTTCGCAAAATTTTTCAGAGATATGATCTATGGAAGTTAGGTTTATTTCAGGCTCTTGAATTTCACTTAAATAGGTCATTGTGGAATGTTCGTTGTAGCTTTTTTTCTACAGAGGTTAAGAAGCTGAAATTTTTAGAGAGAGAAGTCGAAATCTTAAGGAACGTCGTATAAATATTTTAGATCTTGGTTAGCAATATTTTCGGAGATATGATCTGTGTAAGTTAAGGCTTGTTCAGGCTCCTGAATTTCATCTTAAAGAGGTGATCGTGGGAAAATCGTCATAACTCTCTCTCTCTCTCTCTCTCTCTCTCTCTCTAAGCATTGGATAGGAATTATGTAAAAAGTTTCCATAAGTATACATACTGTAGTTTTCTTTGTATCAATTTAATATCCTGAGGAGAAAATAGTGACATGTGTCATGCCGTACAAGTTCGCTCTACTGAAGTAGTCCATAATTAGGTTATTGTGGGAGATTGGGAATAAATTTACCTTGAAGAATCCAAATCAGGTCAGATCTTTGCCATTAAAAAGAAAATTGAGTGGGCTACTAAATTCAAAAATGGTTGACCACAATATAATTTAGGTGTCTAACAAATTTATTCCCAAAGGTCTAGTACCTCTAGAAATCTTATGACCAAAATTATGTTTCGAAGTATCCACTATCAATTTCACCTGAAGAGAATATTAAAGAATATAATATTGGAACACCTGAAGAATTCAAGAACATTAAAATATCTACATCTCTACCTCAGGAAGTAAAAACTAAATATTGGAATATTCTTAAAGATTACAAGGATTTTTTTTCTTGGTCTTATTCTAAATTAAAAACATAAAATACAACTCTCAGTGAGCATAAAATTCCTTTAAAACCTGAAGCAAAACACTATAAAGAAAAATAATGGAGAAAAAATCCAGTCTTGATCCCTGCCATAGAGAAAGAACTTAAGAATTTACTTGATGCTCAAATCATAATTCGAATAAGATACATAGAGTGGGTAGCTAATTTAGTTCCTGTTAGAAAGAAGAACGGGGAAATCAGAAAATATGTAGATTTCAGGAAATCAAACAAGTCATCCTTAAAAGACATGTACCCATTACCCAAAATGGATCTGTTTCTTCAAAAAGTTTAAGGTCCAAATATACTTTCAATACTTGATGGGTTTTTTGGATATAGCCAGATAATGGTGAGTCCAGAGGATAGGGAGAAGCCTACTTGCACTACTCCTTGGGGTACATTTATGTATGCCAAAATGCCCTTTGGATTAACAAATGTTGGAGAAACATTCTAGAGAGCTACAGTTTATATTTTGTGGGTAAGATTAAAAAAAATAAAAAAATTGTTGTTCTATATCTTAATGACCTTACTGAATTAAAATTTAAAATACTTGATGAAATTTTTTGACAGGCCTAGAAAATTCGAGATATCACTCAATCACAAGAAGTATTTTCTTGCTACCAGAGAAGGGAAATTTCTCAGACACATCATTTATAAGGAATGGGTGCTAATTGACCCTAAAAGGGTTTCGGCTATTCAAGCACTTTAATTTCCAAGGAAGAATAAGGAGAACCAAGCTTTTCTTGGAAATATTAACTGCCTGAGGAGATTTATTTCTAACTATGCTGAAATTTTTTAATGATATAACTGATATGTTGAAGAAGAGTCATGAATCTAAGTGGACAATACCAGCTAAATATGCTTTTGAACAAATTAAAATGTTCATTTTTGAAGCCCAAACTTTAGCCAGCCCTAATTATTTTGAACCCTTTGCCATATTTTCCTTTTCCTCTGAAACCACTTTAGTTATTGTCCGTTCGAAAAAGAATTAAGATGGATATGATTAACCTATACAATTTTTCAGTAAAGTCATGAGAGACACAGAATTTAATTATGACATCATTGAAAAAGAGGCTTATTCCTTAGGCCAAGTGTTAAATTATTTTAAAATTTATGTCCTTCACTTAACCATTACTGCTTATGTTCCCAACAATACTATGAAAATTGTCTTAACTCAACCAAACACTAATGCGAGAAGAGGAAGATTAATTACCCAAATACTTGAATTTGATATTAGTATCAAAACTACAAAGTTGGTAAAAGTTCAAGGTTTGGCTAATGTTTTAGCTGAATCCAATTGTAAATTTTTGGGGATAAATTTTGTTTTTGAAATTTCAACACAAAATAATCCACAAGAACCGTCTCGAAAATCACAAGGGGATAATCCACAAAAATCTTGCAAAGACACAGAAGGGAAGAATACACAAGAACCTTAATCTTCAATTCAATCAGTTCTTGTTTATATTGATGAGAAATTCATGTTGTCATTGTCACGTCTCCCAAACCCCCTTTTTTTTTTTCTATACCATGGGATTCAGTTATTATTTAGTAATGTCATAGTTTTTATACTGAATCACCTACAATATCAGATTGTTGTCCTGGGGTTTAGATTCTTTTCAGTACTTACAGACAGCCCTGGAATACAAGAAGTTCCATGAGGATTTTTTTTTTGGGCTTAACGTCCCCTCTTCTCCGTTCATATAGTAGACTTATATATCTACATATTTTACCTTGTATGTCTCAGGTTTTCTGTGCAAGATGATCACTAGGCCCTTCATCAAACTTCCCAGTTTTCCGGCCTGCTAATATTTTCCATATGTTAAAGTTCCAGCATCGAAGTATAGATTTATGCCTCCTCACATACATCTATCTCTACGCAATTCACCACCATTGCTCCACTACTTTCCCAGTAGTTCTATGGATGGTAACCAGATGCTTTGCTCCTGGTATTTTACACATGCTTACAATCTTACTTCATCCAACTGTTATCACACACTAGATTTTTCAATAGGATTTCCCCCTTATTTTATTCTTATAAACATCCAACAAGTGTGACATTCGAGTACAGATTCAGCTGTTCCAAGTGAAAACTAGGAAACAGATCCTTGTGCTTCAATCAATTGGTGGTAGAGAATACTGCACTGGATAGTTTAGAATTTCTAGTGTTAGATCTTTGTCCTTAATTAGGGTTCAACAGGTGCTTGCATATGTTTATACTTACATTTAAGGGAGTAATTTAAATTCTTAATTTTACAAACTCTTTTCATTTTAACACAGTTAATATACTGAACCCCATACTGCTACCACAAGGGTGATGTTTCCTGCTTTCTGTTACTGATTACAGGAAATTCTGTGCCATCTATGTTGTTATGGTAGGTTCAGTTGTTTGGTACTTGATGTTCACTGTTTTATTAACATTTTCTGTCTATACACACAACAATTAAATAGTCCTTTAAAAGACAGCAAGCTACACCTGTCCATAGTTATTAAATTGGCTGTTTAACTAATCTATCATCCCCATCTCATTATTACCAGGTACTCTTACCTACACCCAACCATTTGTCTCTACTGTCAATAGTTGTATTTGCAATTACATAAGTTACTGAACCATTAATCCATCTAACAGTGGCATACTGCCACTCAACATACAATTCATACATTCCAGAATGCACTATAACATTCCAATATCATAAATTGCATAAAGGACGATAACATCACAATTTCATAAATTGCAGAAAGGAATATAACATCACAATTTCATAAAACAGGTATACATTTAACACAAACTTACAGATATCTCCAAATGTATGCAATGCACACCTCTACTATGACCAGTCCTCCCAACCTTAGAATCCTCTTTATCTCCTAGGATTCACCCCCGAGCTGAGATCCTCCAAGAACAGACTAACCTCAATCTGTTCTGGAGCAGCTTATTTAAGCTGTGCTTTCCCCAAAGCCTGTTTCCAATTCTGCGTCCAGAATTTCATGATGCTTTATTCCTGTTTATCCTAGGCTTCCCATTCTGGGAATCTTTAAAGCTGCTTTAAGCTTTTCCTCGGCTTTTCCAGCTTTTTTCTCACCTCTTCCCAACTACTCCTCTTCATTGGGGAAATTTAGATTTTTCCTCAAAAATCTAAATTAGAATATAATTTGTTTCAAGGATTTTTGAAAGCTTTTGGGGAAAGTATTTTTCCTTTTCCATCCCCTCATGGATTAGGCATGTGATCTCACTTTCTCATCTGGTCATAGTGCATACATAATATTTTATTTATTTTTCATAATTAAATAATTAACCACATCCACACAATAATCATCCACTGGGGTCCACTCCCCTTTGGATTTATGTTCAAATATCTCATTTGAAAAGCATAGAACTTGGGGGTGTTACATATTCCCCCTCTGAAAATAAACACCGTCCTCGGTGTTGACAACTATCTACTAGTTGATTTTGAACATAATTATGAATGCTTTTCCATCATCTGAGCTTCTCTGTGTCATGTAGCTTTTTAGCAGTAAAGTACTCCACTGCACCTTTACTCGAGCTATTGTTCACTTTCGCAAATTCCATTTGTTCTCGCTTTCATCTTTGAAGCGACTCTGGAAGGAACTTCCTCTTCTGGTTCCACCTGGACCACATTTCAAATAAATCAGGTGAGAAGCATCATGTACAAGAATTATAACTTTTCTTTTCCAACAAAAAGACATGAAATATATCAGGAAATTTAATAAGCAATGGTAGGGCTAAGGTATAAGCCATTAGTTTCCAGCAGAGTACTCTCCTGCCTCCACTTTATTTACTGATGCCTTATGCAGTTGGTTTTCTTCCTACTTCTTTGCAAGAAGTCTGTATGGAAGATCTTTTATTCTGGTTTCTCTGTCCACAATTCATACCAATGTAAGTAATATCAGGTACATATAATTGATAATTCACAACAGCATTCTGCATTTTCAATAACTTAAGACATTCAGTTATAAATCAAACCGTTCAGGTTCATAATAGTTTAGTGTACTTTTAGTACACTACTTATCCTTTCTTGTTTTTCAGTGAGATTCTTTCCTCCCTCCACTTGGTCGAATTCAGCTTTTCTGGAGTTTCTAGGTGATTTATCTTCACCTTTTTCCTTCTTGTTTCCAGAGTGTACAATTTCCTGTTACACATTTGGCTAACCAATTGGACAATTTTTCATTAGTACTCATGAATGAAACAATTGTACTATATGCATGATTATGCTTACCTTTTTCAGTTCATTGTTGTACCTCCAGTACCTTCTCATGTTCTTTTTCATAGCTGTATGATTTCACACTATTTCCCCCTTTCTTTGAATTTAAGATTCAGAAAGTTTACATAAAATTTATACCAACAACAATTTATAGTGTGAATGCATGTAATTTCTATCATTTGTCCCATTCACAAGTATTACTACTTGAAATGTCAAAATAGAATTTGCCACAATTTTCCCCTTTTTAAAGAATTACTACAATTTATCCATTTTCAAAAAAAAAATTCTTCACATTCTACTGGGACCACTTATTCTACCACCATAATTATAGCAATAATAATCGGCCATATGCTAAAATATGTCCTTCCCTTGTACTTGCAGCTTTTAAGGTGAATTCACTTTTAATAATCCCCAGTGAATTAGTATAAAGTTTGAGAAATAACTTAACATGTATGAAGATATTATATTCATACAACTCAACAAGGTTAACATTATAACATATAACCAGATCACCTATATTTATAATGTTACTTGTAGATTTTAACTTATGTCCCACGTGCAATTTGTTTCATTTTAATTTATCCTCAATTCCACCACATTGTATATATATTCCAATAAAGTGAAACATAAAAAAAAATTCTTTATAAAGCTCTTTGTTATATGAACCCTGATATTTCATATCATTAAATCCTCCACTCTATTTCATATATATATATAATATATGAATAACCACTCTATATATATATCATCCTCAATATAACATAAACTCCCCCATGTATATATATAAAATCTACCATATATAACTATAATCTACCACATATATAAAATCCACCGTATATATATATATATATACATATATATCCACCATACATATATATAACCGTATATATATATATATATATATATCCACTATCCACTTCTTCTAGAATTATTTTACTTATCTTAACTTTAATTTTAACAACCTATATGTACCGTGTACATATATCCACATATACCACATAAACATATCAATATAACACATACACCTATATATCATTATAACACATACGTATATATGTAATTATGAAATCCATGGATGATTATTAATTGACAAAATACATTAAGATGGCCTACTTTATGAGTAGCCTTTATCTAAAAGATGGCCTACTTTATGCGTAGCCTTTATATATATCTATTTTTATATATATAAACGCACTCTATGTAGATTTCAACACAACTACCTATATAGTAGGCATATATATATAAACGTAATACCATTGAGCTTAATTAATTAGGATAAACTTTATACCCTTTTTATTTCACTACCTTACCCTTTTCAACTTTTATGATACCAAATCATTTAACCATCCTTTACTTACAACCAAGGAATTAAAGGGATATATAATGTTCTATAATGTTCGCCTCAACTCTGATTATACTATAGCTGTCATGGTGTTAACAAGCGATGTTATTTGTAGTTACCATATGCAATTATATATATAAGACATCTATAACTATAGATGACCTACACCCTTGAGTACATTGTTGGCATCCACATAACTATGTGTGATATATATTTTAACCATATATGTATAGTCTATATAAATATATATATGGTTCACCCGGTGCTACGTACACAAATCTGAGGTTCATATATATCACATATCTATTTTTTTGTTTTTTCCACATAGGATCCTCATATACCACATGTATCTATACAATATACAACATCGAACTATATATATGTGGATAAAATTTGTCAAGATTGATTTAAAAATGGCATGCGACCTTATACCTATATAAAAACCGATCTATATAAATTTATTATGGTCTCGGTGTATATTTTTATACCCAAGGTTATAACTAGGAAAGGGCGCATGTGCTATAATTATATATATGTCGAGGCGTACCAAAATGATTATGACGTATATGGTTGGAACCATGATTACATACATCGTTCAACGTATATTATTCAAATTATTATTTGTGCATTCATATTATGACGTGTAAGCACGCACGGTACCCAGCACTAATAGTATCATACCAGCTATTTAACAGTGCTCATAGTCCAACCACAGCATTTCAGCACTATAATTTTAATACACTAATAGGGAAGTGAACCGGTCTATACCTATTGATAACCCCCGTTTTATACCTTAGCACGCCCTGATATATATACATCATGGTTATTATATTTTTTTTTCGTCGATTATTGAGTTCTCAGATAATACACTGACACGTGTTCCGGGTGTAACACGTCGGCGAGATTTTTGTCATTGGGGAGCTCACGGCGATGGTATTTTGACATAACTGCCGCGAATTTGAGACCCTTTTCGTTTATTTATTATTATAAAATATTTTCCACTAGCATTTAGATTATTTTTACATAAAAAAAAAACTGTATATGAAAATCGTAAGCATATTAATCCCTCATTTTCGCATTCAGGTTCTTATCCCGCTAGCAAAATTATGAACCATTTGTACATTCCGCGCTGTATAACACGATTTTCACAAATTATATCGTATCCATATAATTTCGATGTAACATATATAGGTTATGGGTTCACATATATGTTAAAACTTTGAACTCGGTACTATGTATAGACCACGTAGATGTTTATTATGCAAGAAAATGACAAGATAGCTGACGTAGACGCTTTTATGCATAACCCCGACCAACCCTAGTGCTGTCATCGCAATAATTTGATACACCGCGCTATGGTTTTATGTAACGGCTCCCATGTGTCTCGACGCCATGTAACTATACTCTTAGGCATAATTTATCATTATGATACCTACATCGTTCACAGTTATTGTTACGCCGATTTATCTACGATTTTTATGTATGTTTGACGATTCGATTCACGAACAGTGAGATCGATCGGTTTAATGCTGAGCATTGCGTGCATGTAACTGTGGTTTTCCCTTTTTTTTTTCAAATCCTAACCGGGGAGGTTCCCCATACGTTACGGACAGATATTCATCATACGCCGAAGATTTGCAAGTTCAGGTCAATATCTCTGCCAGGGTTTTCTTACAGTGCTAAATTGTTACGTGTCTGAGTAGGAGAGGTTTGTACAATTCGGAAAACCCGTTGTTTGACTGGGAGAGGGGCACGCGCCCTCCCCTCCTCGCTCCAACGTCTCACACAGCGCATTAGCGTGCCTCCGGTTCGAGACTGGGACCATTCGATCCATCCTTCGTACCACGTCTCCTGAACTGATAATGCCTTTCATGAACAGTTGGATAGAGGATACTCCGGTAAGGATGAGTTTGCCGTTGCCTAGTACCATGAAACACTTAAAATAATATTTAACTTTACGATTTGTACAGAACTGGCTGTGCACGGGATTTGTGAAAATCCCCTTCGGGATTTTTGTCTAACTGCAGGGTTTCTACGGCCATTCTTGCACCAGATTTCCCCTGTACCTTGGTGGATTCCACCCTAGGGTTTCTGGTTCTTGATATAATCCCTCCTTTTCCAGAATTCCTTACTGTTAGCATAACTATTTTATTTCTTGTCTTATTTCTTTGGCGGCCCTGAGCTTTTTCACTCCTTCCCTTCCATGAACGGATGCATGCGGAGAAAGCAAGTCCGCATTGATGCCAAACGAGGGTATGCGGCTAACAAAGGGTTCCAAAGCTCATGGCCGAAGAGGGTCGGTGATCTGCACTGAACGCCCCCTGTTCCAAGCCATTCTAAATTTCGGCTCTGCTACCGACGTTTGTGACTGAACATCTTGGTGGCCGTTTCGCTCTTCAAAACAGGGTTGCCTCTATGAGGTCTATCGCTGTGCGACCAGAAAGGTTGCCACAACGAACCCTACCGCTATTGTTATCCGCCATTTGCCAACTAGATTTGATCTTATTATTTTCTTCCTCGGCCTCTCGGTGCTTAGTATTTCGTGATTTCCCTTCCTCGAATGAATTCTTTTTCCTATGCCCCCCAGGCACTGTGATTCAGTTGTTTTTTTTTTTTCGTACTCTGCTATTATTATGCTTTGTAGGGTTTCTGGACGAGGGTTTCTGGACGACTTCGTGCCAGATTTCAGGTTTGTCCAGATTTCAGGTTTGTTTTTTTTTTTTTTTTCTGGTCATCGAGTTTATTTGGTAAACTAGAAAATTTGAGAGAATAACCTTGATTTATCTGACCTTTAAATGTGCAGGTTCTAACTTTAGATTTGTTATTCTCCAGGATTGGCTTTCAATCCTCTGGATGGCGTATTACAGGCGATTCCCCATGTTATTGCCTTATTTATCATACCAACACATTTTATTTTTAACCCATGAGATGCGTCTATTTTGGGACGGAAATTGGACAATCAATCATTCATGATTGCATACATGACAAAGTTTGGCCTATTATGGGAGCTGGGTATCATACTATCCATTACACAACATATCAACACAATTATGGTCATTATACAATTTGGATGAACTGTATGTTTGGAACACTTCGTGATCCAACTGCCGAAGCAAAGAGCGTGAACAATATGTGCTTTTCAGCTTTTCTGTGCAGTCGTTTCTCACAACATCTTTTAACTGGTTGGGCCGATTACTTAGAGCCACAGAATTTAAAGTTTGTATATTCCGCGGATGCAGATGCTGTACTTCTCGAAGTTCATTTATTTCGGAGGAATCGTCTTTTTTTCTTTTTTTTTCTTTTGAAGTTGAAATTTGTGATATCAAGCGTTGGTTGATTTACACCCACTACTCTTTTAGAACTTGTTATTTACATGCACTCTTGCACTAGCTCTCGGCCCTGAGCTTTATGGTCGTCGTTTTGTACCATAAATATTCTCCATATATATTTATTTATTTATGGATATATATATATAATCGGTTTGGATATATATATATAATCATGTCTTTGCTTGTTTTAAATGCATATGCATATGTTCAATAGTATAAATAAATAAAGTGTACCACTCATAGATTTACTCCAAATCCTAACGTGGCTCTTAAGGATTAGTGGGAAATTTTTTTACTTTCAATACACTATATAATGGCTAGAAGTGGATTAACCCTACTGTATTTAAAGTTTTGTTCTTTGGTTTAACGTAATACCTCTTCCAAAGTGCTCTGTCTTAATTTCTAGTTCTTTTCAAGTACAACTTTATGTATTAACGAATGTTTGACTAGAAGACTTCGTTCTTCATTCCATCTATTTTTTTTTCACGTTATACATTCAGTTCATATGTGTAGAATTCGGTTGAAATAACACGATTCATATCGGCCTTTAAATTTTTATTTTTTTTTCCTTGTATCATATATATGTAGATAATAGTACTTGAATAGAAATTCTTAACCATAACTTAACTCCTTGGTTATGGTTCATAACTCAATGTCTAAAGGTAGAGGTAGAAGTGAAGTATATTTACTTATAATAAATTTCAGAATTTTAGGGAGTAGGGAGTAGAATTTCTATTTCTCTAGCACCATTTATACATTCATATTCAACTGTTCCTACTTTTCTTCTTTTAAAGTGGTACCTTGTAACTATAGTTCCTCTATAAGGTTCCTCCAGTATATAAGTAGGAACAGATATATCACAGGGTATATATATATATCTATATACATGTATTCCATAATCCTTGAGTAGTATACCTAAATTGTAGATTCAGTCTTTGACCATTGCTGCTTAATTCCAGGAGGATTAGAGATAGATTCCTAGAGATAATATGCACTCTAAGATATAGCCCTTATGAAAATTAGAGTTTCTTTTTAAGCTAGAAATGTCAACCTACCTACATACTCTAACATCTTTGATTTTTTTTCTTATATGATGTCTTATAACTTCAGGCCTGCTAATATATCTTTCCCCTTACCTGTAATCATAAAATTTCACCATTGTAATTATATAGGCAGTAAGTTAATATTCAGTATTTCTATGGAGACTAAGTACCTTCAGATTTAAACCACCTTGGGTTTAGAGTTTTTGGAGGTTTCTACTCCATAGCTAACGAGTCTACAACTAAACAAAATCTGAAAGGTGAAGGCCTGAAAATTGATTTTGTTAAATGTAGTACTAACATCAAATAATGTTCATAAAATTTATAACAGTTTACTAGTTCTTTGTGAGCACATATCTTGCCCAATTTTTGAACCAGGGCTCCGAAACCATTTGTCACGTCTCCCAAACCCCCTTTTTTTTTTCTATACCATGGGATTCGGTTATTATTTAGTAATGTCATAGTTTTTATACTGAATCACCTACAATATCAGATTGTTGTCCTGGGGTTTAGATTCTTTTCAGTACTTACAGACAACCCTGGAATACAAGAAGTTCCATGAGAATTTTTTTTTGGGCTTAACGTCCCCTCTTCTCCGTTCATATAGTAGAATTATATATCTACATATTTTACCTTGTATGTCTCAGGTTTTCTGTGCAGGATGATCACTAGGCCCTTCATCAAACTTCCCAGTTTTCCGGCCTGCTAATATTTTCCATATGTTAAAGTTCCAGCATCGAAGTATAGATGTATGCCTCCTCACATACATCTATCTCTACGCAATTCACCACCATTGCTCCACTACTTTCCCAGTAGTTCTATGGATGGTAACCAGATGCTCTGCTCATGGTATTTTACACATGCTTACAATCTTACTTCATCCAAATGTTATCACACACTAGATTTTTCAATAGGATTTCCCCCTTATTTTATTCTTATAAACATCCAACAAGTGTGACATTCGGGTACAGATTCAGCTGTTCCAAGTGAAAACTAGGAAACAGATCCTTGTGCTTCAATCAATTGGTGGTAGAGAATACTGCACTGGATAGTTTAGAATTTCTAGTGTTAGATCTTTGTCCTTAATTAGGGTTCAACAGGTGCTTGCATATGTTTATACGTACATTTAAGGGAGTAATTTAAATTCTTAATTTTACAAACTCTTTTCATTGTAACACAGCTAATATACTGAACCCCATACTGCTACCACAAGGGTGATGTTTCCTGCTTTCTGTTACTGATTACAGGAAATTCTGTGCCATCTATGTTGTTATGGTAGGTTCAGTTGTTTGGTACTTGCTGTTCACTGTTTTATTAACATTTTCTGTCTATACACACAACAATTAAATAGTCCTTTAAAAGACAGCAAGCTACACCTGTCCATAGTTATTAAATTGGTTGTTTAACTAATCTATCATCCCCATCTCATTATTACCAAGTACTCTTACCTACACCCAACCATTTGTCTCTACTATCAATAGTTGTATTTGCAATTACATAAGTTACTGAACCATTAATCCATCTAACAGTGGCATACTCCCACTCAACATACAATTCATACATTCCAGAATGCACTATAACATTCCAATATCATAAATTGCATAAAGGACTATAACATCACAATTTCATAAATTGCAGAAAGGAATATAACATCACAATTTCATAAAACAGGGATACATTTAACACAGACTTACAAATATCTCCAAATGTATGCAATGCACAACTATGACCAGTCCTCCCAACCTTAGAATCTTCTTTATCTCCCAGGATTCACCCCCGAGCAGAGATCCTCCAAGAACAGACTAACCTCAATCTGTTCTGGTGCAGCTTATTTAAGCTATGCTTTCCCCAAAGCCTGTTTCCAATTCTGTGTCCAAAATTTCAGGATGCTTTATTCCTGTTTAGCCTAGGCTTCCCATTTTGGGACTCTTTAAAGCTGCTTTAAGCTTTTCCTCAGCTTTTCCAGCTTTTCTCACCTCTTCCCAACTACTCCTCTTCCTTGGGGAAATTTAGATTTCTCCTTAAATCTAAATAAATTTCTTTCAAGGATTTTTTGAAAGCTTTTTGGGGATTTGTTGCCTTATCCATCCTCATGGATTTTGGCAAGTGATCTCAATTCTCTTTTTGGTCATAGTGCATACATAATATTTTATTTATTTTTTCATAATTAAAAAATTAACCACATCCACACAATAATCATCCACTGGGGTCCACTCCCCTTTGGATTTATGTTCAAATATCTCATTTGAAAAGCATAGAAATTGGGGGTGTTACAGTCATAATGGTATTATGATATTGTACATTTTCTTATAAACATCAAGTGTCCTTCTCAATTTTCAAAAATTCATTGTAAGACACTAAATTTAAAAGCCATAAATTATTGTATCATCAATGTAAATTTATACATGAAGGAACCACTCAATAACCTTTTTCTTTGCTTGACAGAAAATGAAACAGAAGGGATTATTGAACAGTTTCATGCAAGTATATGTGGGGGAGACTATGCCCAGAGATCTACAACATATAAAATATTGAGAGCATGATTCTATTGGCCTATTATGTTCTTACACGTAGGAGAAAAGGTTACGATTTGTCGATGTCAAATGTTTGTTGGAAGGAAAAAGCTAGCATCTCTTCCTTTGGTTCCAGTATTAGTTTTAGCACCTTTCTTAGAGTGGGGATTGGATTTCATAGGGTAATTTCATCCAGCATCAATCAAATAGCATGTATGGATACTAATTGAAACATATTACTTCACTAAATGGGTAGAGGCCATTCTAGTTAGAAATGCCACAACCACTGTAGTCATCAAGTTTATTGAAGAAAACATTATGTTGTGGTTTGGATGCCCTCAAAAGATAGTAACGGATAGTACAAAAACATATAATAGTGTCAAAATGATTGAATTTTGTAAAAAATATAAAATTTTGTTGCATCATTATACTCCTTACTATCCACAAGGAAATGGTCTAGCAAAGTCATCAAACAAGAGTTTGTACAAAGTTATCAAGAATACATTAGAGGATCATAAAAAGAATTGGGACAATCTTCTCATTTATGCAGTTTGGGCTAATAGGATATCTCCAAAAATATCTATAGGAAAATCTCCATTTCAATTGGTTTATAGTAAAGAAGCAATTTTTCCTACAAATCTAGATTTCTCCGTTTTGACATTTTTGCAAGAATTTAATGAAGAAACTCATGATTTTTCTAGGAGAATGAATCATATTATTTAACTTGATGAAAAAAGGGATGAAATCCAATACAAGCTTAGGAAATACGAGAGAAAAAAGAAAATTTTCTTTAATATAAAAGCTAGAGAAAGAGGTTTCAGAGAAGGATATTTGGTGTTAAGATGGGATGTTATGAGGGAAGACAGAGAAAAATGTGGAAATTTTGACATCCTCTGGTTTGGAACTTTTCGTATTTCATAAGTCAAGGGTAATAATACTTTCATCATGCAGAACTTGGAAGGACAAGTTTCTTCATGTCTAGTCAATGAAAGATATATGAAGCACCACATTTAGTACTGAAGATGCATAAGAGTCATTCTCACATTCATAATTGTATATCTACCATCTCATTTCATTTTCAAGTATGTTTGTTTTCTCAACAAAGACTCCATTAGCCCAAGGAGAAGGCACTTAGATCTGCTAGTTCTCTTCATCCTATAGGAGGAAGCAATCCCCAGTTGGAGCCGATGTTGTAGCATTTCATTTTTTGAGAAGTTAGACATTGTAGAAGAAAATGGAAATATTTAAAAATGTTAGGTTTGGATATGAATAGATGAAAATTAAAAAATGTTAGGACTCATGTCAAAATAAAATAATCATTTCAAAAAATTGTAGGATTAGATGCTTTAAAAAATGAAGGAAAAAATATTTGAAAATGCTACGGATGGATATAAGCAATAAAAGAAATAAAATTGCTTAGTTTCAAATAAAAAAATAAATTATTTGTGTGTATTTTGTTAGGATGAAACAACCCAAAATAATTTGTTTTTGATCATACTACTTAAACATGATAAAAATTATTTAAATTTATGCATTTTATATTAGGAAATAAAAGTTCACCAAACTTTTTAATCTTGGTTGAAAATTAGACTTAGGAAAATTAATGATAGCTTGTTTTAAATACGCCTGAAATAATATTAGGATTAAAATATGTTTTATTAGCATTAATATCTTCATTAATGGGTCAATGATTGTTCTAATAAATCACATGTTAATTTTATTATACATTTGTAACGCAAAAATTTTATTTTTTAATTTTGCATTGTCATTGGACCAAATCTCAAGAATGGATCTCTTCCTCGCCCATATCAACGAAGGGGAACTCATTTTGCACCCCATTTTTCTATTTCAAATTAATAGCAGGGGGTCCGAAAAGCAGTTTCCTTTCGGCAGACCCCTTTCAAACATTTAGCTCATTTTTCATTTCACACCCCCCACCCCCCACCCGCTCAATACTTCTTACCATCACCTACCCACTCCGTAATCTGGCTTTGCTTCCAACGGTTGTTTGAATTCCTGCCAACGTCCATATCCCAATGCCCAATCACCTCCTGCCACCTATAGATGTTCTATTACATCCACTCCCTTATCTTTTCATTCAAACATGTTGTCACAACTACTCCTTAACTGTTATTAGTTGTTATTACTATGATTCTCTACATTACCATTTTCCATTAAACCTCCACATATTTTTCTCTAATAGTCATTGTGTATAATGGAAATCCAATAATGTATAAATAAACATATCCCATTCCTTGCACTAGCCTTTGATTCGTTTTTCATTCTGTCGAATCATAGGTTTTCAGAGATATAGTTTCAGTTTACCACTCCACTATGTATCACCATTGTCAACAAAGTTATTAAGAGGCCTATCTATTACTTAGAGAGACTTCCTTCATCTAATATCATTTTAGTAGAGAAATACCTCTTCTCTTTTACGCTGCAGAAAGAAATGGCTCCCAAAGGAAAGGGTCGAAAACCAATCACTAAAAAAACTTCAAATGTGTCTACCACCATAGATCTCGATGATGTCCCATTATCTCACCAATTTTTCAAGATTACAGAAAAAAATGTGAATTCGAGATCTATGAGTTGCATCTCTGGTTAAACAAAAATATTTAAATAAATAAGATTGATTCAAGCTCTAGGAGACTTTATTGCCTCTGTTCACCTTTCCTCAAACCCATGAGATCCCTAATCTAGTCACCTGGTGTCAAGCTAGGTATTATCCCCTTAAAAAAAAATAGTAGCTCAAAATAAAGACATTTTGATTTCTATTACACCTGAGACCATAAACCATATGTTGTTGATCACACATAGTGATTCACTTAGCCATTTTTCCCAAGATACTCACATGGACTTATACCACAAACTGAATTTTCCTAAAAAGCTCATATTTTCAAAACATTTCTTCCAGATGATGTTAAACATTCTGAAAAATAACCCTCCTTACCCATCCACTGTGTTTCCTAATTCAACCAAGCACATTATTTCCTTAATTTCCTATTTTTTACGCTATTAAAATGTTAGAACAATAGAAGAGTCAATTCAAGGTTTCTTTTTCATTTTCTCCAAAGACAGTGAGCCAAACTTCATCTACAATTACATCAAGCTCCTAGTTGTTAATATGCATGCACATATGATGAAATTGACCATTTAAGGCATGTTCAAGTACACTTTTGTACTACTTTGTATGTTTCTATTTCAGTAGGCGGATTCCTTACCAATTAAGTTGCATAAAAATGATGATCAGGGTGTTAATCAATCAGTCATTCATTCGACTCAATTAGTTAGAGTCATTTCAACTAAATTTTTATTTCTAGATTTCATTGACTCCTTCATTCATTCAATTTACTATCTTTTAAGCAGTCAAAATGGGCCTAGGATTGGGCCAGACAGAAAAAGGATACTTCATCTAAGTGATAAAGTTAAAACAGGAGATAATTATCTTTACCAGAATTATATAGAGATTAGAGTATATGGTTGTGAATTGGAACCTTAAAATCTGACCAAATAAGTTCCAATGAGACTTTTCTCTCTTGAATATATTAGAAAAATGATTATCATGGATGAAATGCATTTTGTTACAGGTAAAATAAAATTTCAGTTTAAGATCAAGAATAGGGTGGGCTCTTTCATATGCAACACTAGGACAACAATAATTGGAGCAGATGCAATCCTCATGAGGATGGATTTCATCCAAGTTTCACTTGGTCATATGATCCATTCAACATTATTTCTAATTTGAGGTTGGAACTGAGGACAACAACTTACAATCATACTCCTAGGTTAGAGATTGAGAAATTCATGAACCAAAATCAGTGTGAAGAAAACACACTACAAGAAGCAGAGGCACAGATTATTTCTACCTCCACTCTACAAACCCTAATTTCTCAAGGCAAACAATAGAAAAGGCCTAGAGAGGAACCATCATCTTCTGCAAACGTTTCCAAATAATTCATTATCGAGTAGAAGAAGCAAAAGACGGATTTCACCATTTCCATTGAGGAAAGTCAGAAAGAGCCAGATATCATTTATTTGGGTGATATAGAAGTTTCTATAGAAGAAGATGGAAATTTTATTAATACCCCATCCTCCTCTTTAGCTTCACAAGATCCCATGGGCATTATTCAATCAGTAGGAACCAATGAATAGGGTGATCAAAATATTTTTTCTAAATTATTAGAGATTAAGCATAAGAATGAAGCTCTAAAAGCCAATGTCTATAGTTAGTTTTGGAAACAGACCTCTACATCACATCATAGGTTATTGATATATTTCGACAGTTAAAACAAAAGGATATAGATGGAATTTCTATAGGCCTGTGTCCCTTTTCCCAAAGCCCCTTCTGATTACAAGAAGACCATATTCTATTCTAATGCAAATCGGATTCATCCCATCGACCAAATGGACATGCACAAACAGTCAAGAGAAATTTTTTTCTCTTCCATGAATAACACTACCATGGCATTGTCCAAATTGAAAAAAAATCTATCAAATTTATAGTCACAGTCAAAAATTCAGAAACATTCATATTTTGCTAAATCTAATAAGCTAAAATCATTAGAAGATATAGTAATAAAGATTGGGTATTACCCTAAGGATGTCAAATATGTAGAAGAAATTCTTAATAAGAAGAATTCATACATTTCACCTCTTCAAAAGCAACTCAAATTTCCTTCTATAGAAGATCCCCAAACCAAGGAGATAGATGAAAGTGAAAAAAATAGAGAGGAAATGATCAAACTTATCATTGAGTAGAACATTCAAATCAAGAAGATGGAGGAAAAAATTGAAGATCTACTGAAGGAGAAGGAATAGTCAACTCAGTTGGCCATGATTCTAGTTTCATTTGTACCTATTGTAGTTGCACGCACAGAGCTAAGTTCTTCATTAACAACAACAAAATCCACATTAACAAAAGGTGACACAAGAAAAATTATGCAGGATTTATCTCTAGAAAAGTAGGAGAATGAAAAGCTTCTGAAGAAATTCAAGAATCTAGAAGCTTAGAAGATAAAGAATGATACTCTTTACATGGAACAAATGCATAAATCTCACAGGTTAACACAGAAATTTCAGAAGTTAGAGAGTGTGTTATTGATGTTAACACCTTGGCCCAAGCCAAGGAAAGCATCGGTACTAAAATAAGTCAAGCTATGAATGAAGTATGACCCTCCATATATATTATTTTTGAATAGGCAGAACTAATCACTAAGTGCAAAGCAATCATTGAGCAGGAAAAGGAAGCACTTAAGAAAAAACCAGCCAAAGCTTCAAATATGATTAAGGTGTTAAATTCAAAGAAGGTAAGAATTAGAACAACCAAGTGTCTAACTTTAGATAGTGTTGTCCAAATATTTCACATTATGTTCAACCTGATAAATCAAAGAGGATTTTTGGGATTAGTAGTTCCAAATGACAGGTTAATTAGCTTGGAGGAGTATTTCAAGAAGCTTTAGACAATCTCAATTGACAAAGCCAAATTTGTAGGGATTAAAGGTCATATGACAGGAAAGTCATTTCTCAAGTCCTTAGAGTTTGATTTAATAATTAGCCATGAAATCAAACATATATTTATTAATAAGCCTACTTTTAAGAGATATACTTAAGTAGATGAAGTTTTTAGAAGCTTGATTAATCTGGATGTACCAAGTTAAGAAACATGGGATCACTTATGTGAAACTATCAAGTAAATTTCATCTCCAACAAAATGCTAGCAAAGAAACACATTTTTGGGCCACATCATCAACCACTTCCTTGAAGACAGTGAAATCTCAACTCAATAGTTTTTGTATTCCTATATTTTGATACTATTTTTGTAATATGTTTAGATTCTTCTAATAGAAAACAATTAGTTTAAATGACTCTCCATTTAAGTTATTAAAGGTTTCACCCTTGGATGAGCACTTGTAAAGTATAATTGCATTAAATTTTGATCATTGATGATGAATAAAATGGTTTTGGATTTGTTTCAGATAGTTTGTACCCTTGTAATATTTTCTAGTATTCATTTCATTCTGTTTTCTGCATATATTTAAGTTTTATGGATATAAATAGGTAAGAGAAAACTGTATCTCAGTCTATCCTAAATCCTCTAAAGTTATAATCTATTTTAGAGATTCGATTATTATAATATCTGTATGTATAAGTCCCTCTATATCAATTAATTATTAGTAATCTTCATAATGTTAAATATATTTTGTTAAGTTGTAAACTTTGTTTGTTAGACTTTCATACTTATGATAAACTAAAGATTCAAACTAGATATATAGCTGATCATATTCTCTTACAGTTTGTGCCTTCATATATGCTAAATCAAATCATTGTTTTGAAGTAAAGAAACAAACCTTTTCTTAATACTCAATACAATCAAAGTTTAAAACATATACTTGTTATTTTCTCAATACATTCGTCATCCAAAAACTTCTTTTAAAAAAATAAAAAAAATTAAATGATTTGACATAATTAATTAACCTATAATTATCTCATAGGGAAATACATTCCATAGGGAATTTTGACGGATTTGGTTTCTTTGTTTATTCAATGGGTTAAGTATGGAAACGTATTAGGTGTCTGAGTATTTCTTTTTCCCCTAATTTTTGTGTGCATTTAATTCATTCCCCGAGGACATTTATTTAACCTCACAAAATTTGTTTCTATATTAAATATATGGGTTAAGCATGGACTATGTTAGATCTTTATTTCTCTCTCAAGAAATTTGATGAAAATTTGTTTTTCTTATGGGGTGCTCCATAAATGTATTGTACTTTGTAGTGTTTTATGCATTAATGTACTCTATAGTGTTTTTGTATGCTTACAATGTGTTCTTTTGTGTAAATGTGTTGTGTGTGCATAATTTTTTCTGTTATATGTTTTTGGGTTTGTGTTAATTCAGAGAAAAATTCATGGTTAAGGATAATATGCACTCATATTTCAATGGCCAACTTGATCAACAAATAATGCACTTTTAGAGTGATTTTGTATTCATGTCAAAATTTTATTCAATTATTTTTAAATTCAGTCCACACCTGTTTTTTGTTTCCTTTTATGATGGGTTGGAATTTTGTATGTAGGATACAAAGCAATGTTTCCAGTGCTTTTGTAGTAGTGAATGGGGAGTTTCCAATTCTTTTTCAACGAACAGTTTAGACTTCCAAATGCAAAGGAAATATTCCTAAGAAGCAAGGTTAGTATTCTTTGTTGATGGCTATGTTCTTCTTGAAGAAAAGGGTAAATCTCAGTAGAGTTTAGTTATTTATTTTAGAAAGAGGAAAACATAATTTTTCTGTGAATGGCCTAGCCTATTTATCTTCTAGGGTTTAAAAAAATCAAACCCTGGCCTTTTTATGCCCTTTTTCTTAGTCCCTAACACAGTTATAGATATAATATCCCTATCCACTTGTTTATTGAGATCCATATTATGAAGCCTTGAGTAATATATGAGCCCCCAAAGAATCAAATTCGTGAGAGTGAGATCCTAATTCTTATGACAATCTAAGTCCTTAGAGAGTCAGATGCAACAGAACAAGATCGGGACCGATTTATTTATCTAGGATTTACCAATTCCATAGCCTTAGGGGAGCACCACCCATATTATATAGATATTCTATTGGTCAAGAGTTGACTGAGCTAGTGGGGATTTCATTAAAAGATGGCAAAATTTCATCTTTTCATAATCACCTAACCCGAACTACTTATACCAATCTCCATATTCATATCAATATAGAGAGTTACCAATTTTAGAGCCTCTAGGGGAGCACTAGTACCACTAATATTATATAAAGATATTACCAGTGGAAATCCAATTTATTTAGTGGGGAATTCATTAGAAGATGAAAACATTTCATCATAGTTTTCTTAATTCTTATATTAACCTAAACCGAAATACTTATACATATAAAAATTCAAATCCACTAAGTCCTCATTTTTTCTCCAAGGAAAAAAATTTGCATAGTGAGTTGTCCCATATCCATTATCCAATGAACCCCAACTTTCTTAACTATTATTGGAACTAGTCATGGAACCACCATTTTAATGACCACAACCAATGACTTCTTAAGAAAAAAGATTGATAAAGTGAACTTTTGTAAAATAATGTTATCATTATGGGGAGACACACATTGGTAAATAACGAAAGTGAAAAAAAATAAGGAGAAAAGATATTCGTAAATTTAATATGAAGACAAAGTAACTAAGAAAAAATATTAAGTATTATGGTGATGGAAATTAGTTCAAGAATCAGAAGGTCTAGTAGCACCTGTCATGCCAAGGGAGAAAAAAGAAATGTATATCCCCTCCCAACCCCTTTACCTCGCCCTATATCAATATCATATAATTTAATTTTCATTTTGTTTTAATAGAAATGGGTATTTGGGATTATATTAAAAAAACTTGGATCCAATCTATAATTGTTACAATTCTTCTATTTTTTTTTCCCAAAATTCCTTAAGAGATTTTTTTTTCCATTTGGGTTTATCTTAGGTGGTTGGGAGAAATAATTGTTGTTCTCCCCACCTAGGTTCAGTTCTTGCAAGCCAGATGTTGAGGTTTGTTGTAATGGATTTGAGCCTTATTGTTGAGTCTGATTAGTCCCTATAGGAACAAAATATGTATGTAAACATATGAGATTATTTTTGGTTTTTGAAGTCCATTACTAAAATTATTAATGTTTCCATTTTATTCTATTTTAGATATCAGAATGCTTAATGTAACAAGATCTGATCATGTAATACAACTATAAGTAATCAAAATTTGTTCTAATATTTTTTCATATGGAAATATTTATTAATTAATCAAGTCACTAGTAATTTTCTTGGAACCAGTGGAAAAATTATCATGTTAGAATTATACAATGTTTAGTGTATGTTGAATCTATAGTGGCACACATGTTTCGTCTATGTTTGAATACATATTAGTACAAATCCTTGCCCCTTTCATACATTTAGATACATATGAACTTCATCCACACTTACAATAGTATGACCACTTTTTTATAAAGGACAAACTTATTGGCACATAAGGTTTCCTTGACATATTGTATTTTTTTCAATGTTACAAATCTCGAGGAAACCCTTGGAAAATTTCCCTCATTTAAAATATGATACATAGGTAAAACCCTAGAATACTATGGCCACAAGGCTAGTCCACAATAAGGACAAAATCCATTAGAGAAATTTACTCTCTATGAGCTCAAGAGGTCACATATGGGAATCAAACCTTGGTGGGAAGGATGATAATCATTCCTTCATCCACCTGAGATAAATCCAATTGTATGTTAATGCATTAATTTGGTGGTACATTTGATAAAATATCAAATGTGAATAAAATATTGAAGGCTAGTAAATCTTGAAAGCGTTGTTTATGATATTACATCTTCGATAATATCATTATTTAAATATATGATATTGAATAGTTGTGCATAGGAAAATACCTCCTTTTAAAGTAAAAGTTAAGAGGAATAATAAAATTAATAATGTATGTTTCCACATACATAAATAACAATTATAATGATGGTAAATAATGAAAACGATAATAATCATAAGAATACATACCAAGATGGAAGAAATCAATAAATACAAAGTCATATAGCCATATAATATTGAACATTGTTGAAAGTAAAATACTAAATTTGGTTTGAAGGATAGATATCAACGATATGCAACACCTTTGTATTATTTTGTTGCCAAACTTTCTTCTTATAAATTTGTTTGAAATTTTTGAAAATGGAAGGAAGATACTTTCATAAGTCTCTTCATTTTGGAGATTATGTTTAAACAAAAATTTATTGCGGTTATTTCTCTTTATCATATTAACTTTTTTTTTCCTCTCAAGATAACTAGAACATTGGATAGATATTTTAATTTCTAACACATAGTTTCATAAAGTATATATGGACATGTAAGTATTTATAGTGTAAATATTCGCTCTTTTTTATGTATCTATAGGTTCTAAGATTGGATAGGATGATAAAAGATCCCACGACCACCTATATTTTATTCTCTCATAGTAATAAATACATCTTTGATATGTCAGAGTGAAATTTCAAAATTGATAGCATGATTAGTGGATGAGAGTTGTGAAGATGAGAAATCATGATACACTAAAGACAAAGTGACTTAACAGGTTCCAGTTATTGCAATATTGTGTTACACATTATGCTGGAAAGAAATATAATACATCCACTTCTACTCAAAGGGTTCTAAATCGTTCTTATTCTACATGGATTTATTATATTAATATACTCTTTACTTGAAGATTCTTTGTTATATTCCATTAATTAATTCAGCTATGCACTTTTCTTTCATATTTTGAGTTCATTTTTTAATTTTTCCTTCTATATTATGCATATAAAAAATGACTATCGATGTTAATATTCTCTCATTAACATACATTAGGGGTGGCCTTATGAGGTTTTTGAGTACAAATAATTATCATAAATAAAGTAAAGAGATAGATTTATATGTTATCCATAGAGACAAATTTTAATCCATAACTATATACTTAAAATGATACTATATAAAAATGAAATGATATCATTAATTCAAAGGAATACCTTCAACCTTTTCTTGTGAAGCATAGTGTGATATAAAATAGGAAAAGCTATTTTTTTCTGCGTAGGCCTTTTGTATAATGTAAAAAAAAAAAAATAGAAAATGTACAATAAATAATGATAATTTCTACCCTTGAATCTAGTCCATATAGAAGTTGAAAGATTACTTAGAAACATTGTTATGTTGGATCATCTTAGAGAGTGTTGAATACACTCTATGACTTGAGATTATCTAACATAGGTCTTCCTAGTTTTTTACTTAATTGCCGGTCATGAGATAATGCTTTCAAATGTAAAAGAAGGGAAACATAATTAAAATGATAAGATTGAAATACATATACATGCAAGACACAATTTCATTTTGGAAAATGTGAGTGGAATACATTTAGGTTTTTCTTGGGAAAAATCAATTCAAATGTAAAATCCTCCGAGAGATTACCTATAAATCATGAAGATAAAATTTCCATGGAATTATTTCTTGGATGAATATCACTAATTATATTACGACATGCACTTTCAAAGGTAATCCATATTCAAATGCAACTTGACGCTACCCATGGTGTGCTAATTTGCAGAATTGAATATTGAAAAAATATTAAATTTCATATTTATAACTATTTATCTTTATTCTCTCTTAAAAAATTTCTTTACACCCTTTGTACCAATATATAGGTTAAATCACAATGAGAAGGAAGTAAATTTAGCTCGTGAAACAACTAAAAACAAGTCATGCAAATCCATTGACATATATTTTGTAGAATATTTAAAACTGCATTAATATCATAACATATATAATATGTTGTATATTGGATCTTTTCATTGTATATTCTAAAACTACAATGTAATGTCGAGGGTGGTCATTGTCAACCCCATTTTAGTAGAAATTGCAATGTGAGGTTGAGGTTTGTAGATTTGGTGTGATGGGTTAGGATTCATATATGTACTTGTAATCATATGATTTAAAGAAACATAGGTGGGAAAAAATAACATGCATTTTGTATGATTAGGGATAAGGTGTTTTATTAAGGCACTCCATGGTAAAAAGGTCACAGTTTGTTACCATGCTGGAAAAATCTAATCCATAAGTATGGGTTGGTGTGGCCAAAGATAGGTTTTTTTTGTTGATTGTTTTATATTTTATATTCTCTTGGGTTGAATTTTCTCAAGCCACTAGTTTTTCATGCCAATTTGTGAACAAGCTACCAAACAAAAGGAAAAAAAATGGAAAAAAAGAAGGGAAACATTTCAAATTTCATAATATGTATGATATAATGGAGGGAATCAATGTATTTATGAACCTACTCCTTACAATGGGCTCAAAAGGTGTATTTTTTATGTTAACTATACTCTCTTAGTTATGTAATAAATATATGTAAATTTTTTCTTAATGTGTCCACCCCATCTACAAGAAACACATTGAGAAAATGAGCTTTTGTAAAAAGAAAGTTATCATTATGGGGAGACACATACTGGTAAATGAAGAAAGAAAAAAATAAGAAAAAAAATATTAGTAAATTTAATACGAAGACAAAGTAACGGAGTAAAAATATTAAACCTTAAGGTGATGGAAATTAGTTGAACAATTAAAAGGTTTGGTAGTGCCTTTCATGCCAAGGGTGACAAAAGCAATGTATATCCCATCCCAGCACCTTTAACACTCCATAGTTCAATCCTATATTATTTTTGTTTCTTATTCTTTTTAACACAAATGGTATTTTGTATTATATTAAAAGAACTCGGATCGAACAAATAATCATTACAATTCTTCTAAAAAAAGTGCTTCCAAAATTCCTTGAGGATTTGATATTGAACATGCATGATCAATCCAAATCCTTAATTTATATCTCCATAAGACAAAAATTTGTTACCATTCCAGCTAAATATTTTCCAAATAACCCTAATATCCAAATACATTTGCATCCCATTCTTAATTACTGATCAATTTAACTTTGACTAGCTTCTCTTTTTTGTTTAGCTTCATCTAACTTCTTGTTTCCCTTGGTGAAGTATATATGTCCTTTTTCCTCACTTGGATCTAACCCGTGTTATCTACTATATCTAGAGGATCATTCTTGTAGTTATTATCTCAAATATTGTTTTCACCTTTATAAGTCTTATACAATTCTTCCTCTTTTTCCTCATCTTCCTAAGAAGTTGTTTTTTTAGTCTTATTTTCTAAAGAGGAAGAGGAATCAGCAAAAAATTCTAACTTGTCCTTGGCCACTTTTTGAATATTATCCCAAGTTTTTTTTTTTTTAGAATTATTTTCAATAGAATCATTTGTGTAACCAAACTTCTCCGGATTTTCATAGGCATCCTTTATACATTCCACTGCAACATGGCTTGTTGTTGAGTTTCCATTAACTTGGTGGGCGTATTTACTAGATTATAATGTCTCTTGTTGATTTTAATCATTTTTGTGATATGGGGGGAGTTCATATTTAAATATCATATAATGTTATGACTTGGAAACTTTACACTATCTTGGTTTGAAACTATTTTTCCTAGCTTTGATCTTTTGAGGTTTGGGAAATTTTTTGAAAGAATGGCTTATTTTGTAATAAGCTCTTGAGGGGGAAGAAATATTCTCATAGTCTATATTTTTCACCCATAGGGAATTTAGGCTTGTCAGTTTGATTTAGCGAACAAATCTTTAGTGAAGTACATTTGCACACAAATGTGAGCATATGCAAGTTTCAAGTACTATTTATCTAATCACTACACTAACAAAATATATCTAAATCATTTCATATAGATTTCAATGATGAAATATTCCACATATCCAAATGGATATTAGGAATCCTTACCCAAAATAAAGCAGTAGGAATTGAATGTGAAAAGGGGTCTAAAGTGGGGAACTAAGGTTACATAGACAACCTTGCATTTCTGTAGAACCACATACCATAACTAGAGATCAAATCCTAATCTTTATCTTTATCAATGATTGATAAAAAAACCATCTAGCCAATGGATAAATATTTGGCTCATCTAAAATTAGCAATTTCTAGTGCTAAAAAATCTAGGAGTGAAGATCTACTAAAGATGGCGTCAAATAATTAAATATGCATATCAAGCCAAATTATGAGAAGAAATTTGCATCCTTGAATTCTTGAGCCATCAAAAAAACCTCAAAATGAAGGGACTTCATGAACTCATGTAGTTGAGAAATAAATATCATTTGTAAATTTCGGAACATCATGAAAATATGGGTGAAACATAAATTTACATGAGCCCTCTAGGGATTGAGGAAGGAATAAATTTTTTTTGAGCATGTTCTAAACCAAAGGATGTATTCAAGAAAATTTTCATCAATGCAGAGGATGGAGAAGCACACTTTACAACAATAATTCCTATAGTAGAGAAAAAAAATGTGCTTGTCTCCATGGAGAAGGGTGAGCTCATCCCCTTAGCTACGATCGTGATCTTAAATCCATCCACCACGGAATGAATGGATGAGGTAATGACAAAAATAAACAATTAATTTCCTAAGGATTTCAAGTTTTTTGTTTCCATGGAAGCTAGAAAATCTATGAGTATACTAGTTTCTTCGACGGATAAAGAGCAGTGAGATGATAATACAACATAAGTGATGTCCACCATATGAAAATATCTGAGAGAGAGGGATGAGAATTGGTCAACAAGGGCCAACCCTATCTGATATAACAAAGAAGCCCCACTCTGCCATTAACACATTATTTTTTCACTCCAAATATAATTTTTCTTATGTTATGTAAAGTCTGTAAAAAATTTTGTTTGCTTGTTTTGAGAATCAGGTGCATCTACCTAGGCCCCTACACCCTCATAATTTTGGCAAGTTAAGTTTACTTCTTCCAATGTTTTAGATGCTCACGACCCTCCATCACATAGGTTATATATCGCTAAGAAATGTTCAAGCAACATGTCTAGCATGCTCATTTCCCATATCCTTGTTTTATTATTTTATCAATAAGACACATGCTCCATTACCAATTTCAATTCAACCCTAATTATTTAAGAAAATGTTTACTAATTAGGATGACCGGTGTGAACCACTATTCTTACATATATTGCTTAAGCTTGTAACTATTTTTCTTTCCCATGCCACTTGAAACTAGGATCTTGTATTCTTAAATTGTTCACTTTTCTTCAAAATGACCCAGAATTCCTTTAATGTAAAACAATGATTGAACTTGAGTTCCACTATGTATTTATTGTTATTTTTCAATCGCTTCAAAGTCCACCATTTGGGTTAAGAGAGAAATTTTAACTTGGACATCTCTATTGCATAGAATTCATTTGAGCCACACAAGTTCTATATAGTAAATGTGGTACAAAAACGGAGAAACATACTTAGTTGCAAATAATTATCCAACGTACTTCTAGTGATGCATGATTTCACTATAGTGGTCATCATGTCATTTCTACAATGCACATGCATCCATAATATACCACAACACATAATCAATTGTCTCTTAAGAGATCCGTTGCAGGAATATATAATATGGAAATGTAGGTTTTTGATCCAATATAAGAAACACCCACTTAAGTATGTATAGTGAATCCTTATTTTCTGTTGGTTTCTAAAAAATCTCTGTATTAAGTGGCTATGAATGGACTTCTGATTTTGTGCATTAAACTCTATGTGTGACGGGGATTGCCATGTCTCTAGCAATATAAGGGTAGTTGATGTTCCCTTGCATTTTTGTCAAGTGAATGAACTTATTTGATTGGAAAGAAACTATTTTTTTCAAATAAATCTAGTTTCGAAATGGCATTTATAATTTTTTATAGCTCGAAAACAATTTTAAGCTAATGCATGGGCCAAGATGAAAACTAGAAAAAATGGATATGTAGATGTAAACCATCACAAACAAATTCATGAAGCAAGATCATATAGCCACCAAGAATGTATGGATGACCAATTATGAATTGAAAGTCATCCATGACAAATTAGTTGAATTGATTGTGACAACTCACATGAAGAAGTAAATTGAATGGTTTACAATGTAATCAAGCAAGCTAGCAAGAAACACATGAAAGGGTGGGTTGCAGTTACTTGATGAATTTAATATCATTTCAACTTTGAATATAGGAAATAATGGTTTGGAGAATATCTATGTTCGATTATGGTATGATTGTGTTCCTACATGTACAATTGTAAGATGAAGGAGAACAACATAAAGAACAAGATTTCTATATTTTTCCTATAAGGCATTCAACGTCATAAACATACACACTCTTCTAAATCCATCAAAAAAATTATAGTTAAGTTGAAGTTCATATGTTATTAATATAGTGGTATAAATATGTATGTTGAAAAAAAAGGTTAATTAAAAAACATATTTTGTTAAATTAATTAAAATCTATATCTCAGTGTAAGTTAGATATCCACGCTTATGTTATTAGTGTAAGACATTCCTTGGAAGCTTACATTGTTTGAAATACAGTCATCTAAGACTCTCACTTTTAGGAATGTATTAGTAATGTTCTCAATGTATTCAACTCTTGCTCAATGTAATCTTGGAGGAAAAGAAGAAAAACTTATTATTTACCTCCAAAGTGACATTATTCATAAATTAATTACAAACATAACTTTTAATATAAAAATTACATCAATAATAGATTACAAAGAAAGGATCTAAAAATATATCAATGCAAATATTTTCTAGCTTGGTACTAACTCTTACAAGCATCTATTTTAGTTAGACAATTTTACTAACTTGCCAATGGTATGTATAAACAATTGTTATCCATTTGAAAATACATAGAGAGAAGAAGAGTTTTGATTCCCTAGTCATGCCTCAAGAGAAAGTCTCCCTTTACTAGTAAATTTGAAATATCTAATAAAAATAATATTAACAATATCTTTTTGCTACTAATAATAATTTTTGGTTCTCATTATTTCGTATATATATATATAATAACTATTTACAAAATTAATATATGATAATATTACATAAATTTTAAATAAATTTAAGTTTTACAATTATCACTATTTAAATTATATATATTCCACTCAATAACACCATTGGGTCTTTACACCATTAGCATTATTATATCTATCTATATATGTACATATATTCCATTGAGGCTTTGCACCATTAACGTTAAATATTAAATACATTGCAATCAATAACTTTAAGCCAATAATGTTTTGCACACGGACAAAACTGTAACTTTCAACCAATACTGTTATGCACAGGGAAAAAACTTTAAAACGCAGGTAAAAGAAAAAAAACCACAGCGTTGCATTTATTGATAAAAATGGAAAGTTATGGACGAGGATCATTAGGATTGAACTGTATTTGCACAAGTTTTAAAACGCTTTTTAAAAAATATCATAAATTAAATAATAGTAGTAGTGAGTTAAAAGATAGTTTAATGAATGGTAATTAAAAGGCTGGTTTAACGAATGGTCTTTAATTTGTTAACCATAATTTTGAACGCAAACGGTCCAAAAAAGAAAATCATAAAACTCAAAAATTCCCAACTCATGGTTTAATAAATGGTAATTAAAAGACTGTTTTAACTAATGGTAATTAAAAGATTGGTTAAAGTTAATTCTGATCGCAACGGTCCAAAAAAGCATGCATAAAACTCACTAGTTCCCCAGTCATTGTATACGAAAATCGTAAAACTCAAAAATTCCCAAGTCATGGTTTAATAAATGGTAATTAAAAGACTGGTTTAACTGATGGTAATTAAAAGATTGGTTAAAGTAAATTTTGACCGCAACGGTCCAAAAAAGAAAGTATAAAACTCACTAGTTCCCAAGTCATTGTATACTGATGAATGGAGAATCAGAGGGATCCGTGAATGCGATGAATGAAGAATGAGAGGAGAAAATTCAGAAATGAAGATGACAGGAGAAAATTCAGAAATGAAGAGGAGGTGATCGAAAGTTTTGCACTCTGAAAACAACATCAAGGGAGTAGGAGTTGGTAAGAGTTTGAGCAATTTTATGTTCCCTTAATTTATGTGTTTAATTCATTTTACACAGACATTTGTGTAACCTGAAAATTTATTTTCTCTGTCTACAGGTTTAAGTATGGGTTTTCTTTCTCTCTCAAGCACTCTGATGTAAATTTGTCTGTCTTATGGAGCGCTCCATAAATGTTTTGTGTAGTTTTGTATGCATCAATGTCATGTGTTGTGTTGTGGTATGTTTGTAATGTGTGCTGTGTTGTTGTAAGTGTTGTGTGTAAATGTTTGTATTGTGTGTTTGGATTTGTGTTAATTGAGAGAGAAAGACTTGGGTGAGGAGAGGAGAATATGCACAGATAGTGGAAGGGCTCTCTTGATCAACAAATAGTGATTTCAAAGTGAGTTGGTATTCATGGAGATATTTACTTTAGTTATTTTTAAATTCATTCCTGGTCCTTTCTTACGTTTCCTTTTCTGATGAGTTGGAATTTTAAATACAGGAGCTCCAGAAACATTTTCAGTGCTTTTGCAACAGAGAATGTGGATTTTCCAGCTCTTTTGCAACCACGAGTTTTTAGAATTTCAACAGCTACTAAAAGATTCCGAGGAAGAAATGTTAGTATTCATTTTTGATGGCTTTGTTCTCCTCTATTTCTTGTTGCAGTGTAATAATATATGTCTTGTATGTTTAGTCTCTATAAGTCTGTTTTAGTACTTTGTGTCCGTGTGTGTTCACATAAATGTTGAGGCATTAGGTATTTTGTCATGTGACAAGTCATGTAGCAGGCTATTGACAACATTGGTCCCTTCAAATGCCCAATTGAACTCCTCCTTTACTCATTTCATGGTTGCGCTCTTTATTACAGAATTCTCTGGAAACGCCCAATTGCACTCTTCCTTTTCTCATTTCATTGTTGCGCTATTTGTTACAACATTGGCCTCTCCAAACTCCAAATTGAACTCCCCCTCCTGTCATTTCATGGCTGCTCCGTTTATTAGTCATTAACCTTTTCTCATTTCATGGCTGCTCTCTTTATTAGTAATTAACCTTACGACAGGGAAACAATATGTTATGTATGCGTTTTAATTTAGTTCTTGACACATAGAGTAGCCCTAGACCCGGCTTGTTCGTGCAGCCTCCAAAGAGGCAGATGCTGGAGAGCGAGATGTGATCTGACTATCCCCAAATAGCGAGATCCTCGAGAGCGAGATGTGATCTGACTATCCCCAAATAGTTGACCGAGATCTGATGCTTATGATCCTATGAGAAGGTGGTTGAGTCACTTGATAAGCACCGCCAAAAACCTGCATATATAGAGACACCCTACAGAGCTAGATTTAAACAATGGTGAGAAAGGCCCGACCCTTTTTGTTGATTGTGCAATTCGAAAGAAATATCTGGAAGAAACTCGAGATGTAGAGATTCCAGTGGTAGGGCTTAGGAGGAAAGAAGCTAGCTAGATAGCTGCATAGATGGAATTGTACTCCGTTCTAAGAACATTAGATTTAATTGGAATATTGTTTAATTTAATTAGATTTTGAAAGAATCTTGATAGTTTCCCGCCCCATAAAGAACATGGCTCTGCGCTCAATACAATACGAAGCCACATCGGAAACGTAGAATACCCAAATATACTCGAAACCAATGCCTCGATGGAAATAGAGTTTGCCGTGGACTTCATATGTATCATGACCAGTAGTGTAGTTGTAAGAGTTGAGGACTTCAAATGTATCTTTGTTATTTGTTTATTTATTAAACCAAATTCTGCTTCAATGTCCATCTTTCGCATGCCTACTTGTCATCCTTCCACATTCACGTTCCTCACACTTTCATGTCACGCATCTTTGTTATTATCCTTACACTTTCACGCCTAGCCTCTTTGATATATATATATATATTCTGTTTATACAATTCTACCAAGTATAACGTGGTATATATATTCTGTTTAATCAATTCTAGCAATTATTGCGTGGTGCAACACCTGTTTATCAATAGTCATCCCCTGTTCATCGATGAAAAAATCCCCTGTTCATTAATGTGTTTAGAAGCCAGCAGGAAGTGAACGTTGGTTAGTTGTCAAGAAGAAGTCATAACTGGTTATGAGATGAACCCTTCACTCCTGCGCATTCATGCGCAATCCCAAAACACAACACGGGCAATCAGAATGTCATGATGATGAGATAAAAAAATCATAAGCCATCTCCTACAACCAGTTTCATGTGGAAACTCTTATATAATCAAAGATTCATTTTCCTCTCCATTATTAATTAAGTAGTTTTATTTTTTAATTATATCACAAGGTGTTTTAGCTTTCAGCGTTTATTTATTTTGTTGAAGTTTCTAATGTAACACAAAGATTCCTTTTCGCTCACTATTATTAATCAGTAGATTTATTAATTATATCACAAGGTGTTACCACGTAGTTTTATTAATTAGATCACAAGGTGTTTTCGCTTTCACTGTTTTTTTTTTTTAAGTTTACAATGCAACATTTAGTTTTACTCATAGAAATATATTTACCAGGAATCACTCTAATCTATATAGAATTTCTAAAATAAAAATCATTTTGTTACCTAATATTTTATTATGATTGGTTATTCATTATGTGTTTTTTAATATGCAATCGTTAAATTTAAGTGTTAGTATATAAAATTTTCAAATTATATTATATTATATTTATATTTGTTTCTTAATATTTTTCATGTATTTTGGGTTTATATAATATTTCTCATATTTCTCATATTATATAATATAATATGCATTTTCTTTATGAAATTTGTATTTAATTATGTTACAGGTTGTTAGGAAGTGTTTGTATATTATATTATATACTAATAATATCATTTCATGTTGTATATTGCAGAAAATTTATCAATACTGAAGTTGCTTGGCGAAGACATTATCTACTTTTATTTTTTGTAATGTTGTAATTAGAAAAAGTTGTATATATTTTTTGTTTAGATGGGCCCATCAAAAAATGTACATGAACACAAACTATCATTAATAAAAGGAGTAGGCTCTTTCTTTTCTTTTGGAGGGGAATTCAACCCCTCCAAAAGGCTCTTAGGATGGTTAAATTGTAACCCTCATTTGAGTTTTGTTCCTTGTGTTCATGGTTTTCACTATCTTTAGTTTATAGTAACTCCAATATGCAAAAACTAAAATATATCATTTTATTATAATAATAATAATTAAGAAACATGTTTTAAACATCTTGCCAACACACACACAAATGGAAAAAGCACTTTTACTTACTCAAATCACTTAAGATTTTTTCAATGTTTTAAACATCTTACCCACACACAGAAATTGTAAAATCACTCTTATTCATATAAATCACTTAAAATTTTTACAATATTTTATGCATCTTCCCAACATGCACAGAACTGTCAAAATAACTCTTATTCACATATATTATATAACAATTATAACCTATTTATTTATTTTATTTATATTTATTTTTTATTTTTGATTTTTTGATTTAATTATATATATATATATAATAAATATTATTTTATATTTACATTGATATTGAAATTAGATATGAATATATTATTTCAAGAATGTGTAAATATTTAAAGGTTTTTATTATTTATTTGTATAAGTTTATTATTTTTAAATGCTTGTGTATTGGTTTTCTTACCTATATTATTTTTATTAGTTGCAATTTTATAGTTAGAATTTCTTTGTAGAGCATTTTATTTTGGTATGGATTAATAAATAGAATATCTACTTTCATATGATATGTGTGAATGTATTATTGAGAGTGATTTTATTTCTTCTATGTACTTCTCTATAATGTTTGTTCTTCTTTGTTTCTGAATGTCTCATTTTGTATGCTTTTGAGTATGGGTATGAATGTATTCTTCATGTCTATTAAATTCTTGTTTACATTTGCATGTGTCTTGTTTAATTTTATTCTTTGTATGGGTATGAATCTGTTTTTTTTTTTTTTACATTAGTATGTGTCTTGTTTACTTGTATTCTTTGTATGTGTATGAATGTATTCTTCATGTTTGTATGAATATGTTCTTTGCTACATTTGTATGTGTCTTGTTACTTGTATTCTTTGTATGTCTATGAATGTATTATTCATGTGGGTATGAAATTCTTTGCTACATTTGTATGTGTCTTGTTTACATGTATTATTTGTATGTGTATGAATGTATTCTTCATGTGTATCAAATTCTTTGCCACATTTGTATGTGTCTTGTTTACATGTACTCTTTGTATGTGTATGAATATATTCTTCATGTGTGTATGAATCTGTTATTACCTATATTTCCCTATGTAATATTTAGTTGTAGATACATAAGTGTGATATCCATGACTATAATTTTTTTAACTATCTATTTATATGATTATAAATATAGTATCATTATCTCTATACATAAATATATTATTTGCAATATTAACTCATAAATACATTAGTCTAAATATTTTTGAAAATTCTATTATCTTTATTATTATTATTAATTTATAAATTTTTAATTTATTTATTTATTTTTATTTTAATCAAATTTTTTATTTTATTTTTTTATTTATTTTTTCTATCAAATTTGTAAATATTAATCATATTAAAATATCACTTTAAAATGAAAAATAGTATAGATATTACAATAACATTAAAAATTACTTCATTAATTTTAATAATTTCAAAAATAAAAATAAAAATCCTAACACTATACTTAATAATATGTGGAAAAAATATTATTTCTGATTTATTTATTTATTTATTTATTTATTTATTTATTTATTATGTTAATCATTGTTTTCAAAATAATAAAGAAAATAAGTACTTCTCAATGTTCATAACATACTAATTAACTTATAAAACAAATGTAATTGTTAACATGATAATCTCTATATGCAATCTTTATTACTTGCATAAAATAATTCTAATTCTAAAATTTATAATAAGTGTGATGTTTGTGAACATGTCACTTTGTGAGTCAATTTCTATAATGTTTGTGTGCACCCTTTGTCTGTACAGTTGTGTGCTGTGAGTGATTGTGCCTCATTGGAAATGGATTATGATGATGCGTGTCACTGGTTAGTCCCATGCCAATGATGGACTATTTTTGGGGTCATATAAGCTTCACGTGGTTGACCCTGTTAGTAAGATTTTACATCTCCAAACCAAGAAGAGCTTTCTATACAATAGTTTTAAATTTATTTAAAACATAACATTGACTTCAAAAATTTAAAATGATTTTTTTAATAATATTTAAATGATATTTCCATTATTTTAAAAACCTATAAATATACCAAATTTATATATAGATATAAATATATATAACATTTTTTCAACTATACTAATTATAAAACTGACCGAATATAATTTAATTGTTAATTATTATTATGATTTATCATAAAAATATTTAGAAAAAATATATATATATAATTTATTGTATTTATCATTCAAATTTAATTATTAAATCATAACAATAAAATAAATGTTATTTATTTTATTAAAATTAAAAATATATAAAATGTAGTTAATTTTTTTTTTAAATTTCATTATTATTTATTTTATTAAACTTTAAAATATACAAAATTTAATTAAAAATTATTAAAAATTAATTTGTTAAATATTATTAAAAATTAGAAATAAAATAAATATATATTTGTGCTAACATCTACTCTCTAATTTATTATGGTAAAATGTTGTAAAGTCCAAATAAATAAATTAATTAAATTAAATTAAATTAAGACATTAGTATGATGTAAACATTTTAATAGAATCAAAATAAAATTAAAAATGGAAGAAAAAATAGAAAAATCAAAATAACTAATTATATTAAAAATATATATATTATTATATTTATCATTCACGTTTAATTACTAAATGATAATAATATAAATAAATAAATTATATTGTTATTTATTTTATTAAAATTTAAAATATATAAAATGTAATTAAAAATAAAATAAAATTCAATTATTATTTATTTTATTAAAATTTAAAATATATAAAATTTAATTAAAAATTAATTAAAATTAATTTGTTAAATATTATTTAAAATTAAAAATAAATAATTATTATTATGTTTTATGATAGTAATATTTAGAAAATAGGTATATATTACTATATTTATGATTCACATTTAATTATTAAATCATAATAATACAAATAAGTAAATTATATTGTTATTTATTTTATGAAAATATATAAAATGTAATTAAAAAAATGTTAAAATTTAATTATGGTTTGTTTTATTAAACTTTCAAATATATAAAATATAGTTAGAAATTATTTCAAATTAATTTGTTAAATATTATTTTAAAAAATGAAATAAATATATATTTATGGTCATTCTTTCTCTCTAATTTATTATGGTGGAAATGTTGTAAGGTTCAAATAAATAAATAAAAATGAAAACATTAGTGCAATGTAAACATTTTAACCAAGTCAAAATAAAAAATGAAGTAAAAATAGAAAAATAAAAATAAACTAATATTAAAAATAAAATTATTCATGTGGAACATAGTCTATTTAAAATGTGAAATTAAACTAGCCTATGTCAACTACACAGTATTAAAATATCAAAAGAGAGATTAAATCTCTTTTCATTCTTTAAAAAAGTTTCTATTTGAAAAAATTTGATCAATCTTGATGATATCCTGTGTTAAAATAAAGTCTAGATCGCTTATATTAGTGTAACATAGACCATTAACTTCACAGGGAAATGTAAGGAGTTAAATTGTTTTCTACAAGTTACTCATGGGTAACTATCCATTATCTATTAAATATTCCTTACTCATCATTACATTGAATGTTTAACAGTTCATAGTGTAACTCCTTAACCATTAGCAACCTCCATTGTAATATATTAACATAATATTGTATGATGTAACCTTCCACTCATTTCATTATTCATGTACTCATCACATACTTGGCATTATGAAACTTCACAACAAGAAAGGAATTAACATCATCATCTTGACACAATAATCAATCACATCATTGAACACCAATATACCCTGGAAACCCCGTAGGGTGAAAACCAACAACATTTAATTTTATTATTAAACGCTCATGAGGGTGATCAGCCCTCACTCAATGGCTTATAAGGGAGACCATCCCTTAACCATCATTTATAAATATTACAAGGAAATATACAAATGTATACCTTAAAGACATTACAATAAATATGATCTAGTACCATTTACCCCCTGGTCTTCATATCTTCATATCTTGATGGCATGGATGTACCTACAGTGGTCCATCATACACTGGATCATCCGGTAGTTTGCACTCATCTCCATGAACCATAATTATTTACCTGCCGCTGGGTTAAGAATAATATGTCCTTTATACATATCACCATCATACCCTACTAATGTTACCTTCAACGTACATTGATGTCAAGATTCATAAAGTATAATAAATCATTTCATATATCTATACTATAGTAGTTTCTCCATCTACTCATGTATATTCATGACATGCAAGTAAAATACCTTGACAATCTCCCTTTAACAATAGATACCTCATATGTGCTAGTTATAAGTCATCACATTAACTAATGTTTATGTCACATAAGAACTGCAAGACATTAGCTACATCTCCCCAGCATACATTTAAAATAAACTGATACTTAGTTATGATACTCATGCATGCAATTTACATAATTTAATCAAAATAGCTAACCCTTGAGCTATTACTTTTAGTACATGGAATGAAAGCTAACATAACAAATGTTTCTCCCATGCATGAAAATGCATATAGATTCCAAAAGAGTCTCCCCAAAGGAGTGCTTACACAACGAAGCACATAACTTCCTTCACGAGTCTTCCCAAAGAAGTGCATATTACCAGAGAACATGCAAACACATATTTACAGGAAATATAGCATAAAACATGTCCTATTCTCCAAATTTCATACCAACTTTACCCATACATACATATCAATGAACCAAAACATTACTTTAGTTTGTTTATAGGTAATTCATCTTTTTTCCATAGAAGCAATGTAGGATAACAAAACTTGTTATCATTTCCCACGTATAAATGTATATTCTTACCAATAAAATCTAATGCAATTATTGCATACCTATGCATGACCTTATTCCAAAAGAAATTAACATCATAATCATGATACCATAAAATAAATCACATAGTATATTCTTTTAAGAAATATAATTGAATAGTTCCTCTATCCATGAATTTACCAACACCATGGTAAACTATCCATGGATTTATTAAATAACTAATATTTACAAAACACCATGGTAATCTATTCATGAATTTGTTAAATACTAATCTCTACCAATACCATGGTAACCTATGCATGGATTTATCGAATAACTAATCTTTACCAATGTAATAACATTAGTTAATAAATCTTATTCGTATCTGACATATTTTAAATATATGCATATGTTTTTCCTATCTATATTAGACATGCAATAAATAAGATGTATAGAGAATATGAAAGCATGCATATTTATCCATACCTGCGTGAAATAATTACATACAATAGACAAATGCCTATTTTAGATATGCATGCATTTCAAATGTCTAAATATAAGGTTAAAAAAACCTTAATCTCAATATGTCCACTAAAACATATTTTCACCTTAAGAAGGAAAATCTCAACTTATTATATTTTCCACTAAAATATTTTCTCATATATCTACCCATCTTGATATGAGAATAAATTGTAAAATAAGTGAATTATATATATTTCAACTCACAAATAAGATTATATGAATGAAACATAGAAAGAATTACTTATCTGGATAGAATTACTTATCCTGGTAGTAAATTCTTATAAATGAAATTGAATGTCATCTGTTGAACGTCCCTCAACTTCATCACAACCTCAATCCAACAGTGCTCAACGCTCTTCACCTTGATTCCCAATTTCTCTGCATTCACTTGCAATTATTAAATCTGTATAACGACTTGGTTCCAAATTTCCATTTGAACAATTATTAGTTGACAAATACTCCTCCGACTTGATTGTATCGTAATTCAGGGTGAGGCAAACATGGGGAATTTAACTGCTCGACTACTTTGTAGCCTCCATGAAACAATAATGGAGGAGTTTCCACAGAGCGCTGCTACGACCATGGAGAAATTGAGTGCTCATGATGAGCATCGCATCCCTCCGCTGGAGTTACCAGAGGGTTGTAATATATAAAATATGAATGCCATGTAACTCTCAAAAACTGTTATCAAGAATTCGGTGTCAATCGTTTCTTGATTAAACTATTTAAATTAATATTTATTTACCATGAGTGTTTATGGGAGAGGTCTGTTACATACTCCCCCCATTAAGAGAACATCGTCCTCGGTGTGCTTCTCTCTCTGAAGCTGAAACTTATAATAATGATATAATAATATAAACAACTCAAAGGGGGTCATTCCCCTTCACAATGAAACACTTTTGTTTCCTTAAATACCATTAATTGAGACAATAATGTTTTTATCCGTATTCATAGGCATGTATAACACAAATAATATTTCATTTCCATTTCTAACTGCTTATTCCTTATTCAATTCATAAAAGTACAGAAAAATCTCTATACGAGCTTACCATTTTTTACCAATTACTATTGGAAGAAATGATGGCTTTTACGCAAGCTCTCATAGAATCATTGAACACCCATCAACACTTCCTGGAAAGAGCTTGTAATGTATGACTAACAATTCAATCACATTAGTCACATAGTTTTCAAAATGAAAATACTTGCAACTATCAAACATTATTGCAATATAAAGAGATGTTTTAATCAAATTACTTTCATAAGTATTCAGAGAGAACCAACCCTCTCATCATTAGATCATGTGCACACTGTCTTAGCTCCTGCTAAAGACATCCACACAGTACTTCAAAAAGTATTCACGGAGCACCTAGCTCTCTAATCGTACTAATGGCCAATCCATGCACCATAGGCATATCCTAGCATCTGCTAAGACATTCAAAGAAATTAGTAATAATATAAATGAACTTATACATTCAGTAATTCATTTTCCAAGCACTAAGCTCCTTTCCTCTTAATATCTACATAGGATATTTACACAATCTTATAAAACTTCATTTTAATACAGCACATAACTTTTTACTTAACATGTTCTATTATGATAACCACAATGGTAAACAAAATGCTCCTCCCAACCCATGGAAGTTGGTTTCTACAACCAATTTGAGTTATTTTCACATCCAGACAGTCAATCTTTCCATATTAATTCAGAATAGCACAACACAGTAAAAAGTCTTTATACTTATCTAAAAATTTAGTCTTTCAAGCTGTGGTCCTCCCAACCATCAAGGGAGGCTATTACATCCTCCACTTTCCCTCTAGCTCTAGAATCTAGACGGTGCCATGGATTAACAGTGGATTCCTCTGTTGTGACCTCTAGATGGCCAATCCAGTCACACTCAGATATTTTTGGCTTTACAAGGGTTGCTATGAGTTATTTTCAACTGATCATAACAAGCTCTACAAAATAATGCCCTTTACCAACCACATAGAACCGCTACTCCTCCTCTGGGATTCAACTTTATCCTCAAAGGAGTAGGTAATTGTCTTTCCAACTATCCCCAATCACCTCCTATTTTTGGAAACATTTTTACCATAATCTTAAAAATATTTTATTTTCATTAATTAATTTCAGCAAATTAAATAATTTGCTTTTTCAACAGTGATGATTTAAGTTTTTATTGCCAGATAAAAGAAAATTAAACAAATTGTCTTTAACTAGTCAATATAGATTTTCTGTTTCCATTAAGCTACCCACGCTTACTTTAAGAAACAATGCTAATCATAAATATGCATTTCTCAAGCACATATTATCTTACGCAATCATTTTAAGTTCCTGCATAAAATGTTGTCATGCATACAATGTCATCATGCATAAAAGTATATACAAATATTCATTAATGCAGATGTTTCAATAATGATTAGGGTATGAGTGGAAAAATTTCCAATTCCCATAATGTTATGTTCCAATAGACTGACACACGAAGTAATTATCATAATCACTAGTTCACAACTTCCAAATAGCTTTAGTCAAAATCGATTCGTGCATATAACTTTCATTAGTTATTCATTCATACCTAATCAATGCTATTAATAATTTTAATGCATTCATGACATGAGTCACTCTAATACTATTCATTCCATGCCACTAATGATCTTAATGCATTCATGATGACTCATGCAAAAAATAGTCAGTCACTAGTCATTATTGTTAAGTCTCACAACTTGACCCATTAAGAGGCTTCATTCAATTTAATTTTAACACTCTATCATCTTATATAAGGACCTTCCTCATCTTTTGCATTCATGCATTAGCTTCACACACCATCACTATACACATTCATCTTTTAAAAGTAGTGGATGGTAACTTTAGAAATTTTATTGCATGCAAAAACAATTACTTCTTTTCAAACTTAAATGAAAGGTAACTATTTTTCTTTCATGCTTTTTATACTTTCTTTCCTAAAGAAATAAAGAATAATACAAATATTAATCTCATATGCATATTCCTATGCAAAAAAAGGTATATTATAATAGCATTTACTTTTTTAAGAATTCTCTTAAATGGAAGCTAATCTCATACAATGCCATGTATATGACAATTCATTTTTAAAGGAAATCTACATGCATATGCATAGACTTCTTAAAATAAAATAAAATAAAATACTTATCTTTATTTCATTTGAAAAACTTCTCTCCCTACTGCATTACTCATCCCCATCAGGAAATTCACATTGCTCTTCTACAACAATGTTTTCTTTTAGCAACATCGACAAGATTTTATAGCATGATTAGATAAAGCCTTAATCAATAAATAATCAATCTTTGAGTGATCCTTTAACACCTATTCATGTGCATATATCAGATGTGAATACAATGCTACAACATGATTTCTTCTAACATCTCTACATTAGTGTGAGTAACTAATTATCAATTCATGTCAAATAACTCCCAAATTATTATGAAATTTTTCACACAAGCACACATTCGTACAAGACAAATCACTATATCTATTAAGAAATTACTTTAATGGAAAAGGACAAAATGTGCATTTTCTTTACTTAAACTTTTAAAAAAGATCCACCACTTCAGCTTTTGCCTTTGGAGCATGCAAATATAATAAATCTAACATATTGGCTGTTGTTCCTATGCATACAATTCATAAAGATTCTAATCTTAATTTCCCAACAGAGTACTTAGCATAATCGAGTAGGAAAACTCATGATTCCTCTTCGAGGACATATATCATAATAGGCATGAAAAACATGGTTTTATTTTCCATAAAACTAATGGAATAAAACATAAGAATACACGCCTTATTCTCAAAATATTATACCCACATTAGCCATTTATATATTTCAAGGAAACCAAAACATTACTTTAGTTTTTGTACATGTAATTCATCTAGCAATGTAGTATATTCAAGAGGTTATTCTCTTTAGCCTATATTTATTTTCAAGAAAAGAACTTGGATTCCTTATCATTTAACACACTGGTACATAATCCCTTTTAAAAGAAAACAAGCTTCCTATCTTTTCTTAAATAAGATATGTATAAAGGCAAGCAAGTTTACTTATTTATGTTTCACTACTACTCACACCTTTCAAGATACATACTAGTAATATTTGCAAGAACTCACATGGGTTCTTCTCAGCAAAACTAGCAGAGTAGTTTGGTATTTTACCATGACATATCTCTAGGAATAATATATTTCTAAAACATTAACATAATAGAAATATTTTCAAGAACTTACATTGTAAGTTTGCTTTTACGTACATGGAAAAGATATATCCTTTTTGAAGAAAATCTAACTTCATTTCTATTTACTTTGTTCACATTCCATTTTCCATAAATGCAATAACTATTGTTTCATGAAAAGAAAGATAATAATACTTATCTCTTGAAACTCTTTATTCAACTTGGATTAGAGACGCGATGCCTTCCTTCACAGATGAACGCTTCATCTCGGATCTCTTTAGAATCCGTTTATAATATCCCTCAATTTCTTTTTTCTTAACAAATCCCAAAGGCGCCAGTGTTGCAACCTTTAGCTTTGATACCACTTGTAACATACACCATCAACTTCATAGGGAAATGTAAGGAGTTAAATTTTTTTATACAAGTTACTCATGGGTAACTATCCATTATCTATTAAATATTCCTTACTCATCATTACATTGAATGTTTAACAGTTCATAGTTTAACATTAGAACAAGAGTAGTAAGCTCCTTAACCATTAACAACCTCCATCACAATATATTAACATAATATTGTATGATGTAACCTTCCACTCATTTTTTTATTCATGTAGTCATCACATATCTAGCATTATGAAACTTCACAACAAAAAAGGAATCAACATCATCATCTTGACACAATAATCAATCACATCATTGAACACCAATATACCCTGGAAACCCCGTAGGGTGAAAACCAGAAACATTTAATTTATTATTAAACGCTCGTGAGGGTGATCATCTCTCACTCAATGGCTTATAAGGGAGACCATCCCTTAACCATCGTTTATAAATATTAGAAGGAAATATACAAATATCTAGCTTAAAGCCATTATAATAAATATGATACCATTTACCCACTGGTCTTCATATCTTCATATCTCGATGGCATGGATGTACTTAAAATGGTCCATCGTACACTAGATCATCCAGTAGTTCACACATCTGCATGAACCATAATCATTTACGTGCCACTGGGTTAAGCATAACATTTCCTTAATACATATCACCATCATACCCTCCTAATGTTACCTTCAACATACATTGATGTCAACATTCATAAAGTATAATAAATCATTTCATATATCTATAATATAGTAGTTTCTCCATCTACTCATGTATATTCATAACATGCAAGTAAAGTACCTTGACATTCTCCCTTCAACAACACATACCTCATATGTGCTAGTTATAAGTCATCAAATTAACTAATGTTTCCGTCGCATAAGCACTGCAAGACATAAGCTACATCTCCCCAGCATACATTTAAAATAAACTAATACTTATTTATGACACTCGTGCATGCAATTTACATAATTTAGTCAAAATAGCTAACCCTTGAGCTATTACTTTTAGTACATGGAATGCAAGCTAACATAACAAATGTTGCTCCCATGCATGCAAATGCATATAGATTCCAAAAGAGTCTCCCAAAAGGAGTTCTTACACAATGAAGCACATAGCTTCCTTCACAAGTCTTCCCAGAGAAGTGCATATTACCAAAGAACATGCAAACACATATTTCCAGGAAATATAGCATAAAACATGTCCTATTCTCCAAATGTCATACCAACTTTATCCATACATATATATCAATGAACCAAAACATTACTTTAGTTTGTTTATAGGTAATTCATCTTTTTGCCATAGAAGCAATGTAGGATAACAAAACTTGTTATCATTTCCCACGTATAAATGTATATTCTTACCAATAAAATATAATGCAATTATTGCATACCTATGCATGAACTTATTCCAAAAGAAATTAACATCATAATCATGATACCATAAAAGAAATCACATAGTATATTCTTTGAAGAAATATAATTGAATAGTTCCTCTATCCATGACTTTACCAACACCATGGTAAACTAGCCATGGATTTATTAAATAACTAATATTTACAAAACACCATGTTAATCTATTTATGGATGTGTTAAATACTAATCTCTACCAACACCATGGTAACCTACACATGGATTTATCGAATAACTAATCTTTACCAATGTGATAACATTAGTTAATAAATCTTATTCGTATCTCACATATTTTAAATATATGCATATGTTTTTCCTATCTATATTAGACATGCAATAAATGAAATGTATAGAGAATATGAAAGGATGCATATTTATCCATACATGCATGAAATAAATACATACAATAGACACATGCCTATTTTAGATATGCATGTATTTTAAATGTCTCAATATAAGGTTAACAAAACCTTAATCTTAATATGTCCACTAAAACATATTTTCACCTTAAGAAGGAAAATCTCATCTTATTATATTTTCCCCTGAAATATTTTCTCATATATCTACCCATCTTGATATGATAGCGTCACATCTCCCAAACCCATTTTTTTTTTTTCTATACCATGGGATTCTGTTATTATTTAGTAATATCCATTATACCTCATGGTTACACTTCCTAATTTCTTAACTCCTCTTCTATAAGTGGTTCATTTTCCTCCGAATTATATTCAACATGTCTCTCTTAAGGTCTATATTCATAATATGTCTATATTCATCACCCCTATGATGAGTGCTACCCATATAACATAACTCAATATTCTCCGCTTTATGCGTCGATAACAATTATAGTTTTTTATACTGAATCACCTACAATGCAGACTGTTATCCGGGGTTTAGAGTCTTTTCAGTACTTACAGACAGCCCTGGAATACAAGAATTTCCATGAGGATTTTTGTGCTTAACCTCCCCTCTTCTCAGTTCATATAGTAGACTTATATATCTACATATTTTACCTTGTATTTCTCAGGTTTTCTGTGCAGGATGATCACTAGGCCCTTAATCAACTTCCCAGTTTGCCGGCCTGCTAATATTTTCAATATGTTAAAGTTTCAGCATTGAAGTATAGATGTATGCCTCCTCACATACATCTATCTCTACGCAGTTCACCACCATTGCTCCACTACTTTCCCAGTAGTTCTATGGATGGTAACCAGATGCTCTGTTCATGGTATTTTACACATGCTTACAATCTTCCCTCACACAACTGTTATTACACAATAGATTTTGCAATAGGCTTTTTCCCCCCTTATTTGTCTGTTATAACCATTCAACATGTGTGACACTATGGTACAGATTCAGTTGTTCCATGGAAACTAGGAAACAACTCCTCTTGCTTCTCTCCAAGGGAGGGAGAGAATACTGAACTGGATAGTTTTGAATCCCTAGTGTTATATCCTCTTACTTAGTTAGGATTTAACTTCTACTTACATATGTGTACCATTACATTTAATAGAATTACTATAAATTCTAATTAATTTTTAATTCTTTCCAGTGCAACACAGCTGGTTGTTGTTCCCTACTTCCTGTTATTGATCATAGTGAATTCTGTGCCATCAGTATTGTTATGATAGATTTAGTTGTTTGGAACTTAATGTTCATGGGTACTGGTTTGTTAACATCTTCTGTTTATACACACAGAAATTAAATATTCCTTTAAAAGATAGCCATCTATACCTATACATAGTTATTATATTGGATGCTCAATAAATCTACCATCCCAAACCGCATCATTTCAATGTACTCATCTCTACACCCAACCATTTGTCTCTACTGTCAATAGCGGTAGTTGCAATTACATAAGTTACTGAACCATTAATCCATCTAACAGTTGCATAAGGCAACCTAACATAACCATTCATACATTCCATAATGTACTATAACATCACAACTTCATAAATTGCATAAAGGACTATAACATCACAATTTCATAAGACATAAAGGAATATAACATCACGATTTCATAAAACAGGGATATGTCTAACATAGACTTACGGATATCTTCAAATTTATGCATGCACACCTCTACTATGACCAGTCCTCCCAACCTTAGAATCCTCTTTATCTCCCAGGATTCACCCCCGAGCAGAGATCCTCCCCAGAACAGACTAGCCTCAATCTGTTCTGGAGCAGCTTATTTAAGCTGTGCTTTCCCCAAGCTTGTTTCCAATTCTGCGTCCAGAATTTCAGGATGCTTTATTCCTGTTTAGCCTAGGCTTCCCATTCTGGGACTCTTTAAAGCTGCTTTAAGCTTTTCCTCAACTTTTCCAGCTTTTTCTCACCTCTTCCCAACTACTCCTCTTCATTGGGGAAATTTAAATTTTTCCTCAAAATCTAAATTAGAAATAATTTCTTTCAAGGATTTTTGAAAGATTTGGGGAAAGTCTTTTTTTCCTTTTCCATCACCTCATGGATTAGGCATATGATCTCATTTTCTCATCTGGTCATAGTGCATACATAATATTTTATTTATTTTTGATAATTAAATAATTAACCACATCCACACAATAATCATCCACTGGGGTCCACTCCCCTTTGGATTTATGTTCAAATGTCTCATTTGAAAAGCATAGAACTTGGGGGTGTTACATATTCCCCCTCTGAAAATAAACACCGTCCTCGGTGTTGACAACTATCTACTAGTTGATTTTGAACATAATTATGAATTCTTTTCCATCATCTGAGCTTCTCTGTGCCCTGTAGCTTTTTAGCAGTAAAGTGCTCCACTGCACCTTTACCCGAGCTACTGTTCACTTTCGCAATTTCATTTCTTCTCGCTTTCATCTTTGAAGTGACTCTGGAAGGAAATTCCTCTTCTGGTTCCACCTGGACCACATTTCAAATCAATCATGTGAGAAGCATCATGTATAAAAATTATAACTTTTCTTTTCCAACAAGGAGACATGAAATATATCAGGAAATTTACTAGGCAAGGGTAAGGCTAATTTATAAGCCATTAGTTTCCCTCCTTTCCAACACCTTCCTCGGTGTTACCCTTTAACGTTGACTATTTCAACTTTGACAAAGATTTCTTCTTTGTTTTTGCTTTGTTTCTAGCAGAGTACTCTCCTGCTTTATGCAGTTGCTTTTCTTTCTACTTCTTTGCAAGAAGTCTGTCTAGAAAATCTTTTATTCTGTTTTCCCTGTCCACAATTCATACCAATGTAAGTAATATCAGGTACATATAATTGATAATTCACAACATCATTCTGCATTTCAATAACGTAAGACATTCAATTATTAATCAAACCGTTCAGGTTCATAATAGTTTAGTGCACTTTTAGTACACTACTTATCCTTTCTTGTTTCTTTAGAGAAGTTTTTTCCTCCCTCAACTTGGTCCAATTCAGCTTTTCTGGAGTTTCTAGGTGATTTATCTTCACCTTTTTCCTTCTTGTTTCCAGAGTGTACAATTTTCCTGTTACACACTTGGCTAACCAATTGGACAATTTTTCATTAGTACTCATAAATGAATGAAAACAATTGTACTATAAGCATGATTATGCTTACCTTTTTTTTCGGTTCATCGTTGTACTTCCAGTACCTTCTCATCATTTTTTTTTGTAGTTACATGATTTCACACTATTTCCCCCTTTCTTTGAATTTAAGACTCAGGAAAAATTACATAAAATTGATACCAACAACATTTTATAGTGTGAATGCATGTAATTATTATCATTTGTCCCATTCACAAGTATTACTACTTGATAATGTCAAAATATAATTTGACACAATTTTCCCCTTTTTAAAGAATTACCATAATTTATACAATTTCAAATTTTTTCTTCACATTCTACTGGGACCACTTATTCTACCACCATAGTATTTATTACTCCTTTAATCATAATTAGAGCAATAATAATCAGCCATAGGATAAAATATGTTCTTCCCTTGTACTTGCAGTTTTTTGAAGGTGACTTCACTTTTAATAATCCCCAGTGAATTAGTATAAAGTTTGAGAAATAATTTAACATGTATGAAGATATTATATTCATACAACTCAACAGGGTTAACATTATAACATCTAACCAGATCGCCTATATTTATAATGTTACTTGTAGATTTTAACTTATGTCCCACGTGCAATTTGTTTCATTTTAAATTATCCTCAATTCCACCACATGGTATATATATCCATCAAACATATATATACTATATATATAATCCAAAGAGTTTAATACCTTCGTACCAACTTACATTTTTCCTTCATGATGGACTTATAAAGTTTTAATTTGAACCAATACAAGGACAATTGAGAATTTACAACTTATATTTAACATACCTCTATTAAATATAAATTGTCCCTTTTTTTTTTTTTTCAAAGTAACTTGTAACGAGATAGTTAACTAAATACACCTCTTTGGAATTTATCCACGAGATTAAACTTTAATTTAAACACCACCTCTTTAACTTAAAGTTTAAGGTCTACTTTAATTAAAATCCGCCTCCTCTAAAATTTCTTTTATTGAACTTTAATTTAACTCCACTCCTTTAAATTAAAGTTTAAAGTCTCCTTTAATTAAAACCCATAAAGTGAATACTTCACCCTTTTAAACTATTATTTCATTTCATATAATGTAAGAATGGATATATCACCCTTTTCGAATTCCATGCCACCCACTCATTTAACCATTCTTTAATTATAACTGAGAAAATAAAGGGTTATATAAGGTTTACATCAACTATGATTATAATAAAAGGGACTATATGAAGTTCCCATCGATTTTCTTCATTACCATATATATATAAGGGTTCTATCTGTTAAAATAGTTACCTTATCATTACTTTGCCTCCAACCACTCACGCGTATATAATTATCTTTCCATATAAATTACACCCATACAAATATGGTTTTTCCCTTGTATGTATAGACGATACCCATTTTTCTCATATCTTTCATTCGCTCTTATACATATATATCACTATATATATATCATTCATAATCCCCTAACTTTGTTAAACACCCATATATATATCATTTTTATATATATACATATATATATATATATATATATATATATATATATGTATCAATTGGTATACATCACACCTATACATATATCATGTTATATGCAACACATATATATGTCCCAACCTTCATTAATCATGTCTGTGTAACTATGTCATTGTACATATTATTTTATATACACACCTATATGTATGAGGACATATCGTTTTGTATACACGCATATATGTATAATGACATATCATTTGATATAAACAATTATATGTATAAACCTTATTGTTATTAAAGTTCATATATCTAATTATATATTCTATATGTATATTCAACCCCTGCCGCACTTATGATATCGAGGGCGGCCATTGGTTTAATGATTATAATAATCATGTTTTTGGTTTTGAACTTTAATCGCATCATTTTCCAGTTTACGACATGATTTAATCGTATTCCACCTCTTATGATATAGAGTTGAATTTCTATTTTATGACCGGGTTAACTGTCACCATGACGCATTAGCATGGCGGCGTGTGAATCGGGTTTACGGCGACAAGACCCTAGGCATTCATGACAGGGGTTCGTCTGTGGGTCGAGCCACATCAACATGATGGATCGGTGGTTCTGCCAATAGTTGAAGCCCACCTTATGCGTCGTCCGGAGGTCTCGTTTGTGATACAAGTTGAAATTATATTTTGTTTATTTCGCCGTGTTCACTCATAGGTTAGACCCTTATGCACGTCACCGCGGGGAGGGATTACTCCAGTTATAACATTTATGTTCACATTGTCGATCATGTTTTTCGATTTTCTGTGTGCATTTAAATACGTTTATTCGATTGTGTTGGGGTGCAGGGACGGCGTCTTCAGCAGGATTGGGCGTACCCGACGCAGACATTTACAGCTTTATGTCTCCGCTCGTCGGCTATATGCTGCGCTGTCGTTGTACTCATACTCGGCTCAGTACCTTGCGGCGAGACTACCGCTGTTTCATACAGAGCTTTCAACTCTACACTTCACCCGGTACCGCTGTCACTGAGCCGAATGGTTTTCCCAAATCAACCTTGGGATCTCCTGCCATCTAGGGCAGTGCAATTAGGGTTTTCATACCCTTTCACGGACCTTGTCGACCTACCAACCTTTCTCTATTCGAGACTTATCGTCTATTTATCTCACTCGGGTTTCAGTGAGTCGCATTCGTGCTCGGATGCTGGTGTTTTTCCTACACACCCGTTCTCTGAGGGAAATCCTCTGTCAATGGTCGGCTACAAGAATATTACTCCCGTATGCATTAGTAGCGTTTGATAGTTCTTTATCTTCTGCATTTAAATTTTTTTTTCTTTCTTGTATCTTTTTAATCTCTGCAGTATCTCATCGTTGTGAAATTCTTGTGCAGAGAGGGATCAGGTCTCAGGGTTTCTGGAACGGGGTTTCATCGAAATGTTTCCTACCCAAGAACCGCTTCCTTCTGGTTGTCCCACCAACCCTGCTCTTATTGCTATTCTTCTCCCCAGCGCCGAACCTCAAGCTCGTCTTGCTCCAGGGTACCCTATATTATCTGGCGATCGTGTTACCCTATTTTACTATTTCATGATACATTACTCCGGTTATCTCTCTGTTGAGAAAGGGTTGAAAGAGTGGTAACCCCCCCTTCGGTTCGCTCTTATTCTCAGTAATATGTTCCCCATTTATTTTATTGGTCTCTGTTTTACCTATCGAGGGTTATTCTCTATTCTTACTGATTTTATGGCGACCTGTGCAGGTGTTATTCATCTGGAGCGTTCTGGTCGTTGGCAATCTTTCCTTCGAACTTTCACCAGGGGAAGAAATGAATCATTCCCTTTGGTAACTTCTTCTACGAACCCGCATACGCCATATGGTATTCTGTGTTTGCTAACAGGGTACAATTTCTTTCACCCTGACTAGCATGGGGCATGCTTCGGATATCTCGTGTATCTATACAGTTCTGTTATTTACGCAGTCAGGGTTTCTATTACCGTGTTTCAAAATTTTATTACCTCTTGTATGCAATTTCCTCGTCTCTATTTATGTATACGCATTCTACTAGTAGTACAGCGTAGTGTGCATAACATCAACTCGACGAACAGGTAGGTACACGCTGATTTATGGTGCAGAGCTATTCTGGTTGTTAAAACGTTAATCGCTTATCCTATTTCACCCCGGCTGGGACCGTTTCTATTTTATTTTTCTCGGTCCGTCGTTCAATAGGGTTTCACGAACCACAGTCGGCTTCCGGTTCCGAGATGATGCGTTCAATTCCGACCGCGCTAACGTAGGTTGGCTGCCGGTTTGGTTCAATTAACGAACAAGTGTTCTTATATATATTTCATGTTGTTATCTTGGCGTTGGATCGCCACTTTCTGGGTTTGATTTCTTCTTATATCTCATTCACACTTATATGATTGACATTTAAAGAAATTCGCATTTATACTCTGGTTTGACTTTGGTCATATTTATATACACATATAAACCATAAGGTCGATCGAAAGATTGTCCATCTCTCGGCGCCGTCAAGGTTGTTTATTGGTGCTTTTATTTTCAAACCATTATTGTCATCGTGACCCTAGGTTGGGTTCATGACTCCGCTTTTTGCTTTCTTGTATATATACCATAGTTTAAGAGTGGTTATCAAGATCAAATGCGCCTCCACTTGTTTTAATGCTAATTCCCTTTGATAGCTATATGTTTGATGTTAGGCTTATATAGGTGTTCTATTATGTTTAAATGAATATGCGTTATACTTTGCAAGGTAGTATAGTATATCTACCTATGTCATATTCGCCAATAATACTCTTTAACAATCGTGGACTCCAATAGGTCCCGATTACCCTTACAGCTGTTATATTTATTTAGAAACAAAGTCATATATGTGTAGGGTGAAATTTTAACGCGCGGCTTTTATGATTTCTTGGAGAGAGAACTACATATACTCATACAGTTTTATTAGTGATTTCTCACCATAGTTTCAAAACTTCTATTAGGTTAATTGAGTTAATGTTGCAAATGAATATAGAGTTTCAATATTTAATCCTAAACATGTTATGAGATGTTTATAGGGTTGAAATATTTTCTCTTATAATCAGTTGGTTGAGTTCATATTCCAAAGCCTTTATGTTATGTTTTTCCATTGATTCCAAAAAAATTTCCATTTCTGCTACAATATTCTCTAGTATTTGTAGGAGCAGCTTTATCACAGGTGTATATATATATGTATATATAAATATATATATATACATGTATAGGTATTCCATAATCATTGAGTAGTATATCTACAATAAGGATTCAGTCTTTGACTATTGATGTTTAATTCAAGATTAAGATAAACTTCTATAGATACTATGCACTTTAAATGATAACAATAACATAGTCTTTGTGAATCAGAGTTTCTTTTCAGGCTAAGAATGTCAGCATACATACATACCCTAACATCCTTGATTTTTTTTTTTTCCTCTTAATGTACACCAATAGGTAGCCAATAACAATGGACTAGAGGAATTTAATTATACCTTAAATCTTTTGCTATACTACTTGTCTTCAAAGATTTAGGATAGATTTCGAAATGCAATCTAAATATTTATAACTGTCATTACAATCAGATAGAGTAGAGAGGCTCTCTTCTATAAATTTTCAAATGTCGTATTCTAAAACCTTACTTTCAGCTGTTGGTATTTATACCCTGTAACATAAGCACTACTATACTCTTTTTCTAGCATACACTTAGGCATCTGCATCTGATATCACATTTTTTTTCTACAGGAACAAAACAATAATTAATTGTCTGTAGAAGCTAAGTAACTACAGATTTAAACTAACTGTAGTACTAAATCAATCATACCCTTTCATTAAATTTTGTATGTAGCCCTTCATACTAATTTAAATATAAGAGTATCATCCCACTTCAAACTTCTTATTTCTAGAAGTTTTTTTTTTTTCATCATGGATATATATATATAGTCCGCATGTACTATTTTTCTGGGAGATATCGGTTTCCCTATTATAGGTTTAACCACTCTGGTATATGAGCTTTCTCATATCACTCCCATATTAATGTTTCTATCTCATCACAATCTGTTATATGTATACCTGAAAGTATATCCAAGATATTTGTATACTCGAAGTACTGTTTTTAATATTCATAATTTTTATAACAGTTAACCATTTCCTTGTGAGCACGTATCTTGCCCAATTTTTGAACTTTTTCTCCGATACCATTTGTCACGTCTCCCAAACCCAATTTTTTTTTTCTATACCATGGGATTCTGTTATTATTTAGTAATATCCATTATACCTCATGGTTACACTTCCTAATTTCTTAACTCCTCTTCTATAAGTGGTTCATTTTCCTCCGAATGATATTCAACATGTCTCTCTTAAGGTCTATATTCATAATATGTCTATATTCATCACCCCTATGATGAGTGCTACCCATATAACATAACTCAATATTCTCCGCTTTATTCGTCGATAACAATTATAGTTTTTTATACTGAATCACCTACAATTCAGACTGTTATCCGGGGTTTAGAGTCTTTTCAGTACTTACAGACAGCCCTGGAATACAAGAATTTCCATGAGCATTTTTGTGCTTAACCTCCCCTCTTCTCAGTTCATATAGTAGACTTATATATCGACATATTTTACCTTGTATTTCTCAGGTTTTTTGTGCAGGATGATCACTAGGCCCTTAATCAACTTCCCAGTTTGCCGGCCTGCTAATATTTTCAATATGTTAAAGTTTCAGAATTGAAGTATAGATGTATGCCTCCTCACATACATCTATCTCTACGCAGTTCACCACCATTGCTCCACTAATTTCCCAGTAGTTCTATGGATGGTAACCAGATGCTCTGTTCATGGTATTTTACACATGCTTACAATCTTCCCTCACACAACTGTTATTACACAATAGATTTTGCAATAGGCTTTTTCCCCCCTTATTTTTCTGTTATAACCATTCAACATGTGTGACACTATGGTACAGATTCATCTGTTCCATGGAAACTAGGAAAAAGCTCCTCTTGCTTCTCTCCAAGGGAGGGAGAGAATACTGAACTGGATAGTTTTGAATCCCTAGTGTTAGATCCTCTTACTTACTTAGGATTTAACTTCTACTTCCATATGTGTACCATTACATTTAATAGAATTACTGTAAATTCTAATTAATTTTTAATTCTTTCCAGTGCAACACAGCTGGTTGTTGTTCCCTACTTCCTGTTATTGATCACAGTGAATTCTGTGCCATCAGTATTGTTATGATAGATTTAGTTGTTTGGAACTTAATGTTCATGGGTACTGGTTTGTTAACATCTTCTGTTTATACACACAGAAATTAAATACTCCTTTAAAAGATAGCCATCTATACCTATACATAGTTATTATATTGGCTGCTCAATTGATCTATCATCTCAAACCTCATTATTACAGTGTACTCATCTCTACACCCAACCATTTGTCTCTACTGTCAATAGCTGTAGTTGCAATTACATAAGTTACTGAACCATTAATCCATCTAACAGTTGCATAATGCAACATAACATAACAATTCATACATTCCATAATGTAATATAACATCACAATTTCATAAATTGCATAAAGGAATATAATATCACAATTTCATAAATTGCATAAAGGAATATAACATCACAATTTCATAAAACAGGGATATGTTTAACACAGACTTACAGATATCTCCAAATTTATGCATGCACACCTATACTATGACCAGTCCCCCCAACCTTAGAATCCTCTTTATATCCCAGGATTCACCCCTGAGCAGAGATCCTCCCCAGAACAGACTAGCCTCAATCTGTTCTGGAGCAGCTTATTTAAGCTGTGCTTTCCCCAAGCATGTTTCCAATTCTGCGTCCAGAATTTCAGGATGCTTTATTCCTGTTTAGCCTAGGCTTCCCATTCTGGGACTCTTTAAAGCTGCTTTAAGCTTTTCCTCAGCTTTTCCAGCTTTTTCTCACCTCTTCCCAACTACTCCTCTTCATTGAGGAAATTTAGATTTTTCCTCAAAAATCTAAATTAGAAATAATTTCTTTCAAGGATTTTTGAAAGATTTGGGGAAAGTCTTTTTTCCTTTTCCATCACCTCATGGATTAGGCATATGATCTCATTTTCTCATCTGGTCATAGTGCATACATAATATTTTATTTATTTTTCATAATTAAATAATTAACCACATCCACACAATAATCATCCACTGGGGTCCACTCCCCTTTGGATTTATGTTCAAATGTCTCATTTGAAAAGCATAGAACTTGGGGGTGTTACAGATAGTAAATTGTAAAATAAGTGAAGTATATATATATATATATATATATATTTCAACTCACAAATAAGATTATACGAATGAAAATTAGAAATAATTACTTATCTGGACATAATTACTTATCTTGGAAGTAAATTCTTATAAAATAATTTGAATGTCATGTTGAACGTCCATCGACTTCATCACAATGTCAATCCAACAGTGCTCAACGCTCTTCACCTTGATTCCCAATTTCTTTGCATTCACACAAAATGATTAAATCTGTAGAACGACTTGGTCCCAAATTTCCATTCAAACAATTATTAGCTAACAAGTACTCCTCCGACTTCATTATATCGTAATTCGGGGCGAGTAAATAGTGGGGAATTTAACTGCCCAACTACTCTGCAGCTTGCATGAAACAATAATGGAGGAGTTGTCGCAGAGTGCTGCTACAACCATGGAGAAATCGAGTGCTCATGATGAGCATCACATCCCTCTGCTGGAGTTACCAGAGGGTTGTAATATATAAAAGATGAATTCCATGCAACTCCCAAAAATTGTTATCAAGAATTTGGTGTCAATCGTTTCTTGATTAAACCATTTAAAGTAATATTTATTTACCATGAGTGTTTACCAGAGAATTTTTTTACAATTAGCATCCTCCTTTTTTATTTTATCATATCTTTTACAATTATAAAGTAAACAAATATAATTTCAACAAATTTTTAAAATATATATTTAATAAAATATATATACATATACCATTCATGATGGCTTAGTCTATATATTCAATGAAAAACAAAGTCTATATATTCAATGGAAAAAAAATAGTAATATATTATTATATTTATAAAAAACTTTTAATTATTAAAACATAATCTTAATAACTTATAATAAATTTTAAATACATCGAATATTTATTTTGCTAAAGTTTAGAATATAATTAAACACCATTTTAAAATTATATCATTAAATATTAAAAATAATCATTTAAAAAAATCTTTAAAAAATAATTAAATCATAATAATCATATATTATTTTATTTAAAGAACAATATTATAAAACATGAAACAATTTAAAATATGATATTTTAACACCGCATTAATAATATTTTACAAAATTTTAATAAAATAATTAATAAAATATTTATTTTATTAAATTTTAAAATATTTAAAAGTACATGGTTGGCATTTGGCCTAAGTGTATCTCATTTTCATTTATCTCTTGAAATATAAACCAAAAATTATACTTATGAATAATCTAAAAATTCTAAAAAAAAAATATTATTTTTCTTAAAATACTATCAGTGTGCAAGTATATAAAAAATGATATGTTCTCTATTTCTTAATGGTTAATCAAAAGACTTGGAAATTAAAGTGGAGGAATAATTCAGCATGGTTTAGTGTAACATTTTGAAGCTTTGTAGATTTTAATTTGTTAGGTTAGTATCAATGAATGTACAACACAAATCGTGTAGATATCGTAGTATTTTGTTCAAAAGCTTAAGGTTAGAATATATAGTTATTAATACATACTCCATTTCCACCATATCAACTAGTTTCAACTTACTTATGCAAATCATGTATTTAAACTTAGCTTTAACTTAAGGTCATTTAATGCAATAATTATTCTCAATTCTCATTAATATATAATATTTTAAACAAAATTTTAGATATTTTTATCTTTCTAAACATTGTTAAATTATATTAATTTGTTATCTTAATTCTAATGAACTTTAACCAAGGTGAATTTGGAAAAGAAGTCCAAAATGTCAATGAGGAAAAAAAAAATGGAAATGAGCAATGATTAGAAATATAAAAGCTATTATTAGAGTTAGAGTCCCAAACACAAATAATAAATAAAGAGTAGCATCAATCATGTTCCTCTTCTAAAATTATCATGGTTTTCCATGGTGCAAAACTACTATATAAAATTCAACCGGAGTCATATTGATCTCATTCTTTTAGTTTAAACTATTTATCAATACTCTTCCCCTATTCATCCATGAAAAAAATCCCCTGTTCATTGATGTATTTCGAAGTCAAGAGGAACGGGACATTGGTTAGTTGTCAAGAGGAAGTCATAATAGGTTATGAGATGAACCCTTCACTCTTGCACAGTTTCAAAACACAACATAGCAGATATGCAATAGTGGGCAATTAGGATGTCATGATGATGAGATAAAACAATGATACGCCTTATTTTTCCTATCTAGTATTAACTACGTAGTTTTGTTTAATTATATCACAAGGTGTTTTAGATTTCAGCGTTTATTTATTTTGTTGAAGTTTCCAATGTACCACAAAGGATATTTTTGCTCTGTATTATTAATCACGTACTTTTGTTAATTATATCACAAGGTGTTTTCGCTTTTACCGGTTTTTTTAAGTTTCCAATGAAACATTTAATTTTAGTGAGATAAATATATTTTTCAGTGATCTATTTAGAATTTCTAAAATAAACATGCATTTTGTTACTTTATATTTTATTATGATTAGTTATTCATTATTTGGTTTTGATATTTTAATTTCAAAAATATATATAACTTTTAAGGGTTGACAATTGTATTTACTCAAACCAATTTTATTAATAAAAGTATGTAAGTGTTGTATTGAAATTAAAAATTTATCTAATATGTGTTTTTTTTAATCTATTTTTAATATATAATGGTTAGATTTATATAAAATTTGCAAATTATATGATATTAATATGATATTAATATTTTTTTCTTATTATTTTTCGTTCATTATGGGTTTATATAATATTTTTTATGAATTTTGTATTTAATTATGTTACAAGTTGTTAGGAAGCATTTGTATATCATATTATATACTAACAATATCATTTCAATGTTGTATGTTGCAGAACATTTATCAATACTGAAGTTATGGCGAAAGAGATTATCTACTTTTAATTTTTTGTAATTTTGTAATTAGAAAAAGTTATCTATATTTTTTGTTAAGATAGGCCTATCAAAAAATGTACATGAACACAAACTATCATTAATAAAAGGGGTAGGCTCTTTCTTTCTTTTTGGAGGGGAATTCAACCCCTCCAAAAGGCTCTTAGGAAGGTTAAATTGTAACCCTCATTTGAGTTGTGTTCCTTGTGTTCATAGTTTTCATCATTTTTAGTTTATAGTAACTCCAATATGCAAAAAATAAAATATCTCATTTTATTATAATAATAATTTAGAAATATGTTTTAAACATCTTGCCAATATACACATAAATATAAAAATCACTTTTATTAACATAAATCACTTAACATTTTTTCAATGTTTTAAACCTCTTACTCAGATACACACAAATTGTAAAATCACTCTTATTCAGATGTAGGAATCGAAATATCCGCAGTAGTCATTTTTCTGTCTACGTTTCAATTCTAGATCTAGACTCATCATTAGGAAAATTTTCTTAAGAAGAGAGAAGATCAACGATAATAAATAAGGGTGGAGTGGAAGAAAAAGGAAGAAAAAAGGGCCGACCAACTCTTTAATAATAGTAAATAGTTAATGCAATAATTCTAATTTTATTTATATTAATTCCTTTAATTTTTTATAAATGGGTTATTTCAATTATTAATAATCTTTTAACCCATCTAAAAAGGGGATATTCTATAATAAAGGGGGTTGATTAAATTAATAATAAGTATTATAATATGGACTTATAGATACCTAACATTTTAATTTTAATTTTTAATCATCCACTAAGTAGTGATAGTTAATAATTTAATATATCACCATGGATGTTTTAAGTTTTTCATATACAATAGTATATTATATTTATGTTAATGATTAAAGGGATCTAATTCATTGTTTTACTAAATTAAAATTATTATACTTACTTAATATTAAAAAGGAGGAAGGAGGAAGAAATATTTCACCTTCCAAGGTGAAATATTTGAACAAAAATCAGGAGTGGCTATGGGTTCTCCATTGTCACCCATAGTGGCAAATATCTTTATGGAAAAATTTGAGAAGAAGGCTCTTGAATCTTACCCTTTGAAACCTAAATTCTGGATCATGTTCGTGGATGACACCAACATCAATTGGCCACATGGGGATGAGGAATTGGATAAATTCCTGAACCATCTCAATAACATTTCCAAGGATATACAATTCACAATGGAAGGTGAAGTAAACAGTCATATCCCTTTCCTTGACATTATTCTCTTGAGAAATGAGGACGGAACCCTTGGACATAAGGGGTTTAGAAAGAAATCCCACACAGAAAATTACCTTCATGTAGACTCACATCACTTCCCAGCCCAAAATATGGGAGTTTTGTTGACTCTTTCTACAAGAGCTTTCAGAATATTAGATGATAGACATATTGAAGAAAAAATAGAATAGCTAAAACGATCATTCATAAACATTGGATATAGTAAGAGAGACATCAACAGAGCTATACAAAAATTGAGATCCAGTGATAATAAAAATAAAATTCCAACTGATTATCCTACAACATCTAAAGCATAGCTCCCCTACATCCAAGGGGTCACAGACAAGATGGCCAAAGTCCTAGCTAAGAATAACATTAAAAAATCCTTTAAGCCTCTTATGACCATCAGGAAGAGGATGAAATATGTCAAAGATGACCCTGACCACCTCCAACAGAAAGGGGTTTACAAAATTAACTGTTCTTGCGGAGAATGCTATATTGGGGAAACTGGTAGGACCTTTAAAATTAGGTTTACAGAACATGGGGCTGACATTAGGTTGGGAATTAATAAGGAGAAACATCATTTTAAACTTAAAGTTCGTGAGGCCTTGGAAATCATTAAACACCCCCACAATCTTAATAGAGATAGAGGTCTAGAGATTAGCAGAAATTGGATCCATAGCCTTTCCCGCAAATAAGCTCCCTCTCGATGATGAGGTTTAGCATCACCTGCCCCCTTTTACCCTCTTGTCAGTTTCTCCCTTCCGTGTTTACCTTGGTCTCTCACCCTCTATACCGCTCCTTCACCTTCCTCCCCCTTGGACCCTTCATCATCTCCTGTCACCTCCGCTATCCTGTCATCTTCCTTTCCTTAAAACTCTACTTTTCCTCCCTTAAGCTTTCCCCTTTTTCTTTCTTTTTCCTTTTCTTCCCTTATTTCATTCCCTTCTGTTGAGACCCGCTTCATAAAAAATGTAACACCCCTAGTTTATGTGTTTTTAAAACTAGACATTTGAACTCTAATCCTAAGGGGAGTCGACCCCAAAGGACAAGTATTTTGTGAATGTAATTAAATATTTAATTTGGAGGAAATGAAGAAAAGGATTTTGTGCAGATTGACCGAAAGAAGAAATTTGAGATCACTTGCTAAATCCATGAGGATGGATGAAGGCAAATACTTCACCACAATATTTCAAAAATCCTTGAAAGAAATTATTTCTAATTTAGATTTTTGAGGAAAAATCTAAATTCCCCAATGATAAGGAAAATAGTTGGGAAGAGGTAAAGAAAGCTGGAAAAGTTGGGGAAAAGCATAAAACAGCTTTAAAAAAAAATAAAAAAAAAATCCCTGAATAGGGAAGCCTAGGAAAACAGGAAGAAAAGCATCGTGATATTCTGGACGCAGAATTAGAAACAAGCTTTGAGGAATAACAACTTAAATAAGCTGCTCTTATACAGATTAGAGGTTGATCTGTACTAGGAGGGATCTCAGCTCGGGGGTGAATTCTGAAGATAAACGAATTCTAAGGCTGGGTGGATTGGTCATCTAATTAAGTGGTATGCACAGTTCAATTTTAATCTCATGTTATGAATTGTAGATGTAAATTTTTATGTTCTATGGAAATTATTGTATATGCATGCTGTGTGTGATACTATTCCATACATTTAACAGAAACTTCAGCAACTTTAGCCTTCAAATTATGTACAGTTGTAGGAATCACATGTATGGGAAAGAATTCATCAGAATCTCTAAACCATAACTGGTTTAAATCTGAGAATACATATTTCCCAAAATAAATTTAACGATTTAAATTTAATCTGCTTCTGGTTTAGAAATTAATTCTAGCATGTATACATAGTGAAAAGTAGCATGAGATGCATGTTACAATGGCTAAAAGTAGAATCAGATGAGTTGTAAGTTGAGTTAGAAATAAATTGGGTAAACCTGACATAAGGACTATAGTAAATCTGTCAACCATGCACAATGGAAGTAGAACAGAAACACATTTCAGTATGTAATCATCCATTTTTATCAGTCAAAATTTCATGAGAAATAATTGTGTAAGTGTCCACAGTAAATTAACAATGAGACGAATATCTAATATTTACTATAAGAGAATTCTCAGATCACACAGATAGTTATCACGACCAAAATGGGTGAATTATATCATTATATCTATCTCGGTAGTAGAAGAAAGATAAACTTCAGACCATTAAATTATTGTGTATATATAGACACTACTAGGACATGCAATAAACTTTCTACAGTGTGGTACATAAATGAATGAGAATCAAGTCATTATGAAAAAAAATAAGTTAGACCTGATTGATATATGTAACAAGATAGTTCCTGAGTTACCTGCATAGAACTACTGTGCGATTCTGTTTGCATACAAAATATATTACTCAAGATATTTCAAACTACCCATTAACAGAAATTGGTGAACCGGACTGAAGGGTCGGCTTAATAGACTGATGAAAGAAACTGGGAATATTATGCCAGGAGAATAAAACCATATAATACATTCAGTTATATTGGATTAACAACAACAGAAGCTATATTCTCTTTGAACAGGAAACTCTATACATCGGTAACAAATTTAGTAGACGATACTATACTAGAAGAAGAGTTATAGCAATTAAATATTATAAACAAAAATTTTGGAACACGATCCGTATAGATTTTAATTGACGAGGAACTACAATTACTATACATAATGTTTCCATCGAAATTCGCACTGAAAAGCAGATAGAGAACTGAGTTATATACATATATGTACACATATAAATCTATATGATAGTGAAGTTGGTTCCAGAATTGAAAACAAATAGATTCTCTCCCCTCAGAGGAGAAGTCAACCAATGTTATTACTCAAAAATTATTACAAACTTATAACCCTGATATCCAAAATTCTCCGGTAGGAGATAAGGAATTTAAATAGGGTAAACTAAATTATCGTTCCCTCTGAGGAATTGGTACGAGGCACCAACCTGTGAGTAAGAGGGAAGCGAGATTAATAGTCAAGCTAAACGCATACAAGCCAAATGGTTAGCAGAGAGTGCGATAGTCATCATATACCTGCAACGAATAAGAGATAGAGTACGTGAGGGAAAATAAACAAGAATAATAGTTACAACCTGAATGGGAGGTTAAACCACAAAAATGAAAACAAGCATTTACAGCTTACCTGACAATGTATTCAGGGAGCTTGGGCAACAGAGACACTGGAACCAAAAAATACGCCAGGCTGTTAACACTTGAGAAAAATCGAAATTTAGAAATGCAGAAGAAATAGCAATGGAAATGTTATGTCACCAGAAATAAATGAGATGGAAATACCTTCTCGGAAGAACCTTGCAACGTCTCCAAACCACGTTGAGGGAGTCAAATACGTGTGAACGCCCAGGTCATCAACGCTTACTGTAACTCACCGAAGCGAGAGCAAGCATGACATTAAGGAAAACTCAAATTCCATATACACCATCCGATAAGCACTGTAATTGAAGTGAAAGCAAAGGAGAGTTGTATAAAAAAAAATGGTTGACTAAGTTTTAATCTATCTTAATCGTTAAACTCCAACTCTGAACTTATATACATACTGATATAATTAAAACGCAGAGATAGGAGGATTGGAAGGTCGAACTGGATGAACGATATCCATTAAAGGTCGTTACTTGGGTTGAAGAGTGCGACGTCATAGTTCTCACATAGGTCCAGGAGGTGTGAGGAGCGACACATATGAACGATTCCTCTGGCGTAGTAGGAGAACAAAATGATAAAACGAACTCTGGAGCAGCTCTGTGGAAAACCCTCAATACGATAGGTGAAAATGAAGTCATATGTTGAACGCAAAAGTTTTATACACCGTTGAAACCCTAATCCCATACAATCACCACCATACACGTGGCTGGAGATGCCCAATTCCGAGCACTGCAAGGTAGTAAGTCTCGTAATTCCACAAGAATCCAAAAAGGTTAAGTCTTAATGTTCAATTTTAATGCAGCGTACCATCCAACTGGAATTGATACAAGAAATAAAGGGCGAAGTACTCCATATCACGTTGTCAGATTTGGCCAGTAGCATAGAACAAGAGAAAAGTAAACCGGAATTGATAACAAAACCCTAGCGTACTACAAAGTGTCGACGTGTGAAATTGAGTCATAAAGACAAGGTACGAAATCCTCAAATCAAATTGAATGGCATCGAAACTAGAAATGAGGTGGTAGCACGTCGAGTTGATTTCGTGAACGATGCATAAGAATAAGTGTCAAGCACCACCATAGAGTTCAGTTAGAACGATATGGTAGGGCTGCAAAGTCCGAAGAGAAAAACCCCTTACAAAATGTAGTTATATTGTTAAGAACAATACAATTATATTACACATAACGAGTTGGAAAGTACCCTATTATATTAGGGAGAAGTACAATAGGGGGTTATTATATAAAAATTAAAGTTAAGTAGGTATGTGTGATACCTATATACATGTTGAAGTTCTAAGAAGTCAAACGACTAATATATACCTAAGAGTAGATGATCATACATATCGCTATGAATTAGCACAAGAGGGTGGGGGTGATTGTAGGCCCAAGTGTATGAAAAACGATTGTACCATAAACTCAAGATGAATGTTAGGCTCTCAGAAGTACTCATAACACCCTTACAAACAAAACTTAAGGGTTGATTTAAATGTATTGAAAATAATAAAATGGAGTGTCAAAATTAAAATAAAAAGAGTAGTACAGGGATGTAACTAAACTTGCAATTGAGATGGAAGCTAGTATATATTGACTGGGGTATAGTAAGTATGTGGAAACTAAATGTGTATTAAACAGATAGAAATCTAAGTGTGATGGTATAACAATTCTGTGAGAATTATTCTTACAGGATACTGAAAAAAAAAAAAAATTGTGTGGGAAAGTGAAGGGGAGGTGTGACAAATGGTATCAAAGCCCAAGTTATAAAACTGGGCTGGTGACATTGTGCTCACTGTGACTGTGTGTTCTCTGTATAAATTGATTTCAGTAGAAAACAAATTTTTTATGTTTTTTTTTATTTCCACTGATCTGTGTTGTGTAGTGTACAGTGGTGCTGAAATGGCAGAGGGCGACGAAATTTATGTTGATCTGCCTGATGAGGATAGTGGACCAGATCCTAATGCGCCCATGATGGTTATGTTGCGGAGGTTGCAACAAGAATTGGCTGAGATAAAAAGCCAGAATGAAAGATTCTCATTAGCCAGTGAGGAGCAGGAAAAGCTCATCAGAGAATTAACTTCGCGGAACAGCCAAGAAGGCGAGGGTTCCGGAAAGAGGAAGACTGATGAGTCTGAGGATGATGATGCTGTTAGGTATCAGTATAAACAGACAAAGGAATTACAGGGGGAATTCCGAAAGATCAAGCCTCCCTCCTATGATGGGGAGAAGGAGGAAGATGCTGAAGCCTAGTTGTTGAACATGATTAAGTACTTCCAGGTTTATGAATATGAAAGCAATCTGAAGGCCAAATTAGCTGTCTACCAAATACAAGGTAAGGCTACCTTGTGGTGGGAGGAGACGAAAATGGTCCATGCAATCGATGAAAAGACAGTTACTTGGGAGGACTTCCAAGTTAAGTTCAAAAACCGCTACCTGAATGAACGCTACTATGATGATAAAGCCAAGGAATTTCACGAACTTAGACTGGGACATCTCACTATTGATGAGTTTTTTAATAATTTTACAAATCTGTTGAGATATGTACCCTACATAAGGGAAGAAAAGGCAAAGGTACAAAGGTTTTTTAACTGTTTTCCTGCTATACAAGATCGAGTTGGATAACCCAAAAAAAATGGACGAAGCTGTTAGAAAAGAAAGATTGTGCTACGAACAGTTCAAAAGCAAAACTGAACATGGAAAAAACTGGGTCAATAAGAGTGAATTCAAAGGGAAGAAACAAAAACCAGCCTATTTGAAGAATTTTGGCAGAGATCATCAGCGGAAAAAATTCAATAAACCCAAAGAAAGTCAAACTTCTCAATCTAAAGTGGCTTCAAAACAAATAGATGGAGACAGTAAAAAGGAAGGGACAATCAAAATGAAGGAACCCTTGAAATGTTGGGGCTGTGGAGAACCCCATCTCCTGAGGGATTGTCCTCATAGAAACATTCAGATGATCATGAGAGATCGAGAAGCTACAACAGTAAATGATATAGCAAGAAATATACCTACCATCAGTGCAGCCTTGGAAAATCGACAAGCAGACCATCAAGCTACCATGGTCGAAATTGAGGGTAAGATTTCTGGCCAATCTGTCACTATTTTGATTGATCCAGGTGCTTCTTTGAGTTACATTAGTCCAAAAATTGTAGAAAAACGTAATCTTAAACCTGAAAAATTTTAGTAGTCATGGTTGGTTCAACTAGCTACTGGAACCAAGAGGAAAGTAACACATAAATTTCCCCTAACAACAATGAAATTAAATGATTTTCAAACAGAAGTAAACCTGAACATTCTTCCTTTAGGTTCATATGACTTGCTGATAGGAATGGACTGGCTAGAAAAGAAGAAATTCCTGATAAACTGCTGGGATAAGACCCTGAATTGTATGGATGAGGAAGGGAAACCTTTTGTTCTTAAAGGAAAACAAAAACCTGTCTCTGTAAGACAAATATCAGCCCTGCAATTAAAACGAATAGCTAGAAAAGGATACCAAGTTTATGCAGTACATGTAGAAGGAATAGAACATAAAACTGAAGAAAATCTGCTGGATGCATTGCCAGTAGTAAAGGACTTTAAAGAAGTTTTTCCAGAAGAAATTCCTCATCTTCCCCCCAAAAGAGAAATTGACTTCTCAATCGTTCTGGTGTCGGGAGCAACACATGTCTCCCGAGCCCCTTATCGAATGAGTCCCCCTGAACTCATAGAATTGAAAATGCAATTGCAAGAGTTGTTGGATAAAGGTTACATCAGACCGAGTGTGTCTCCTTGGTGAGCCCCGGTGCTGTTTGTGAAAAAGAAAGATGGAAAGTTTAGGATGTGCATTGATTATCATCAACTGAATAGGCTGACCATTAAAAATGGATACCCCTTGCCCCGAATTGATGATCTGTTTGACCAGGTTAGAGGGGCTTCAGTTTTTTCGAAAATTGACCTAAGTATGGGTTATCACCAACTTAGAATTAAAGAAGAAGACATCAGCAAAACAACCTTTCAAACCAGGTATTGTCACTAGGAATTTGTAGTCCTACCTTTTGGCTTGACAAATGCCCCTGCCACATTTATGTGCTTAATGAACAGTGTGTTAAATAAGTACTTGGATAAATTTGTCCTTGTGTTCATAGATGATATTTTAGTCTACTCAAGAAATGAGGAGGAACATCAAGAGCACTTGAGGATGGTACTGCAAACTTTGAAAGAAAACCAGCTATATGCCAAGTTCAGTAAATGTGAATTTTATAAAGACAAGATTCAATACTTGGGGCATATTATTTCTGATCAAGGGTTGCCTGTTGATCCTAACAAGATAAAAGCTATTAAAGAATGGCCTGTACCAACTGATGTTTCAGCAATAAGGTCATTCATGGGAATTACAGGCTATTATCACAGATTTGTGGAGAGATTTTCTGCCATAGCATATCCCATAACTTCCCTACAAAGGAAGGGTGTCAAATTTGAGTGGACTGAAAAGTGCCAAAACAGTTTTGAACAATTGAAGTTGAAATTCACTACAGCTCCTATACTGAAAATTGCAGATCCAGATAAAGAATTTGTGGTATGTACAGATGCATGTAGAGAGGGGTTGGGAGGAGTTTTGTTACAGGAAAATGCGGTTATTGCATATGAATCTAGGAAACTGAAGATACATGAACAGAACTATAGTGCCTATGATCTGGAGTTAGCTGCTGTTATTCATGCCTTGAAAATGTGGCGAAATTATCTCCTTGGAAAAAAATTTATATTGATGACTGATCATATGAGTCTTAAATACTTCTTTTCCTAAACTGATCTGAATGCGGGACAGGCCAGATAGCTATCCTTTCTAAGAGAATTTGACATGGATATAAAACATATCAGAGAGAAAGAAAATAAAATTGCTGATGCTTTAAGTAGAAATGCTTTCCAAATTATAGGCAGTAGTGGAAGTAGTGCCCAGTTTGATTTAGAAGAGTTAGTGAAATAGGCAGCAGACCAGGATCCCAATTATGAGAATATACAAGTGAAAATCAGGAAGAAGGAGATGGCTAATTTCACTCAAAACTATAAAGGATTGGTTTGTTATAAAAACAAATTGTATATTCCAAATGTAGAAACTCTAAAAAGGGATTTTTAGATGAATATCACAAACAGCCATATGCAGGACATCTAGGATATCAGAAAAGGTTAACAACTTTGAAAAATAAGTTTTTTTGGCCAGGAATGAATCGAGATGTAGCAGAATATTTAACTAGATGGATGGAATGTCAACTAGTCAAAGTTGAGCATCAACATCTTGCTGGCCTTTTAAACCCTTTGCCGATTGCAGAGTGGAAATGGGACACAGTTTCCATGGATTTCATAACAGGATTACCAAAAACCAGATACCAGCATGATTTAGTGATGGTGGTAGTGGAAACTTTAACAAAAGCTGCACATTTCATACCAGTGAAATCTACCTTTGGGACAGCTCAAGTAGCAAATGTGTTCCTGAAGAAGGTAGTAAGACTCCATGGAGTTCCGAAGGTGATTGTGTCTGACCGAGATGCTAAGTTTACAGCAGCTTTTTGGAAAGGGCTATTTGGAGGGATGGGTACCAAGTTGAATTTTAGTACTGCTTACCACCCTCAGACAGATGGTCAAACAGAGAGAACTAATCAAATTTTGGAGGACATGCTGAGAATGTATGTGATGGATAGGCCAGCAAAGTGGGAAGATTATTTGCACTTAGCTGAATTTTCCTATAACAACAGCTACCAATCCTCCATCAAAATGAGTCCGTTTGAGGCACTGTATGGAAGAAAATGTCGTACTCCTTTGAGCTGGAGCTAGCCAGAAGATAAACTAATGTTGCGACCAGATGCCTTACAGGAAATGGAAAGAATTGTTAAACAGATACAAAGAAACATCAAGACAACACAAGATCGCCAGAAAAACTATGCTGATAAGAAACTGGTGCACCGAGAATTTAAAGTGGGAGAGCATGTGTATTTGCGCATTAAACCAAAAAAGAGTACACTTTATGCTGGAAGTTGTGCAAAACTAGCTCCTAGATATTGTGCTCCTTTTGAAGTATTAGAAAGGGTGGGACCAGTAGCTTACAAGCTGGCCTTACCACCCCATGTTAGAGTTCATGATGTGTTTGATGTTTCGTTATTAAAGAGATATGTACATGATGCTTCTCACATAGTTGATTGGAATGTTGTACAGGTGGAACCAGAAGGGGAGTTTCTACCAGAACCGCTTCAAATATTGGAGCGGGAAGAAATTGAATTGAGAAATCGAACAGTAGCAAGAGTAAAGGTGCAGTGGAAGCACTTTACTGCTGAAGAAGCTACCTGGGAAAGAGAAGCTGAAATGTTGGAAAGATATCCATTTTTGTTTGAAAAATGAACTCTAGTAGTTAAATAACAACACCGAGAACAATGTTTGCTTTTAGAGGGGGAGTATGTAACACCCCTAGTTTATGTGTTTTTAAAAATAGACATTTGAACTCTAATCCTAGGGGGAGTGGACCCCAAAGGACAAGTATTTTGTGAATGTAATTAAATATTTAATTTGGAGGAAATGAAGAAAAGGAATTTGTGCAGATTGACCAAAAGAAGAAATTTGAGATCATTTGCTAAATCCATGAGGGTGGATGAAGGCAAATACTTCCCCACAATCTTTCAAAAAACCTTGAAAGAAATTATTTCTAATTTAGATTTTTGACGAAGAATCTAAATTCCCCAATGATGAGGAAAATAGTTGGGAAGAGGTAAAGAAAGCTGGAAAAGCTGGGGAAAAGCATAAAACAACTTAAAAAAAAAAAAAAAAAAACCTAAATAGGGAGGCCTAGGCAAACAGGAAGAAAAGCATCCTGATATTCTGGACGCAGAATTAGGAACAGGCTTTGGGGAATAACAGCTTAAATAAGCTACTCTTATACAGATTAAAGGTTGATCTGTACTAGGAGGGATCTCAGCTCGGGGGTGAATTCTGAAGATAAACAAATTCTAAGGTTGGGTGGATTGGTCATCTAATTAAGTGGTATGCACAGTTCAGTTTTAATCTTCTGTTATGAATTGTAGATGTAAATTTTTATGTTGCATGGAAATTATTGTATATGCATGTTGTGTGTGATACTATTCCATACATTTAACAGAAACTTCAGCAGCTTTAGCCTTCAAATTCTATACAGTTGTAGGAATCACATGTATGGGAAACAATTCATCAGAATCTCTAAACCATAACTGGTTTAAATCTGAGAATACATATTTCCCAAAAGAAATTTAATGATTTAATTTAATCTGCTTCTCGTTTAGAAATTAATTCTAGCATGTATACATAGTGAAAATTAGCATGAGATGCATGTTACAATGGCTAAAAGTAGAATCATATGAGTTGTAAGTTGAGTTAGAAATCAATTGGCTAAACCTGACATAAGGAATATAGTAAATCTGTCAACCATGCACAATGTAAGTAGAACATAAACACATTTCAGTATGTAATCATCCATTTTTATCAGTCAAAATATCATGATAAATAATTGTGTAAGTGTCCACAGTAAATTAAAAATGAGACGAATATCTAAGATTTACTATAAGAGAATTCTCAGATCACACAGATAGTTATCACGACCAAAATGGGTGAATTATATCATTATATCTATCTCGATAGTAGAAGAAAGATAAACTTCAGACCATTAAATTACTGTGTATATATAGACACTACCAAGACATGCAATAAACTTTCTACAGAGTGGTACATAAATGAATGAGAATCAAGTCATTATGAAAAAAATATGTTAGACCTGATTGATATATGTAACAAGATAGTTCCTCAGTTACCTGCATAGAACTATTGTGCAATTCTGTTTACATACAAAATATATTACTCGAGATTATTCAAACTACCCATTAACAGAAATTGGTGAACCGGACTGAAGGGTCGACTTAATAGACTGATGAAAGAAGCTTGGAATATTATGCCAAGAGAATAAAACCATAGAATACATTCAGTTATATTGGATTAGCAACAACAGAAGCTATATTATCTTTGAACAGAAAAATCTATACATCGGTAACAAATTTAGCAGACGATACTATACTAGAAGAAGAGTTCTAGCAATTAGATATTATAAACAAAAATTTTGGAACACGATCTGTATAGATTTTAATTGACGAGGAACTACAATTACTATACATAACGTTTCCATCGAAATTCACACTGAAAAGTAGATAGAGAACTGAGTTATATACATATATGTACACATATAAATCTATATGACAATGAAGTCGGTTCCAGAATTGAAAACAAATAGATTCTCTCCCCTCGGAGGAGAATTCAACCAATGTTATTACTCAAAAATTATTACAAACTTATAACCCTGATATCCAAAATTCTCCAGTAGGAGATAAGGAATTTAAATAGGGTAAACTAAATTATTGTTCCCTCTGAGGAATTTGTACGAGGCACCAACCTGTGAGTAAGAGGGAAGCGAGATTAATAGTCGAGCTAAACGCATATAAGCCAAATGGTTAGCAGGGAGTGCAATAGTCATCATATACCTGCAACGAATAAGAGATAGAGTACGTGAGGGAAAATAAACAAGAATAATAGTTACAACTGGAATGGGAGGTTAAACCAAAAAAATGAAAACAAACATTTACAGCTTACCTGACAATGTATTCAGGGAGCTTGGGCAACGAAGACACTGGAACCAACAAATACGCCAGGCTATTAACACTTCAGAAAAATCGAAATTTAGAAATGCAGAAGAAATAGCAATGGAAATGTTATGTCACTGGAAGGCAATGAGATGGAAATACCTTCTCAAAAGAACCTTGCAACGTCTCCAAACCACGTTGAGGGAGTCAAATACACGTGAACGCCCAGGTCATCAACGCTTACTGTAACTCACCGAAGCGAGAGCAAGCATGACATTAAGGAAAAATCAAATTTCATATACACCATCCGATAAGCACTGTAATTGAAGTGAAATCAAAGGAGAGTTGTATAAAAAAAAATGGTTGACTAAGTTTTAATCTATCCTAATCGTTAAACTCCAACTCTGAACTTATATACATACTAATATAATTAAAACGCCAAGATAGGAGGATTGGAAGGTTGAACTGGATGAACGATATCCATTAAAATTCATTACCTGGGTTGAAGAATACGACGTCATAGTTCTCACATGCTCCAGAAGGTGTGAGGAGCGACACATATGAACGATTCCTCTAGCGTAGTAGGAGAACAAAATGATAAAACGAACTCTAGAACAACTCTGTGGAAAACCCTCAATATGATAAGCGAAAATGAAGTCATATGTTGAACGCAAAAGTTTTATACGCCTTTGAAATCCTAATCCCAGACAATCACCACCATACACGTGGCTGGAGATGCCCAATTCTGAGCACTGAAAGGTAGTAAGTCTCGTAATTCCACAAGAATCCAAAAAGATTAAGTCTTAATGTTCAATTTTAATGCAGCGTAGCATCCAACTGGAATTGATACGAGCAATAAAGGGCGAAGTACTCCATATCACGTTGACAGATTTGGCCAGTAGCATAGAACAAGAGCAAAGTAAACCCTAGCTTACTACAAAGTGTCGACGTGTGAAATCGAGCCATAAAGACAAGGTACGAAATCCTCAAATCAAATTGAATGGCATCGAAACTAGAAATGAGGTGGTAGCACGTCGAGTTGATTTCGTGAACGATGCATAAGAATAAGTGTCAAGCGCCACCATAGAATTCAGTTAGAATGATATGGTAGGGCTGCAAATTCCGAAGAGAAAAACCCCTTACATAATGTAGTTATATTGTTAAGAACAATACAGTGATATTACACACACCAAGTTGGACGGTACCCTATTATATTAGGGAGAGGTACAATAGGGGTGTTATTATATAAAAATGAAATTTAAGTAGGTATGTGTGATACCTATATACATGTTGAAGTTCTAAGAAGTCAAATGACTAATATATACCTAAGAGTAGATGATCATACATATCGATATGAATTAGCACAAGAGGGTGGGGTTGATTGTAGGCCCAAGTGTATGAAAACCGATTGTACCATAAACTCAAGATGAATGTTAGGCTCTCATAAGTACTCATAACACCCTTACAAACAGAACTTAAGGGTTGATTTAAATGTATTGAAAATAATAAAATGGAGAGTGAAAATTAAAATAAAAAGAGTAGTACAGGGATGTAACTAAACTTGCAATTGAGATGGAAGCTAGTATATATTGACTGGGGTATGGTAAGTATGTGGAAATGAAATGTGTATTAAACCACTAGAAATCTAAGTGTGATGATATAACAATTCTGTGGGAATTATTCTTTTAGGATACTGAAAAAAAAAAAAAAAAAATTGTGTGGGAAAGTGAAGGGGAGGTGTGACAAAAAACCTTTAATTCTTGTAAAAATTAAAACCCCTCTTTTAATACTAATCACATAAAGCCCTCCTTTTCCCTGTCATATTTTTCAACCCTCTTAAGCTATTTCATAAATTTTACCCTTGATTAACATAATATAATATTACCTCTTAGGCATTTTCATAAATATTTATGTTAAATGATTAACATAAATATAATATTATCTCGTAAGAATTCTCATAAAAATTACCCCCATTTTAGTTACCTCCTTTAATTAAACCTTCCTCCTTCCTCCTTTTTAATACTAAGTAAGTATAATAATTTTAATTTAGTAAAACAATGAATTAGATCCTTTTAATCATTAACATAAATATAATATACTATTGTATATGAAGAACTTAAAAAATCCATGGTGATATATTAAATTATTAACTATCACTACTTATTGGATGATTAAAAATAAAAATAAAAATGTTAGGTATCTATAAGTATCACTACTTATTAAAAATAAATGTTAACTATCACTACTTATTATTAATTTAATCAACCCCCTTTCTTATAGAATAGCCCCTTTTTAGATAGGTTAACAAATTATTAATAATTGAATTAACCAATTTATAAAAAATTAAAGGAATTAATATAAATAAAATTAGAATTATTGCATTAACTATTTACTATTATTAAAGAGCTGGTCGGCCTTTTTTCCTTCCTTTTTCTTCCACTCCACCCTTATTTATTATCCTTGATCTTCTCTCTTCTTAAGCAGATTTTCCTGATGATGAGTCTAGATCTAGACTCGTAACGTAGACAGAAAAACGACTACTGTGGATATTCCGATTCCTAAATCTGAAAAACTACACCACAAAAATCTCCAATCTAGCACTCTTATTCACATAATTCACCTAACATTTTTACAATGTTTTAAGCATCTTCCCAATATGAATATAAATGTCAAAATGACTCTTATTCACATATATTATATAAAAATTACAAGTTAATTTTTTTTTGTTTCGTTTTAAATTTTAATTTTTAATTTTTAGTTTTTATTTAATTATATATTTTTATTATAAATATATTATTAGGATATTTATTTTTATTTTTTATTTTTTTCTTATATTAAATAAATATTATTTTATATTTACATTGATATTTAAATTAAATATGAATATATTATTTAGAGAATTAGAAAATATTTAAATGTTTTTTATTATATATTTGTATAAATTTATTATGTTTAAATGCTTGTGTATTGTTTTTATTATATATTATATATCATTTTCATTAGTTGCATTTTTATAGTTAAAATTTCTTTGTAGAGCATTTTATTTTGGTATGGATTAATAAATAGAATATCTACTTTCATATGATGTGTGTGAATGTATTATTGACAGTGATTGCACTTCTTGTATGTACTTTTCTAGAATGTTTATTCTTCTATGTTTGTGAATGTCTTATTTAGTATGCTTTTCAGTATTCCTTCATTCTATATTTCTATGCATACAAGTGTATTTTTTTTAGTGTTCCTTGACTATTAGAGTGGTGCTTCCATTGTTTGTATGTTTATAAATTTATTTATTTTGAAGAATTTTTTGTATTATATTCAATGCTTTTCAGTATTCCTTGACTATTAGCTTTGTGTGTGTATTTTTTGAAAATTCTTTTGTATGTGTATGAATGTATTATTTGTTTTATTTGTGTGTCTATTGTTTACATGTGTTCTTGATATGTGTGTGAATGTATTCTTTGCTATACTTGTGTGTATATTATTTACTTGTATTCTTTATATGTATATGAATATATTCTTTGCTACATTCGTATGCGTCTTGTTTACTTGTATTCTTTGTATCTGTATGAATGTGTTCTTCATGTGTGTATTAATCTATTCTTGTCTACATTTTTATGTCTTGTTTGCTTGTTATCTTTGTATGTATATCAATGTATTCTTCATGTGTGTATGAGTTTATTCTTTGCTACATTAGTATGTGTCTTTTTTACATATTCTTTGTATGCGTATGAATGTATTCTTCATGTGCGTATGAATGTGTTCTTTGCTACATTTGTATGTGTCTTGTTCACTTGTATTCTTTGTATGTGTATGAATGTATTATTCATGTCTAGGAAATTCTTGTTTACATTTTTATGTATCTTGTTTACTTTTATTCTTTGTATGTGTGTAAATTTAATCTTTATGTGTATAATTGTATTCTTAATGTGTGTATGAATCTGTTTTTCCTACATTAGTATATGTCTTGCTTACTTGTATTCTTTGTATCTGTATGAAAGTATTTTTCATGTTTGTATGAACCTGTTCTTTGCTACATTTGTACATTTGTATGTGTCTTGTTTACATGTATTCTTTGTATGTGTATGAATGTATTCTTCATGTGTATATGAAATTCTTTCCTAAATTTGTATGTGCCTTGTCTACATATATTCTTTGTATGTGTATGAATGCATTCTTCATGTGTGTATGAATCTATTATTCACGATATTTCTCTATGTATTATTTAGTTGTATATAGATAAGTGTGATATGTATGAATATTTTTTTTTACTATCTATCTATATGACTATAAATATAGTATCATTATGTCTATATATAAATATATTATTTCGAATATTAACTCATGAATAAATTAGTTTAAATATTTTTTAAAATTCTATTATCTTTCTTATTATTATTATTAATATTTATTTATAAATTATTTTAGTTTTTTTATTTTCAAATTTTTATTTTTATTTTAATCAATTTTTTTAATTTTAATTTAATTTAATTTTTATTTTTAATAAAAATTTTAAAAATTAATAATATTAATTTATCACTTTAAAATGAAAAATAGTATAGATATTACGATGACATTAAAAAGTACTTAATATTATCCCTCATTGTACCACTCAATTAATGTTTGTGAGTTTATAAAGTATAATGCAAAACATAAGACTCAAGGTTCAAAACCCTTAAAAAGGAAAACACAATAGCACAATATTTATAATAGCATCAATTTGTAATAACACATATAACTTAATTATTTAATATTAGAATCAATTCAATACAATAAATTTAATTAATTTTATTTAAAATTATCATTAATTATAATAATTAATACTTTTCGCCCATGTGGTGTAGAACAGTCGGTGATGGGGTGCACTGTTAAGGCACTCCGTTCTGTTAGGTTGCCGGTTCGAAACCCATGGGTGGAATGGAAGGAGAAAAAAATGGGAAGATTAGGATTAGTCTAAACGAGCAAAAAAAAAAAAAATTAATACTTTTCTTTTTCTTAACACTATATTTAATAATATGTCGAAACAACATTATTTCTATTTTTGTTTGAAATGTCAATCATTGTTTTAAAAATAAAAAAGAAAATAAGTGCTTCTCAATTACCATAACATACTAATTAACTTATAAAATAAATGTAATTGTTAACATCACAATTTCTATACTTAATCTTTATCACATGCATAAAATAATGTTAATTGTAAAATTTAAAATAAGTGTGATGTGTGTAAACATGTCAATTTGTGAGTCAATGTTTGTAATGTTTGTGTGCAGCTTTTGTCTGTTGTGTGCATGTATGCATGTGAGTGATTGTGCCTCATTGGAAATGGATTGTGATGGTTCTCATCAGTGGTTAGTTCCATGCCAATCATGGACTATTTTTGGGGTCATATAAGCTCTCACCGTCATGTGGTTGACCCTGTTAGTACAGATTTTACATCTCCAAACCAAGAAGAGCTTTCTATACAATGATTTTTAATTTTTTTTAAACGTAAAATTAACTTAAAAACTTTAAAATGATTTTTTTAATAATATTTAAATGATATTTCCATTATTTTAAAAACTTATAAACATACCAGCTTAATAAAATTATAACACCAAAAAAACAACAATAATGATCTATAAATATATATATATATATATATATATTAATGTTACTTTATAACAATTTTTCAACTATATTAATTATAAAACTAAAAGATCCTCCCCACCTGCCGAGCCTTCTCCCAACTTCGCCACACCTCTGCTTCAGCTAACCATGGCACCTAGGCTACGTCAAAGAAACATCTGTGATGGCTAGAGAGGGGCGCTCCCTCGTCGTTACCACCACAGGAAGGATAATCGCCTGCAACTTGTTGAATGCTCATCCTCAGGCAGTTATGTTAGACAGAGCTCCGAACCAGATCAGGAGGAGAAGGTCCTTGTGCAGGCTTCAAAGAGAGGTAGATGTGCGTCATAGAAGTCCACCATCGTGCATTAGGCACACCTCCCGCCTCGCAAGATCGAGCCTTTTCTAGCATAGGATTGTGAAGGGGAGGATACAGATGTTTGGAATATGAATTTTGAAGGTACTTGGACGCACGTTCCTGACGAAGAATACTCGATGGTTCATACCCTTTGCACACTGATCCCTAAACCTACGCGACCTAATGATACAGAGGAAGCAGCTGCGTAGGTGTACGTCTGCCCCATAGTGGATGAATAGCCAAAAAATCATGATGAAGCCAAACACTAAGGACTCCAAAGCTGCTTTTTTCTTCCTTGTTTTTTGTCATGCCTGCTATCACTACGGAATCTCAAGTTATACTTATGCTTCATCATATTTGTTAATTTCTGGCTACATTAGTGCTTCTACGCATTTTGTAATTTCCTGTTTCAAGTATTTTCCAAGTTGGTTTACTCCACTTAGGCAACCCCAAAACCACATAACAAAGGTTGGGATTGGTTAAGCGTAGCTTACCAATGCAACCTATAGCATATGTACTATTTATATTTTCAAATTAACATATATTAGCCTAATTTACAAAAAAAAATGTGCACTAATACCAATGTGGTCTATCGTACCTCGAGAAATGAAAAGGAGTCTAAGTTTTATGCTTCAAAATCTTATTTCTGTGATCAAGGATAAGGGAAATAAGTGCTTGAAGATCGCTATAGTTGGGATGGATTAATAATTCAAAAATATTGGAGGTGTGTCTCATGATAGGGAATTGAGAGTGGATATGAGTAAGAGTGAGGCGATAAAAAATGAAGTGTTTTTCATTTTCCACTATATTAATCTCACAAACTCGAGAGATTCTATCATTCCACAGATTATTGTAAGTAGAGCACAACTTGGTTACATTTCGAATCTCATGAGAACTACTTCTTATCCTAACAATGTTCATTTTCTTCTTCGTGATGGTGAACACAGAGAGATAATTTTGGTTATCAAGAGTGGGGTTTATCACCTCCTTATAATATCTTAGCTCCCTTTTTCCCTCCAAATCCTTATCATCCCACATATTTTCCTTACAATTGGAGGTAATAGTATGTTTGACACTATATTTTCTTCCCATGGTGATCTCCTTCTTAATCCCCCAATGGTTGAGCCAATACTCGACAACTTTACGCCACCCGCCCTTGAATCACAGGTGGGGGTTTTGAATAAATTTAGAAGAAATTTTCGGGAGCCTCTTAGATTCCACGTGGTGAGCCCTAGTATTGCAACAAGAATGTTGCAACTCCAGGGGCTGGCCTACTTTACTTTATCAACTCGAGGTTTGTACAAACTTGGAGGTGACAATGCTACATACACAGTAGGCTGCTATTTCTAAGGGTTTTGAGTGAAGTCCGTCACACTTCAATGAAACTAAACTAAATTGCAGAAAGGGAATGACAGAAGGAAACTAAATTAAATCATTGAAAAGAAATGACAGAAGGGAAACTTATCTAAATTGCTAAAAAGAAATTACAGAAGAGAAACTAATTTAAATTGCTGAAAAAAATGATAGAAAGGAAATTAATTTAAGTTGGAGAAAGGAAAGTAATTTAAACCACACTTAGCTTCATCAATAATCTAATGTCACGTCTCCCAAACCCCCCTTTTTTTTATATACTAATATAGGATTCTGTTATTATTTAATAACATCCATTATACCTCATGATTACTCCTAAATTTCTTAACTCCTCTTCTATAATGGGTTCATTTTACTCCGAACGAGATTCAACATGTCTCTCTCAAGGTCTATATTCGCCATGAGTATTTTGAGGATAGATTTAGTTGGTTGGAACTTAATGTTCAGGGGTACGGGTTTATTAACATCTTCTGTTTATACACACAGAAATTAAATACTCCTTTAAAAGATAGCCATCTATATCTTTACATAGTTATTATGTTGACTACTCAAATTGATCTCTCATCTCAACCCTCATTATTACCATTTACTCATCTCGACACCCAACCATTTCTCTCTACTGTCAATAGCTGTATTTGCAATTACATAATTTACTGAACCATTAATCCATCTAACAGGGCCTACTGCAACTTAACATACAATTCATACATTCCATAATGCACTATGACATTGCAATTTCATAATTTGCATAAAGGAATATAACATCAAAATTTTACAATTTTCATAAAGGAATATAACAGCACAATTTCATAAAACAGGGATACATTTAACACAGACTTACAGATATCTCCAAATGTACGCATGCACTCTCTACCATGACTTGTCCTCCCAACCTTAGAATCCTCTTTATCTCCCAGGATTCACCCCCGAGTAGAGATCACCTCCCAGCACAGATAAACCACTAATCTGTCTAGGATCAGCTAATTTTAGCTCATACCCCAAAGCATGTTTCTAATTCTGCGTCCAGAATAGCAGGATGCTTTCTTTCCTGTTTAGCCTAGGCTTCCCCTCTTGGGGTTCCTTAAAGCTTCTTTAAGCTTTTCCTCAGCTTTTCCAGCTTTTCTCACCTCTTCCCAACTACTCCTCTTCATTGGGGAAATTTAGATTTATCCTTAAATCTAAATAAATTTCTTTCAAGGATTTTTGAAAGCTTTTTTTGGGGATTTGTTGCCTTATCCATCCTCATGGATTTTGGCAAGTGATCTCAATTCTCTTTTTTGGTCAGAGTGCATACATAATATTTTATTTATTTTTCATAATTAATTAATTAACCACATCCACACAATAATCATCCACTGGGGTCCACTCCCCTTTGGATTTATGTTCAAATGTGTCATTTGAAAAGCATAGAACTTGGGGTGTTACATATTCCCCCTCTAAAAATAAACATCGTCCTCGGTGTTGACAACTATCTACTAGTTGATTTTGAACATAATTATGAATGCTTTTCCATCATCTGAGCTTCTCTTTGCCCTGTAGCTTTTTTTAGCAGTAAAGTGCTCCACTGCACCTTTATCCGAGCTACTGTTCACTTTCGCACTTTCATTTCTTCTCGCTTTCATCTTTGAAGCGACTCTGGAAGGAAATTCCTCTTCTGGTTCCACCTGGACCACATTTCAAATCAATCATGTGAGAAGCATCATGTACAAAAATTATAACTTTTCTTTTCCAACAAGGAGACATGAAATATATCAGGAAATTTAATAAGCAATGGTAATGCTAAGCCATTAGTTTCCAGCAGAGTACTCTCCTGCCTCCACTCTATTTACTGATGCTTTATGGTTTTCTTCCTACTTCTTTGCAAGAAGTCTGTATGGAAGATCTTTTATTCTGGTTTCTCTGTCCACAATTCATACCAAAGGTAAGTAATATCAGGTACATATAATTGATAATTCACAACACCGTTCTGCATTTCAATAACTTAAGACATTCAGTTATTAATCAAACCGTCCAATTTCATAATATTTTAGTGCACTTTTTAGTACACTACTTATCCTTTCTTGTTTTTCAGTGAGATTCTTTCCTCACGCAGCCTGGTTCAGTTCAGCTTTTCTGGATTTTCTAGGTGATTTATCTTCACCTTTTTCTTCTTTGTTTCCAGAGTGCCTAATTTCCTGTTACACACTTGGCTAAACAATTTTTTTTCAACTTTTTCATTAGTACTCATAAATGAAAGAAAACAATTGTATCATATGCATGGTTATGCTTACCCTTTTTCATTTTATAGTTGTACTTCTAGTATCTTTTCATTGTTTCTTTTGTTAGTAATCAATTTAACTAGTATCATCTAGACTCATTAAGAATCTCTACAATTCCATGCTTACCTCTCACATGAAATTGTATCCACTAGTTCAGCACTTAAGTGAACAAATTTGGAGCTGATGGGTTTCCCCCACACCCAAGTCCAACATACAGCTCATCCTCTTTTCTCTCGGGTTGTAGCTGTATGATTTCACATCATTTCTCTGTCTTTGAATTAAAATATTTAACTTTAATAAAATTTTCATTTTATAGTGAGAATTCTTCCTTTTATAGTGATATGTGTTCTATAAGAAATCACATTTACAATATCAATACTTGTTAATGAATTTAGCTTCCTGTTCCCACTTTTCAAGACTCATCAGCTTAAAATGGAAAAGACTTTATAAATCAAAAAAGTATTCTAACTTTTCCCTGCGTCATAAAAGAATTCCTTCTTTTCTAATGCATAAAAGCATTCTATTTTTTTTTCTAGCAAAAGCAACCCATAAATCTCTCATGCTTTCTAACAAAACATATAAATATACCAATTTGAAAATATACTTTATTTCCATTAACATAAATAAATAATTAAGAATCATTCTTCCACTATCACAAGAATATTCTTCCTTAAGTAATTTCATCAGGAAAATTTTAATTTACCCCTTCATTCATTCATGCCTAACTCAATGTAATTGTTCCACCATTACTAAATCAACCATTTAATTGTAATTAATACTTGTACTTCAATCCTCTTTTCTTTTATAGCAGTATACCTGCCTTATTTATAGGATACATTTTCCACTTACTCATATACTACTTACATCTCAAACATTGGGCAATATACCTCTCATGAGTATATAACATATATATTTCAAAACCTTATTGTATAAGTAACCATGATATATATATATATAGCCTTAGCAATATTAATTTGATGAACATATGAATATATATATATATATCTATATTTATATATATTCATATATAAGTTCAAGCCTTTTTTGAAAGTGTTACCATATATATACCTAATTTAAAATAATCTCTTTTATTTATTTTCTACTAGCAACTTTTCCACTTCTAGTTAATTTCAAGTTGACCCATATGATAGATTTTCAATCTCAAAGTTTCCCCATGCACTTATTGAATTCACTAAAGTGGAATGTAATAGATCAAATTAAAGTGCCACTTTACAAATCCTATGCATATATATATATATATATATATATATATATATATATATATATATATATATATATATATATATATATTTATATTTATATTTCTATATAGGTATATATATCCAATCTCATACCCATAGAAGTCTAAAATGCCTCTTTCTTAACTTCCACGTATATGTCATGGTTTTATCTATGCACATATATATAATTATTCATATATATGTAGGCCTATACCATTGGACTACTAACACTTTTAAAGTGCGCTTTATACCACCTCCTCATATATATTAAGGTGTATATATTTATATATATCTACATGCATCGATATATACTATTCTCCCATAACAATTTATAAAGTACAACTTTTATTCTACATCTTAGACGTTTGTATGCCGACCCATACACATATATAATTTGTGGGTGGAGAATCTAATAACCGTTTTGGTCTTTGCGTTCTATACGCTGGTCAATCCCTTTCATTAATTAAGGTTGACTTATTTTTTTTTTTCTTCTAACAGTGGTATTAAATACCATGATTGCATTCCTTTATAATTCGCATCACAGAGATCCTTCTATTTATATATTTATCCCAAATATGGTGTGCATGTATATAACACATGGTTTAGATATATATATAAACAATATATATATCCATCTTTATCTACGTCCACATTTATACACATTTATATTTTTTCGTTTTCCACATAGACTAAATTGTATTTCACATGTATGACACTCATACATATATATATGTCAATTTATAAAGTTCATTCTAAAATTGCCTACGGTTCTATGTAGTGAAAACCTATATCTATAGAGGACCTAACCTCTTGACCATATTTTGGAGTTCACCTAACTATGTGTTCCATCTATTTACACCATATATCACAATATTCGGCGGTGAACCTTTAAGCACATGTAAATTTATCACATATATATATTATCACCTATATATATTATTCCCACATAAATATATCTATATATTACTTACATACAATAAAATATTTCCCATTTCACATATATATATATATATACTCCCATATATATATAGATATCTTACCTTCATGAAATGAATTATTTCACATATATATCTTCCCATATATATATATATCACATATACTTCCATATATATTCGACAATTATAATGCCTTTAATTAAATTTTCATGTGCAAATCTTTATATATATATATACCCTATACATATATATTTGACCAATAAAATCTTTTTAATTTGATTCCATATATATATTGGACAATTATAATGCCTTTAACTAAATTTTCATGTGCAACCCTCTATATATATATATACCATATATATATATTCGACCAATATAATCCCTTTAATTTACTTTTCACGTTCAAACCTCTATATATATATATACGTTCAAATATTGGCTTATATGTAAATTCAACGTAAATTCCAGCCGCTTGTTTTATTTTATTTTTGGAATGCCATGGTAGCATCAACCTTTCGATAACACGCGTATCACCTTTTCTATGTACGCGGTTTGTGTGGTAGGGTGACCATACGTCGGTTGACCGTAGCAGTTAACAATACTCCGGCTGATTTTTTTTTTTTTCATGGACGCCGATCACAGTTTTCTTAAACCCTAATTTGTACAATAGCTTCGGCGCCGCACGGATCTAACCCTAAATTTCGTTTGCGTGTGCAGGTTCCATATGGTTGTCAGATTGGCCGCGGCGTAGATGTAAGCCTATTACTTCCGGATTCGGTTCATTTCGTGACAGATCAGTGCTAATTTTGTTTCTGATGTGAACGGCCCATACCTACGCAGTGATCCCATACCCCGAGTACCCCATACTCGTACCGGGTATGGATTACATGCGCCGCCTACACCGAATCGGTTCAGCAAGCATTTGACAGGTGGTTTTTCCACTGTCCAACCCAGTACGAGGGTACCACCTCCGGATTTTCTTGAAGATTTTCGGCCAGAGAAAATTTAGGGTTTCCAAGGGTTTTTTTTTTTTTTTTTACCGGACACCTTTAGATCGGTCTATGGACCGGTTCCTGTCTGGGTTATTTATTACGCAGAGGGGGTAGGAGATCAGCGTCTCCATCGGTTCACCGGGGCAGAGGTCTACCCTGTTCTTCCTGGAGCATTTCCATCTTTCTTCTGTTCTTCCACCCAGTTCTGCAATTCGTTCTGAAATACTCTAGACGTGAACTAGCGAATGTAATGATTTCTGAGGTGGTTATTCCTGCGTCTAATATATGACTATCGTTTACAGGCATCTCTAATATTACGATTCGCAGGTCATCAGAACCCTCTCACCTCATAGGTTTTTGTATGTGTCTATAGTTGGCGCAACTCACCATTGAAGGTATGCGCGAGAGTCCAATGCGATCGGACGCGTCTGGTGGTATAATTTCTAGGAAATACGAATTCCCCCAATTTTAACGTTTGTTGTTTTTATGCTGTTTTAATACCTCCCCAGCGTGGTCACGCTGCCCCAAGAGTTTTATCATAATTCCTTGACATATAAAATTTTGTTGCAGTCATTTACAGGCAGATTTTTACACAGCCCGGTTGCGGTTGTTAGCCAGTGATTTGACCGAGATATTTCACTGTTTGGTTTCGGTTTATACCATATTAACCAGGCTCGTCAATATGCAATACACTCTTTGCCCACAACACCTTTCGCTGTTAACCTAAGCGATATTTTATTTCTCATCATGTTAACAACGTATAATGTTTTTGTTTTAATTTACTCGCCCTCTACTTCTGTAGTTTTGACCGGCGTTCGCTTAATCATTCATATGCTTTTACCTTTAATACCTATAATTCGTCTTGAATCATAGCTACTATCAGAACCCTAGTTACATCAAATTTGTATGAATTTCTCGGCGTTTAAATTCATGTCTATGTTATGGTGAACCTTAGTTCTCGGCATAAACATTTCTTTGGAACGAGCTATTTGATTTGCGCTCGGCCTTTCTATAGTCGGTTTGGTTATACATAACCGCCTTTGTTTTTCCTTACATAACGCTCGTTTTTATCGCCATAGCAATTTTCTACATGTTCCAAAGATTATTTTTATTATTTGCCAGATATATATATCTTTCGTACTGTTTCCTGCATACATAAATCGCTAACTATAGGGTTTGCAATTATTTTTCCATGGTTCAAGTTTGTTTGGTAGTTGGCGAAATAGCAATAAACCGGAGATCTTAAGTTCGGTTAGTGCCATGAACTGGATAGCCATATACTTAATTCATCTTATGACCTTCTCTCCGCCGTACGTATGATTTTATATATTTGTCCACGGTTATTGCTGGTTTCTTGGTTGGTTATACACGTTATACACGTTATATGATGTCCCTGAGGTTATACACGTTGTGACAGTTTCTTGGGACTTGGCGTGATGTGTCCTCCTCTCGTGACTTGGACCTGGACTTAGCTCTCAAACACTTGGTTGCGTGAAAATTGTTTCAAACTGGAAGTCCCAAGTTCGATTTGCGGCATAAGTCTTTAGAAAAAGAAAATGCGAAGAATAAACTATATGATTTTATACATATAGATGCTTGGTATAGCTATTTGTTTTCTCTACCCATTTGGGGTATATGCATTCGTTCGATAATTTTCGATTTATTTAAACTTTACACCTAACTTCACGCTTTTGTCTTAATACCTAATTTCAAAGGCTAGCGCTGAACTCAGCATACAAATGCGCTATATTATTTTTACTTATTGAATCACTTAATTTGTCTTTTCTTTTATACTTTGTTTCGTAGGAAAGTCTTACAAAGTCATCGGTTTAATTCATATGTCCAGTTGCTATATATAGTGTATGACTATAAAACTTTCACAATAAGTTAAACCATTTAATATCGTACACGTTCCAAAGATTAAAATGATTTTTTTTTTTTTTTTTTTTTTTTTTAATGCGATAGCTCCACTTATCACTGTTTTAATAATCATATATCATAGAGATTGCTTCAATATTTTTATATAACACAATATAACACAATCATGGTATGCCGAGCTCCATGGGGGCACTTAGTACTCGAAACTATATATATATATATATATGTATGCACCCACTTTGTTTCATATAGATGTTTATATAAAGGTAATCAATATATTAATGGATGGTATACCTTAAGTGCTGGTTTAATCCATTGCCCTAATATTCATTTATAGGGTTAGATATGAAGTGATAATGCACTTACTTTATAAGTGATATGATTATTATCATTCTTTTATAAAGGAGCTTTTCTTTGGGATTTACTAAAAAGTAAAAATACATGTGCTATAGTCCTTACACTTAAATTTTTTTTTTTTTTTTTTTTTGCTTTTCTTTTGACGTATTTGTAGACCAGATTAGCTTTAAAGATGGATTCTATATCATAATGCTCATATAGATTAGAATGACTCCTTTTTCTAGCATCATCTTTCTTTTCTATGTACCATGCATACCTTAGTGCTATTATACTACTTTAGAGTAGAATTTACCTTTTTATCGAGAACATGTTAACTTCATGTTCTAATGTATTTTTTTTTTTTTTTTTGCTCTACCACAATTTTGCCACAATATCCTTTTTTTACTTATGAGTATAGAATATCAGCTAGTGGCTACATAAGATAAGAAAACTTATATATTGGAATTGTTCTTCCTCTAGCATAAATTTCAAAGTTTGTAGTATGCCATTTTTGTGTTTAAAGGGGACAAAGCGATAACTAGTCATCTATAGAGGATAAGTAGAAGAGCATCATCCCACTTCATACTCTTAACTGTAGAAGTTCATTTTTATTTTTTTTTTATATGTTCTACCCATACTAAAGATCTTACCCTCATAATTTGGAAGATTTCTACTAAGGGTTTGAATTATGGTAACTTAAAGATTTTTTTTTTTTTTATAGGTTTAACCATTCTGGTATATGAGTCTACTCATATTACCCTCCATATCACTGTTTCTACTCATCAAAATCTGTTACATGTATACTTGAAAGTATACTTGAAAGTATATCCAAGATGTTTATATACTTGAAGTAATATTTTTAATACTCAAAATTTTATAACAGTTAACCATTCCTTTGTGAGCACATATCTTGCCCAATTTTTGAACTTTGCTCCGATACCATATGTCACGTCTCCCAAACCCCCTTTTTTTTTTATACTAATATAGGATTCTGTTATTATTTAATAACATCCATTATACCTCATGATTACTCCTAAATTTCTTAACTCCTCTTCTATAATGGGTTCATTTTACTCCGAACGAGATTCAACATGTCTCTCTTAAGGTCTATATTCGCCATGAGTATTTTGAGGATAGATTTAGTTGGTTGGAACTTAATGTTCAGGGGTACTGGTTTGTTAACATCTTCTGTTTATACACACAGCAATTAAATACTCCTTTAAAAGATAACCATCTATATCTTTACATAGTTATTATATTGGCTACTCAATTGATCTATCATCTCAACCCTCATTATTACCATGTACTCATCTCTACACCCAACCATTTCTCTCTACTGTCAATGGTTGTATTTGCAATTACATAATTTACTGAACCATTAATCCATCTAACAGGGCATACTGCAACTTAACATACAATTCATACATTCCATAATGCACTATAACATTGCAATTTCATAATTTGCATAAAGGAATATAACATCAAAATTTTACAATTTCCATAAAGGAATATAACAGCACAATTTCATAAAACAGGGATACATTTAACACAGACTTACAGATATCTCCAAATGTACGCATACACCCTCTACCATGACCAGTCCTCCCAACCTTAGAATCCTCTTTATCTCCCAGGATTCACCCCCGAGCAGAGATCACCTCCCAGCACAGATCAACCACTAATCTGTCTAGGATCAGCTTATTTAAGCTCATACCCCAAAGCATGTTTCTAATTCTGCGTCCAGAATAGCAGGATGCTTTCTCTCCTGTTTAGCCTAGGCTTCCCCTCTTGGGGTTCCTTAAAGCTTCTTTAAGCTTTTCCTCAGCTTTTCCAGCTTTTCTCACCTCTTCCCAACTACTCCTCTTCATTGGGGAAATCTAGATTTATCCTTAAATCTAAATAAATTTCTTTCAAGGATTTTTGAAAGCTTTTTGGGGATTTGTTGCCTTATCCATCCTCATGGATTTTTGCAAGTGATCTCAATTCTCTTTTTGGTCATAGCGCATACATAATATTTTATTTATTTTTCATAATTACAAAATTAACCACATCCACACAATAATCATCCACTGGGGTCCACTCCCCTTTGGATTTATGTTCAAATGTCTCATTTGAAAAGCATAGAACTTGGGGGTGTTACATCTAAACACGCCCTGCTCTATCTATCATGCTCCTATATATGCAACTACACATGACCTAATTCTAATTTGAAGAAGTGTGCTTGCAGTTTGGACAAAAAAGGGCTAAAGAGGCTAATGGAGGGCTTACACAGATGAAAAAAGGCTTAGAAGTGAAAAGGTGGGTTTAAAATTTACAAAAAATTATTATAGCTTAGAGAAGGTCTTTAGAGTGGAATGAATTGAAAGGTGCTATGGCAGAATTCTGATGGAGCGAAAGGTCTTGAAGTGCGAAGTACGATGGGTTAATGGCTGCGATGAGAGAAATGGGAAATGCGAATAGGAAAGAGTTGTGAAAATGTAAAATCCATGATATGTGATTGTGATAGGGATGACATGGTAGTGGGACTAGCGGCAAAGCACAATCGAAATATCGAAATAGTCAGGTGGGAGTTGTAAGTGCTAAAGAAAGAGCAAAACGTTCTGATTTACGATTGCGATGTGGCAGGGTATGAAGAGATTATCAGAATCAATTAAAACGAGTGGTAAGTGTTAACATAAAAAGGGAAACATTGATATTTGTGATAGTGATGTGGTGGGGTACGAAGCAATTATCGCAATCAGTGAAAACAAACAGTAAGTGTTAGAGGGAATGACATAAGAAATGTGATTTGCGATTTGAAAATTACAATAGTTGGATAACTGAGGAGCAAAGGCAAGGGTGGAATTTTAATTATTTCTAAGCATTTTTTCTTTAAAATGGTAAAGGTGAGGTGAAAAGGGAAAATCGTTGAGATGTTGAAAAACAAAAAAGGAAAAGAAAGGGGTCATGTGAAATTCGAAGTGCAGTATCAGGAGTTTCGAGGAGAACAGGTCGAGGTAAAAATTTAAATATTTTCATGAAAAAAAGGTGTGGTAGCTGATAATAAGAGAGAAAGGAGGGAAATGAAGGCGTAAAAACAAGGTTCAAAAGCATAACACATATATGGGGAGAAATTGGAAGATGAAGCAGAATGACGTAATGAAATTCTCTGGAAATTTAAATGCTCATTCTTACAAACAAACCTATGGATTCGTGCATGGAAAAAAAACAAAAATGTGAAATAAAAACATTGAACAGAAGATAGTTTTTGGGTCTGTGGAAAGTTTTACCCTCCTCGAGCTCTATTGATAGAGATGAGAAGGGTATCTTGATCCACAAAAATTTTCGGTCCTTTTTTCCTCTATTCTATTACTCACAAGAAAATGAAAACTACAACAGAAAACTAAAAACAAAAACTAAACAACAATGAAACTATCAGAAGCAGAACTAACTAAATGATAGAAACAAAACTAGCTTAATGGCAGAAAGGAAAGAATGGTAACAATAGAGAAGCTAAGGCGCCTAGGTGAGGCCCTAACCCACGAGCCTCGCTCTCTCGAACTAGATCAATAGAAAGTCATATGAATACTCATTTCATTAAAAAGACAGTCTTATTACATCCCTAAGGTCTTAAACAACAAAAGCCTAATAGCTTGCAGTAAAGTTCCAACTATAATCGATTGGAACTGACTAAATATTCCTAGTTCTAGATCTCCTCTATTTAGTCTACAGGGCAGATACCAACAAATTCCTAGAAATTAGTGATTGAGTCCACTTAAATCGGAGCAAAAAATGATTGAGTTCTCTCCTCTTTGAGTTTCTTGGCTGCCTCTTGAACTCGAATTGTTGGAGAAAAGCTTTGGGGTGTTTGATTCCACTTGCATCCAAGTAAACTGAGATTGAGTGAACTCCTCTTTGAGTTGCTTAGCTACCTCTAGGACTCGAATTGCTGGAGGAGATCTCATGAGGATCCTTTGGCTACCTTTGAGAGTTAAGGAGGGTGGACAACCCCCTTGAATCTGTCCAAGATTTCTCCCTAATTTCCTGATATTGTGCTCATTTATTCTCCAATCTTGATCTTTCAGTGGCAGGGAGTAAGTCCTTAAATCATATCTTACTCTAAATCTACATAATCTGCCAAATATTCTCACAACATTCTACAAAAAAAACCAATGTTAGGCATGAATATTCAATTACCTTTAAACCTTCCTAAGAAAATATTGAAACATAAGAAAACATTATTAAGTGCAAAAGGAGAGATTTAATGCCTTTTCAGTTAACTAATGACTATTTAAACAACCATTATATTGATCATTTATTATTTATTATATTTGCTATGAATTATATTCATAACATTGCCCTATTCGTCAAAATCTTTGTCCTCAAAGCTTTATCGTTGACAATTTTTTCTTTGCCTTTAATCGCTAATCATTTCCTTAACTTAGCTCACGTCATTTTTGCTCCGCATGTATAATTTGTTCCTAATACTATCTTGGAACTAGGGTTTAATTAATTTTTTTTTTAATAATATTTTTTTAGATTATATAATCAATTAATAAGATTAATTAATTATAATTATATAAATTAATTAGTTGTGATTATAACTTATGTATCGGCTCCAAACTGTATATATATATATATATACAAATATATTGAACTGAAAGTGTGTATACCACGCCAGCAATGGTGTCAACGTAATGCTTTTAACTAGTGTATCAAACAACAATTATATGCACTGATCCAAGTATGAAAGGATGCCAAAACACACCATTTGACCCTCAACTGGGCACATCGCTTGACAGCGGAGATGGTAGTATTTTAACATCGTTTCGAACAACAACTGTCAAAATAGCCTGTGTCGTTTATTTGTTGATGCCAGGGGCACATCATCATGGCTGTCTGCCATGGTATCATGGCTATCTACCATAGTTAGGCTAGAGGTGTCGACGCCACTGAATCAACAACAGAGGGTCGGTTGCACCAGAGTCAATTGAACCAAAACTAAGCATGAGGGTGGTCTTTTTATTGTATTCCTATCAATTGCAACATTTTTCATTGGGCCAGATTTGAGAGAGAAGCACAATGAATTGATATTAATTGAGCCGCTTATGATTCGAGCCATACCCATTGACCATTCTTTCGATTGGTACCATCTTTATGGCATGATGAAACCCACAATACGTATTGATTCTTCAGGGAAGTGCCCTAAAACGTAGAACTCACAATCGCAATATACCATCTAGTGTTTGAATCTAAAATTATGTATCCCAAAGAGACTTAAGTTAGGCGAAGGATGTCCCGTGATAGTCCATGTAATTTTGTATAGGTCCAAATCCAAACAAGGAAATTATGCACTTGAATAGCAGACTATCAACCATGGTTGCTTTTTGCTGGGTGTCTTTGCACATATACTAGAAAAAAAAAATTTAGATGATGGTAAGGCATTCCATTCTCTAAATCGGCTGAATTGTTCTGTTGATTATGTCCAATATTCAAGAATATTTTTTCTTGCATATTTATCTTGTTGCAAATGGTGGTTGGCTTCAACATTTCTTTTTTATGATTGTATGTGGACTCACTATGGTTTCTGTTTATTGGCTAATGAGATGCTCCTCCTGATAATATTATTTCTATTCATCTTGCATTTCTTCTTGTAGGTGATTCATGGAGGTCCTCATATGCCTTAAGAAAACATGTTTTGCATGCTAAGAGGTGGTGGATCCACGTTTTAATTGATTTTTTTTTTATTGTGCTCTTCTTTTCTTTTTTATTGCATGCAAAGTAAAATCACAGTTTTTTTTTCTATGAACTGAGTTCACGCTTGGTTATCCCTTGGCACTCGTTGTCTTCCATTACAGAAAACTTCTTACTTAGCACTTTCTCAAGTCCTTGGTACTTTTATCTTGTTCCTCTTCTTAGTGGAAAAAGTGAGGCTAGTTTCTAGATAAGACTGAGGTTGCTCTACTATTGATTTTGGCTATATAAGAAACTTTCCTTCTAAAACTTTTTACTATTTTCTTAAGCTAAAATATATTTGAAGAAAGGGTTAGATGTTAGCATAGATAATCGTTTCTATTGAATTTTTTTTTTTTTGGCAGGTGATATTGAAGCTGTTGATATGGCTGTTGAAGATGTCTTTGATGGTTGTGAAGCTTCTGTAAAGATGCATCTGATAATGTGCCTCAGGTCCTTTTGGAGCTTCTGAGCACAGGAGGAGGAAGTCCAAGTTTGATTGTCGTTGACCAAGGTGTTGACCAAATTGTCTTTTTGTGCCAACTTGTCGTTTTTATGCTTGCAAAGCTTGGAGAGCACCCACATTCATTAGAGAGAGATACATGGAGAAATTATTTTTTATTTTATTTTTTAAGGCCTACTAGCTGCCTCAATGAGGTTTTCCACTAGTAGGTATGCCTAGGCGCCTCAAAGGAGGTTTTCACCTAGGATATTTTTTTTCTCTTTTTTTTAACCCAATGACTGCCTAATGGAGGTTTTCAATTAGTCAGCAAATCTCAAAAGCCTCAAAACAGGTTTTCACTTGAGCTATTATTTTGTCCTTTTTTTTTTCTTTTTCTTTTTGACTTTCCTACTCTACTTGAAAAAACAAAACCTTTTTCAAGTATAGGGATAATTCCAATGGAGCCATGTACACATCAAGATGACAAATCAAATCAGGTGCACACTTGAAATACATGCTCTAACATGTACCTGAATATAAGAGATGAATTTCTTTGAATGGGATTATATCAAGTAATATTGGAGAAGAGTTTGTTGCTGCAACTTAATGAATTTTTGGAACCATATGTCAATATAGTTGTGATGCCCCTTGTTCACTTGCTGAATTGGATCACCTTCGATGTCCTCTTATATTACGGTAGTCAAGTATTCCTCTTTTTGTTGATTGTTCACTTGAGCACATGGAGGAAATGCTAGTAAGCATGAGGGAAATTTCTCAACATTTGATTCTGATTTATGCTCTTCATCAAGTGCAGCCCTCAATATTTTTATCTCCTCATTTGGATCTTGTTGTTCTTTATGTTGTCCTTCAATGACATTAAGAGAATATCTTCTTTGCAATAACTATCTTGAACTAAGAAGAAGACCATTTAGATCAAGAGGATATGTTTGGTGGTGTTGTACCTCAGCATTGTAAGTGGGCTGAGATACTTCATGGTGTGGGTTTGGAAATGGTGGTACGGTGGGGGTGGATATATGATAAGGGTGTGGTTGAGGCTGTGGTTGTGGTGGAGGTCAATGGTAGGGATAGCATGGAGTTAGGTATGGAGGATATTGAGAGAAATATTGAGGATGTTGAGGATTTTCCCAATAAGGACCTTTCCAACCATGTTTCCAATATTGGTTTTAGGGTTGAAATGACCAAGGTTTCCAAGGAGGGAGTGTGTCCCAATTAGTTTGAGATGGATGTGAATAAGCTTGAAATTGTGAAGTGGGTACTTGCATCATATCAAGTTGACTAGGCTGTCAGGGTCTCCTTGGAGCTACATATTATAGCTTCTTTGGTGATTTCCTTGCTCCATTGTCTTCCTGGTAAACTTCTTTAAACCTTGGGAGTAATGAACAACATTTAGTAGCATATGATTCTGCATGGATAACAAAAATATCAACATATTCGTTTTTCTCATTTTTCATTCTTAACATTTCTAATTGTTCACTTACATTGCTAAGAATTTTTGTTTTAAATTTATCAAGCAAATTTCCAAGCTCATCTTGCCTTACAAATGTTGATGCTTGTCACACCTCCCAATTTACAATTTTTTTTTTTTTTTGTTTGGTTGCATCGTTTCCAGTTAATGCTAATGAGGCATTCTATCATTACGTTGTAGGTTTACACAATCATTACTTTTCAATTGCTATTCCCACTTTATCTTACCATATTGCAATTTACTTGATTTGTAATACTTATAATTATAGTAATTATAATTATATCCGACATAACCTAATGTCCTTATTATGTCACCCCACTTCCATATTAATCTTCATTTTATATCATAACCTTTGGAATTTAAATAGACTTATATAGAGGGGAATTCTATTGGTTCTACGTGAATTCCATGTTAATATAATTCCATTGATGTATACAAATCCAAGCGGTCGTTTGCCCTTATCCTTTGTTAATAAAAATATAACCTTGGCGGAATTTGAATTACCAACTATGCAAAGTCTAGCATTCGTCCTTCATTCTCATTTACGTCTTATCATTATTTATGTGAAATTGGCCATATTAAATTGAACTCCACGTAATTACCGAGTTAGAATTTTGTGCAATGATAATTGGATTGATGACGTACATCTATCTTCCACACTGAGCCACCATAAGGTTTTAACGCTCGTCGTAAGGGTGATAGATGGTCTCGCTTCATTAGTGATCACGTGGTGTTGGTTCCACATAATACTGGATTCGTTCCACCTCGTTTCCAAAGCGATTTTCCACAGCATGGCCAGATCGATCTTCATTTATATCGCTGCCTGTCATATTAATTTTTGAACAGAGGGAGTACCTTACCTATTAACTTCTCGATCCGTGGCTTCACCATGTGGATCTCGCCAGGTGGACGACTTGGATTGCATCTGCCTATTAGGGTTTCATTGTTTGGATCCATAGCATATTGTTATAAATCGAGCTTGGTATTTGCTCGGCGGTTCTTTTACTTCCCCCTGCGTTTGGTTTATCTCTGGACCATGAGTGACAACGCCATGGACGCTGGCCATGATTCATTTCAGGCTTCACCTTACTCCTGTGCGTTAATTAATTCCATCGGTAAGATCTTTTGCCAGAGTTGTAAAATTTCACTCTCTATATTTTTATTATTTCACAGGCTGCCATCTCTGATTGAGAGCTTCACGCTTTTCTTCATGCCAGTACTATGATTTCGTATTATCGTTTTCTGCTATTGGGATAATTAAGACGAATGGCTCTATTTGTTTTGTAGAGAATGTGCTTTCGCCTTTCCCGGAATTTGATTTTCTTGGTTTTCTTACCTAGACTTTGAGATTTCTTGCGCGCCTTCTCAGGAGTAAAATTTCACGCAGGCTCTCATGGCTTCGTACCCCAAGATTCTTCTCAAGTGAAATTGGTTACGAGTATATTAATCCAATGCTGTAAGGATTCTACACTCCTCGGCACTCTGATTAGAAATTTTGTTGTTTTACCAAGCGTAGAAAGAATTTTCTATTTGTTCATTCTCCGGAGGTTTCTCGTTTTTAGTCGATTCTTGAATGCAACCCCTTACCAGGTATGATGCCTTTCTCAGTTATCATTTTGAATTTATTCATCTTATTCGTACTGTCTATATTCAGCGTTTCGTTGATTTTGGGTTTTATCTCTTGCAGGTAAGCGTCGTGCTCTCCTTCGCACTTGTAGAGATATGTGACTCCCTTAAACATTAACAATTGTTTACTCGCTCCTTGCAGGTCGATATTAACCGAACTTTGTCAGAAGGAATTCGTTCTTCGCTACTGGTTATAGTCTTTATATTTTGACATTTAAATATTGTAATGATACAATTGTAATTATTTTTAACACTATAAGTAAACCCCCACTCTGAATATTTATGGAGCTCTGTTCAGGGGACCTTATAAGGTTGTTTCGAATTTGTACCATATATCCACATATACATCAGTCATTCCTGCGTTTTCATAATACCCAATTTTGATTTCGGTTATTGTTATTGTGAGTATGTTCCAGCAGTACTCTCTCTGTGCTCATTTTGACTTGACTGAAATTAATACTTAACTTTTGGCAATTTAATTTTTTTATATATATTACCTATACACATACTCCTCATTCTGTGGAGTTTATTGCCTCCAGGCTATCAGGCCATACAATTGTTAACTATATTCCTACTGTGGTGATATTAGAATGAATAATGCACTGTAATATATAGTTTGCTATTCCAGGAGAACATAGCTTCTGTGATGGTAAATTTTAAATATCTGAATGAAATCAATAGTATTATTGTGAGTCATAACTTTCTCAATTTCTTCCTCCAGTTTATTAAACTGACCCTAAAGTCTAAACGCCTTGTTTTTTTTTCCATTTTGAAATTTAGATAACCAGAGTGATATGATCATTTATAACAGAATGACACCGTAGTTCTATGCAGATACTTGAGGAATTAATTTGTTATATCTTTACACAGAATATGTATCCAAATTGTTTATAGGGATGAATGCATCTGCATTTATGTCTTTATGTTTAGAGGACATTGGGATTTATAATCTACAAATTTACTCTCTTGATTTGGATTATCATGATAGACTAGGATACATATAATTCAATATGCCTGACTGGGGTGAACATGCATGTTGGATATTTTCTCAACTTTCTTTTGTATTTACTTTCTATGCTATGATATTAGAATGGTTTCATAATTTAACTGTCTATGATCAGTCTTTTGTAAATTATCAGTTTCTTTCCTCTGCTATAGCATGTGTTGCTTACATACAACTTTCTTGACCATTAATTTTCTGGTTACATGGGAATGGTATGTTGGCCCTAAGGTCAGTTTATAGAGTCTCTCCTTCTGTTCTCTCATGCACAGTGTAAGTTACAATTCATTTCCTACTATTTTCCAATATAATACAGGAATTCCAAATTCTCTCTCATGTATGTATATATTAGAATCATGCTAGGAAACAGAAGCAGATTAAAACAGATTCACAAATTTTTCCTGTGGAGAAAATAAGTATCCTCAGATTTAAACCAATCACTGGTTTAGAGACTCTGTTGGATTATACTTCACCACTCCAAATTCTACAACTATACATAATTTCATGGGTAAATTCCTTATGATCACTTCTGTTAAATGTAGAATTGATATTCTAATATACAGTCAAATTTTTATATGTAGCTAATTCATACTATATGAAATAGAACATCAATAAATTTAGAGACATACCACTCACGATATTCACCAGCCTCCCAACCTTAGAGTTCTTTTGTCTCCCAGAACTCACCCCCGAGCTGAGATCTTCTCCTTGAAACAGATCAACCTCTAATCTGTACAAGAGCAGCTTATTTAAACTATTGTTCCCCAAAGGATGTTTCTAATCCTGCATCCAGAATCTCGGGATGCTTTTATTCCTGTTTGCCTAGGCTTCCCAATTTAGGGATTCTTTAAAGCTATTTTATGCTTTTCCTCAGCTTTTCCAGATTTTTACCTCTTCCCAACTACTTTCCTCATCATTGGGGAAATTCAGATTTTTCCTCACAAATATAAATTTAAAATTAATTTCTTTCAAGGATTTTTGAAAGATTGTGGGGAATTATTTGCCTCATCCATCCTCATGGATTTAGCAAGTGATCTCATAAATCTCATTTTGGTCAATCTGCACCACATTACTTTATTCATTTCCTCAATTAAATCTTTAATTACATTCACAAAATATTTATCCTTTGGGGTCCACTCCCCTTAGGATTAAAGTTCATATATCTGACTTTGAAATTCAAACACATGAATTGGGGGTGTTACATATTCCCCCTCTGAAAATAAACACCATCCTCGGTGTTTTTATTCAACTACTAGAGTTCATTTGCAAATAAAAATGGATATTTTTCCATCATTTCAACTTCTCTTTCCCAGGTAGCCTCTTCAGCAGTAAAATGCTTCCACTACACCTTTACTCTTGCTACTGTTCTGCTTCTCAATTCAATTTCTTCCCTCTCCAATATTTGAAGTGGTTCTGGCAGAAACTCCCCTTCTGGTTCCACCTGTACAACATTCCAATCAACTATGTGAGAAGCATCATGCACATATCTTTTCAAAAATGAAACATGAAATACATCATGAACTCTAACATGGGGTGGTAAGGCCAGCTTGTAAGCCACTGGTCCCACCCTTTCTAATACTTCAAAAGGACCACAGTATCTAGGGGCCAGTTTTGCACAACTTCCCGCATAAAGGGTGCTCTTTTTGGGTTTAATACACAAATACACATGCTCCCCCACTTTAATTCTCGGTGCTCTCTTTTCTTATCAGCATAATTCTTTTGGCGATCTTGTGCTATCTTGATGTTTCTTTGTATCTGTTTGACAATTATTTCCATCTCTTGTAAAACATCTGGTCCCAACATTAGTTTATCTTCTGGCTGACTCCAGCTTAAAGGAGTATGACACTTCCTTCCATATAGTGCCTCAAACGGACTCATTTTGATGGAGGATTGGTAGCTGTTATTATAGGAAAATTCAGCTAAATGCAAGTAATCTTCCCACTTTGAGGGACTATCCATCACATACATTCTCAACATGTCCTCCAAAATTTGATTAGTTCTTTCCGTTTGGCCATCGGTCTGAGGATGGTAAGCAGTACTAAAATTCAATTTAGTGCACATACCTCCAAATAACCCTTTCCAAAAGGCTGCTGTAAACTTAGCATCTCTATCAGAAACAATCACCTTCGGAACCCCATGGAGCCTTACTACCACCTTCAGGAACACATTCGCTACTTGAGCTGTCCCAAAGGTAGATTTCACTGGTATAAAGTGAGCAGCTTTGGTTAGAGTGTCTACTACTACCATTACAGAATCATGCTGGTATTTGGTTTTGGGTAACCCTGTTATGAAATCTATGGAAACTGTGTCCCATTTCCATTCTGAAATCGGTAAAGGGTTTAAAAGGCCAGCATGATGCTGATGTTCAACTTTGACTAGTTGAAATTCCATGCATCTACTTAAGTATTCTGCCACATCTCTCTTCATTCCTGTCCAAAAAAACTTATTTTTCAGGGCTGTTAACATTTTCTGATATCCTGGATGTCCTGCATATGGTTTTTTGTGGTACTCATCCAAAATTTCCCTTTTTAAGGACTCTACATTGGGAATATACAATCTTTTTTTATAACAGATCAACCCTTTTTGGTTTTGAGTGAAATCAGTTTTCTCCCTTTTCTGTAATTTCACTAGAAGTGTTTCATAATTTGGGTCTTGGTTTGCTACCTTATTCACCAAATCTTCTACATCAATCTGAGCACTACTTCCAATACTGTTGATATTTTGACAAGAATTTATGCTCAATGCATCAGCAACTTTATTTTCTTTCCCTCTAATATGTTTTATATCCATATCAAATTCACTTAAAAAGGACAGCCATCTAGCTTGTCTGGCATTCAAATCAGTTTGGGAAAAGAAATATTTGAGACTAATATGATTAGTCATCAATGTAAATTTCTTTCCAAGAAGATAATGCCGCCACATTTTCAAAGCATGGATAACAGCTACTAATTCTAAATCATAGGCACTATAATTCTGTTGATGTATCTTCAGTTTCCTAGATTCATAGGCAATAACTGAATTTTCCTGCAAAAGAACTCCTCCCAATCCTTTTCTACAGGCATCCGTACATACCAAAAATTCTTTATCAGGATCTACAATTTTCAGTATAGGGGCGGTAGTAAGTTTCAGTTTTAATTGGTCAAAACTGTTTTGACATTTTTCAGTCCATTCAAACTTGACACCTTTCCTTTGTAATGATGTGATGGGATGTGCTGTGGCAGAAAATCTTTCTACAAATCTGCAATAATAGCCTACAATCCCCATGAATGATCTCACTGCTGAAACATCAGCTGGTACAGGCCATTCTTTTATAGCCTTTATCTTTTCAGGGTCAACAACAAGGCCTTGTTCAGAAATAATATGACCCAAGTATTGGATCTTATCTTTATAAAACTCACATTTGCTAAACTTGGCATATAGCTGATTTTCCTTTAGAATTTGCAATACTATCCTCAAGTGTTCTTTATGTTCCTCCTCACTTTTTGAGTAAACTAAGTTATCATCTATGAACACAAGGACAAATTTATCCAAGTACTTGTTTAACACACTGTTCATTAGGCACATAAATGTGGCAGGGGCGTTTGTCAAACCAAAAGGTAGGACTACAAATTCGTAGTGACCATACCTGGTTCGAAAGGTTGTTTTGCTGATGTCTTCTTCTTTAATTCTAAGCTAGTGATAACCAGTTCTTAAGTCAATTTTCGAAAATATTGAAGCCCCTCTCACTTGATCAAAAATATCATCAATTATAGGCAAAGGGTATATATTTTTAATGGTCAACTTATTCAGTTGATGATAATCAATGGACATCCTAAAAGTTCCATCTTTCTTTTTCACGAACAACGCCGGTGCTCCCCAAGGAGATACACTCAGTCTAATATACCCTTTATCTAACAGTTCTTGCAATTGCATTTTCAGTTCCATCAATTCAGGAGGACTCATTTGATAAGGCGCTCGGGAGATAGGTGTTGCTCCCAGCCCCAGATCGATTGAGAAATCAATCTCTCTTTTAGGGGGAAGATGAGGGATTTCCTTTGGGAAAACTTCCTTGAATTCTCTTATTACTGGTACCGCATCCAGTAATTCCTCTTCAGTTTTCTATTCTGTTTCTTCCACATGCACTGCATAAACTTGGTATCCTTTTCTAGCTGTTCTTTTTAATTGCAATGTTGAAATCTTGCTTACAAAAATAGGTTTTTATTCCCCTTTGAGAGTAAATGGTTTCCCTTCCTCATCTACACAATGCAAAGTCTTATCCCAGCAGTTCATCAAGGCTTTCTTCTTTTCCAGCCAGTCCATTCCTATTAGTAGATCATATGACCCTAAGGGCAGGATGTTCAAATTTACTTCTGTTTGAAACTCATTTAATTTGATTACTGTTCTGGGTATTTTATGTGTTACCTTTATCTTAGTTCCAGTGGCCAGCTGTACCAGCCATGAGTGTTGAAATTTTTCAATTTTTAAGTTACATTTTTCTACAATATTGGGACTAATGTAACTCAAAGAAGCACCTGGATCAATCAGAACAGTAATAGATAGGTCAGAAATCTTACCTCCATTTCCACCATGGTTGCCTGATGTTCTGCTTGCCGATTTTCTAGGGCTGCACTGATAGTTGGTATATTTCTGGCTATATCATTTACTGTTGTCGGTTCCTGATCTCTCATGAGCATATGAATGTTTCGATTTGGACAGTCCCTCAAAAGATGGGATTCTCCACAGCCCCAACATTTCAGGGGTTCTCTCATTTTGACTGTCCCTTCCTTTTTACTGTCTCCATCTATTTGTTTGGAAGCTACTTGGGACTGAGCAGTTTGACTTTCTTTGGGTTTATTAAACTTTTTCCGCTGATGGTCTCTGCCAAAATTTTTCAAATAGGCTGGTTTATGTTTCCTCCCTTTGAACTCATTTTTATTTACCCAACTTTTCCCTTGTTCAGATTTTCCTTTGAACTGTTGGTAACATAATCTGGCTTTTCTAACAGCTTCGTCCATTGTTTTTGGGTTTTCGAACTCGATTTTCTCTTTGTATACAGCAGGCAAGCAATTTAGAAATCTTTGAACTTTTGCCTTCTCTTCCCTTATGTAGGGTACATATCTCAACAGATTTGTAAACTTAGTAACAAAATCATCAATAGTGAGCTGTCCCAGTCTAAGTTCATGAAATTCTTTTGCTTTATCATCATAGTAACGTTCATTTAGGTAGCGGTTTTTGAACTTAACCTGAAAATCTTCCCAGGTGACTGTCTTTTCATCAATGGCATGTACCATTTCCGTCTCCTCCCACCACAAGGTAGCCTTGCCTTGTAGCTGATAAACAGCTAATCTGGCCTTTAGATTGCTATTATATTCATAGACCTGGAAGTACTTGATCATGTTCAATAACCAAGCTTCCGCATCCTCCTCCTTCTCCCCATCATAGGAGGGAGGCTTGATTTTTCGAAATCCCCCCTGTAATTCCTTTTTCTGTTTGTATTGATGCCTTACTGCATCTTCATCTTCAGACTCATCAATTTTCCTCTTTCCGGAACCTTCGCCTTCTTGGCTGTTCCGCGAAGTTAATTCCCTGATGAGCTTTTCCTGCTCCTCACTGGCTAATGACAATCTGTCATTCTGGCTTTTTATCTCAGCCAACTCTTGTTGCAATTCCTGCAACATAGCCATCATGGGTGCATTTGGATCTAGTTCATTATCCTCATCACGCAGATCAACATGAATTTCACCACCTTCTTCCATTTCAGCACCACTGTACACACTCAACAAAGATCAGTGAAATAATAAAAAAATACAATAATTTTTTTTTTCTTTCCACAGAATTAAATTTATACAGTGAATACACAGCAACAGTGAGCACAATGTCACCAGCCCAGTTTTGTAACGTGAGCTCTGATACCATTTGTCACACCTCCCAATTTACAAAAAAAAATAAAAAATTATTTGGTTGCATCGTTTCCAGTTAATGCTAATGAGGCATTCTATCATTACGTTGCAGGTTTACACAATCATTACTTTTCAATTGCTATTCATATCCCCACTTTATCTTACCATATTGCAATTTACTTGATTTGTAATACTTATAATTATAGTAATTAGAATTATATCCGACATAACCTAATGTCCTTATTATGTCAACCCACTTCCATATTAATCTTCGTTTTATATCATAACCTTTGGACTTTAAATCGACTTATATAGAGGGGAATTCGATTGGTTCTACGTGAATTCCATGTTAATATAATTCCATTGACGTATACAAATCCAAGCGGTCATTTGCCCTTATCCTTTGTTAATAAAAATATAACCTTGGCGGAATTTGAATTACCAACTATGCAAAGTCTGGCATTCGTCCTTCATTCTCATTTACGTCTTATCATTATTTATGTGAAATTGGGCGTATTAGATTGAACTCCACGTAATTACGAAGTTAGAATTTTGTGCAATGATAATTGGATTGACGACGTCCATCTATCTTCCACGCTGAGCCACCATAAGGTTTTAACGCTCGTCGTAAGGGTGATAGATGGTCTCGCTTCATTAGTGATCACGTGGTGTTGGTTCCATGTAATTGTCACACCTCCCAATTTTTTTTATTTTTTTTTCCATGAATTAAGCTTCTATGTCTTTGTCTATCTATTCCACCAATTCATTTTAGGTTTTCTCCACTCTCAAACCATTTGAACATTAATTAGGATCAAGAGGTAGTAACCCCTTTTTAAATCTATTTATAATGGTAACACTTAGAAACTTTACCACTATCATATTAGACATGCTTACATACAAAATTTATATACAAAATTTGATAACAAAAATCCACTTTAGCTACCCATATATATAAAATAGTGACACCATAGTCCACTTTGGACACTCGTATATATATAAACTCGTGAAACAAAGGTTACACCGCCATGGTATATGATTTGGTGTATTACATAATTGTTATATATATTTAACACTATGAATATCGGTGCTATATATATATATACACGTAGGTATGATTACCGATTGTGAAATTAACATTATACCTACCGATCGTTAAAGTCGATAGTTATGATAACACATTGTGTAATTAATGTCACAGCTACCGATCGTTGAGGTAGTTCGGTTCTATTCCGAATGTATATAGTTCACGAAACCCTAACATTCGTCTAAACCCTAACCTGAGCAATCTTTGATGCACCATTACATGTAACTCTCATATGTCGAAATTTCACTGTTTCAGGTAGGTATGCCGTGACAGCGTTCCGCGCATTAATATGGAGAAATTGGTACAAATAGAAATCCGTCTTTTGGACTGAGAGAGGTGCACGCGTCCTAACCTTCTTCGCTACCAGTTTACAGACTCCAGATTGGCGTGTTCGTTGTTCACGCCACGGGATTTTTTTTTTCAAAAATTGTACCACTACTGCTGCGCAGAAGGCACGTTTCATCAATAGCTGGAGGAGAAGTTGGGAAGGGTCATTTCGGCAGGGAGAACTCATGAATTCGCCAAAAATCCGTTTGCCAGGTACCTTGAGAATGAATTAAATAATATTAAACCTTACATAATGGTACCGAGGATTGCTGTTTGACTTAATTATTATAATCCCCCTCTGGATTTTGTCAAGCTCGGGATCGTGGAAGTGTTAATGCATAAATCCTTGAACTGGATTTCACACGTACGTTTGTCGATTTTATCTTAGGGTTCCTGGTTCCCATTATTAAATCCTCTATTGACCAGGCTGCACTACTGTTCGTCTCGTCCTTTTTTTTTGTTCAATTCTTCACGGATTTATAATTTTCTGGACGTGCATAGCAGGCTTGCATTCCACCGTTGACCGGCTGGTAACCCTCTTACCTGGTTACTCCTCTTCCGCATTCATTTGTTTGTGGATTTCTTTGCGCATAGAGTGGATCCTTCTTTTCTATTATGTCCAGAGACTGGTTTTTTTTTTAAGCTATTCTTATGATGCATTTCATTGTTTGTTATGAAACTACGTTGCGTATTCCAGATTTTAAATAAGGTATTACGTTTTCCGCCATATAACGAGTTAAGGGTGTGCTTAACTAAGCAGGAAAACGTTATTCCTCTTTTGCCAGACAAACGATCGTGTTCGGGCCTGTTGATTTCATCCATGGCAAGAAATCCTATTCTCGCTCGACATTTATCCTTACTCCTTGGTAAATTTATCTACCGTTTTCTCTGTCTCTTTATATGGCACGTCTGTGTTTTTTTTTTTTTTTTTAGCTGTTATATAAATAACTCTCGGCGTTTACATCTACACCTTGCTAACTCAAGTTTCAGGCAGTCCCGGTGTACAGGTTTCCCCCTTTACCAATTCTTTAAGGGTGCGATTGAGACGCAGCTCTGGTTGCCGAATATAATTTTTTTTTGTTTGTTCCAGTAAATGTGTTGGGTTCTGGCATTCGTGTTTGTATGAGAGGGTTAAAGGGTGAAGGTATTTAATTACCGTGCTCCCATAGTTCAGTTGTTTTATCGTTTCATTTCCCATACGGTACCATATCCTTATTAACTGGAGGGTCTCTGTTTAATAACATTTCTACAGGAAGATGTTTCTCATTCGAATTAATTCCTCTATCGGTAGCTTGTCGATTTATAAAGCTCAGAGTAAATAGACTTGTGCAAGAGTACTCGGAAATTACCCCAACCTATTCACACACACACGCCCTTATTTCTCTGGTTATATTTTTTTTTTTCCATAACGAAGTGAAATCTTGTTTCGTCCTTCACATATAAGCTAAAACGATGTTATGAATTTAAAAGCTCCATTTTAATAATAAGGGTAAAAAATCATGTTCATAATTTCAGAACTATTGTCTACGTTAACATCATGGGAAAATTTATATGCAGCAGTAAATGAATAGTTTTGTTCTTCTGTGTAGCATTTTACCTCAAATTTCTAAACGCAACTATTTCGGCATCCATTCTAATTCGAAGATTCTTGCCGCATGTCGAATACTGGTTAATATCTACATTTTACCTATTTTCTCGTGTATATGCTGACTTCTCGTTCAGGTTCGAAAATTTATCAGTTAACTCATATATGGCTATTTCCACTGTAGTATAAGGACTTTAGATTTTTCTTTTCCATGTATGCCTACAATAGCATTATTTCATGGAAGAGAAGCAGATTAAAACTGACTCACCAAATTTTCTGTGGAGATAAGTATCTTTAGATTTAAACCAGTTATGGTTTAGAGATTCTATAAGATTTTACTCTACATGTTGACATTCTACAACAATGCATAATGACAAAGGTGCACTCCTTGAGGTTCATTCTGCTAAATGTAGAACAGATAATGAATATAAAATCAAGTAACTATTTTTTTATTATATGTAGCCAATTCATACTGATTGAAGTAAACGAGACATTTCATTTAAAGACATACCACTCATGCAGTAGACCAACCTCCCAACCGTAGAGTTCCTTTTTCTCCCAGAACTCACCCCCGAGCTGAGACCACATCCACCACAGATCAACCACTGATCTGTTTAGGAGCAGGTTATTTAAGCTAACAGTTCCCCAAAGCCTGTTTCTAATTCTGCGTCCAGAATAGCAGGATGCTTTTCTTCCTGTTGGCCTAGGCTTCCCATTTTTGGGATTCTTTAAAGCATTTTTATGCTTTTCCTCAGCTTTTCCAGCTTTTCACCTCTTCCCAACTACTTTCCTCATCATTGGGGGAAATTTAGATTCTTCCTCAAAATCTAAATTAGAAATAATTCCCTTCAAGGATTTCTGAAGGATTTTAGGGGAATAGTTTCCTTATCCATCCTCATGGATTTAGCAAGTGATCTCCAAATCTCATTCTTGGTCCATATGCACACCAGAAATTTTTATTTATTTCCTCAATTTAAATATTAAGTTACATTCACAATTTATTTATCCTTTGGGGTCCACTCCCCTGAGGATTTAAAGTTCAAATGTCTAACTTTAAAATTTCAACACAAAAATTGGGGGTGTTACATATTCCCCCTCTGAAAATAAACACCGTCCTCGGTGTTGTTATTCAACTACTAGAGTTCACTTAAAAAAAAATGGATAGTTTTCCATCATTTCAACTTCCCTTTCCCAGGTAGCTTCTTCAGCAGTAAAGTGCTTCCACTGCACTTTTACTCTGGCCACTGTTCTGTTTCTCAATTCAATTTCTTCCCGCTCCAATATTTGAAGTGGTTCTGGTAGAAACTCCCCTTCTGGTTCCACCTGTACAACATTCCAATCAACTATGTGAGAAGAATCATGCACATATCTTTTTAATAATGAAACATGAAACACATTATGCACTCTAACATGGGGTGGTAAGGCCAGCTTGTAAGCCACTGGTCCCACCCTTTCTAATACTTCAAAAGGAGCACAATATCTAGGAGCTAGTTTCGCACAACTTCCAGCATAAAGTGTGCTCTTTTTGGGTTTAATACGCAAATACACATGGTCTCCCACTTTGAATTCTCGGTGCACTCGTTTCTTATCAGCATAATTTTTCTGGCGATCTTGTGCTGTCTTGATGTTACTTTGTATCTGTTTAACAATTATTTCCATCTCTTGTAGTGCATCTGGTCCCAACATTAGTTTATCCTCTGGTTGGCTCCAGCTCAAAGGAGTACGGCACTTTCTTCCATATAGTGCCTCAAATGGACTCATTTTGATAGAAGATTGGTAGCTGTTATTATAGGAAAATTCAGCTAAATGTAGATACTCTTCCCACTTTGATGGTCTATCCATCACATACATTCTCAACATATCCTCCAAAATTTGATTAGTCCTTTCTGTTTGCCCGTCAGTTTGAGGGTGATAGGCAGTACTAAAACTCAGCTTAGTACCCATCCCTCCAAATAATCCTTTCCAAAAAGCTGCTGTAAACTTAGCATCTCGGTCTGAAACAATTACCTTGGGAACCCCATGAAGCCTTACTATCTCCTTCAAGAACACATTCGCTACTTGAGCTGTTCCAAAGGTAGATTTCACTGGTATAAAGTGGGCAGCTTTTGTTAGAGTGTCTACTACTACCATTACAGAATCATGCTGATATTTAGTTTTGGGTAGTCCTGTTATAAAGTCCATGGAAACTGTGTCCCATTTCCATTCTACAATTGGAAAGGGGTTTAAAAGACCTGCTGGATGTTGATGCTCAACTTTGACTAGTTGACATTCCATGCACCTACTTAAATATTCTGCTACATCTCTCTTCATTCCTGGCCAGAACAACTTCTTTTTCAGTGCTGTTAACATTTTCTGATATCCTGGATGTCCTGCATATGGCTGTTTGTGATATTCATCCAGAATTTATTTTTTTAAGGACTCTACATTGGGAATATATAGTCTGTTTTTATAGTAGATCAGCCCTTTTTGGTTTTGAGTGAATTCAGTTTTCTCCTTTTTCTGTAATTTCACTAAAAGTGTTTCATAGTTTAGATCTTGGCTTGCTACCTTTCTCACCAATTCTTCTACTTCGATCTGGGCGCTACTTCCAATGCTGTTTATATTCTGACAAGCATTCCTACTCAATGCATCAGCAACTTTGTTTTCTTTTCCCTTGATATGTTTTATGTCCATATCAAATTCACTTAAAAAGGACAACCACCTGGCTTGTCTTCCATTCAGATCAGTTTGGGAAAAGAAATATTTGAGACTAATATGATCAGTCATCAGCGTAAACCTTTTCCCAAGAAGATAGTGCCGCCACATTTTCAAAGCATGGATAACAGCTGCTAATTCCGAATCATAGGCACTATAATTCTGTTCATGGATTTTCAGTTTTCTAGATTCATAGGCAATAACTGAATTTTCCTGCAACAGGATTCCTCCCAACCCCTCTCTACAAGCATCTGTACATACCACAAATTCCTTATCAGGATCTGCAATTTTCAGGATAGGGGTTGTAGTGAGTTTTAGCTTTAATTGCTCAAAACTGTTTTGGCATTTTTCAGTCCACACAAATTTAACACCCTTCCTTTGTAATGAGGTTATGGGATATGCTATAGCAGAAAATATCTCCACAAATCTGCGATAATAGCCTGCAATTCCCATAAATGATCTTACTGTTGAAACATCAGTTGGAACTGGCCATTCTTTAATGGCTTTTATCTTTTCAGGGTCAACCGCCAACCCTTTTTCAGAAATAATATGACCCAGATATTGGATTTTATCTTTATAAAATTCACATTTGCTGAACTTGGCATATAACTGGTTTTCTTTTAAGGTCTGCAACACTATCCTCAAGTGTTCCTTATGTTCATCCTCATTTTTGGAGTAGACTAAGATATCATCTATGAACACAAGCACAAATTTATCCAAATACTTATTTAACACACTGTTCATCAGGAACATAAATGTAGCAGGGGCATTCGTCAAACCAAAAGGTAGGACTACAAATTCGTAATGCCCATACCTGGTTCGAAATGTTGTTTTGCTGATGTCTTCTTCTTTAATTCTGAGCTGGTGTTAACCAGTCCTTAGGTCAATCTTGGAAAAGACTGAAGCTCCTCTCACTTGATCGAAAAGATCATCAATTCTAGGCAGAGGGTATCTATTCTTAATGGTCAACTTGTTCAGTTGACGATAGTCAATACACATCCTAAAAGTTCCATCTTTCTTTTTCACAAATAGGACCGGGGCTCCCCAAGGAGACACACTTGGTCTTATATACCCTTTATCTAACAATTCCTGTAATTGCATTTTCAGTTCCATGAGTTCAGGAGGACTCATTCGATAAGGTGCTCGGGAAACAAGTGTTGCTCCTGGTACCAGATCGATTGAAAAATCAATCTCTCTTTTGGGGGGAAGATGAGGGATTTCCCCGGGAAAGACTTCCTTAAATTCTCTTATTACTGGTATAGCATCCAGTAACTCTTCCTCAGTTTTCTGTTCTATATCTTCTACATGCACTGCATAAACTTGGTATCCCTTCCTAGCTGCTCTTTTTAATTGTAATGCCGAAATTTTCCTTACAGAAATTGGTTTTTGTTTTCCTTTGAGAATAAAAGGTTCCCCTTCCTCATATACACAGTGTAGAGTCTTATCCCAACAATTCATCAAGGCCTTCTTCTTTTCCAGCCAGTCCATTCCTATCAACAAGTCATATGAACCTAAGGGCAGAATATTCAAATTTACCTCTGTCTGAAAATCATTTAACTTAATTTCTGTGCGAGGCAGTTCATGTGTTACCTTTCTCTTAGTTCCAGTGGCTAGCTGTACCAACCATGACTGCTGAAATTTTTCAGATTTAAGATTACATTTTTCTACAATTTTTGGACTAATGTAACTCAAAGAAGCACATGGATCAATCAGAACAGTAACAGATAAGTCAGAAATCTTACCCTCTATTTCCACCATGGTTGCTTGATGTTCTGCTTGCCGATTTTCCAGGGCTGCACTTATAGTTGGTATATTTCTGGCTACATCATTTACTGTTGTCGCCTCTCGATCTCTCATGAGCATATGAATGTTTCTATGAGGGCAGTCCCTCAAAAGATGGGGTTCTCCACAGCCCAAACATTTCAAGGGTTCCTTCATTCTGGCTGTCCCTTCCTTTTTACTGTCTCCCTCCTTTTGTTTTGAAGCCACTTGGGATTGATCAGTTTGACTTTCTCTGGGTTTATTAAACTTTTTCCGCTGATGATCCCTGCCAAAATTCTTCAAATAGGCTGGTTTCTGTTTCCTCCCCTTGAATTCATTTTTTTGTACCCAGCTTTTCCCTTGTTCAGTTTTTCCTTTGAACTGTTGGTAACATAATCTGGCTTTTCTAACAGCTTCGTCCATAGTTTTTGGGTTGTCAAACTCGATTTTCTCCTTGTATGCAATAGGCAAACAATTCAAAAATCTTTGAACTTTTGCCTTATCTTCCCTTATATAGGGTACATATCTCAGTAGATTTGTAAACTTAGTAACAAATTCATCAATAGTGAGCTGTCCCAGCCTAAGTTCATGAAATTATTTTGCTTTGTCCTCATAGTAACGCTCATTCAAGTAGCGATTTTTGAACTTAACCTGGAAATCTTCCCAAGTAACTGTCTTTTCATCAATGGCATGGACCATTTTCATCTCTTCCCACCACAATGTAGCTTTTCCTTGTAACTGGTAAACAACTAATCTTGCCTTGAGATTACTTTCATATTCATAGACCTAGAAATACTTGATCATGTTCAATAACCAAGCTTCCGCATCTTCCTCCTTCTCCCCATCATAGGAGGGAGGTTTGATCTTCTGAAATTCTCCCTGTAATTCCTTTTCTGTTTATGCTGCTGCCTCGTAGCCTCCTCATCATCAGACTCATCCATCTTCCTTTTTCCGGAACCTTCGCCTTCTTGGCTGTTCCGGGAAGATAATTCTCTGATGAGCTTTTCCTGCTCCTTGCTGGCTGATGACAACCTGTCATTCTGGCTTCTTATTTCAGCCAATTCTTGTTGCAACCTGTGCAACATGGCCATCATCGTAGCGTTGGGATCTGGTGTAGCAAACTCATCCCGCAGATCCACATAAATCCCTTCACCTTCAGCCATTTCAACTGTACACACTCATACATAGATCAGCAAGATTTATAAAATTAAGAATTTCCTCATAAAAAAACCACGTAGCAACAGTGAGCACGATAACGACAGCCCAATTTTTTGTAACTTGGGCTCTGATACCACTTGTCACACCTCCCAAAATTTTATTTTTTTTTCCATGAATTAAGCTTGTATGTATTTGTCTATCTATTCCACCAATTCATTTTAGGTTTTCTCCATTCTAAAATCATTTGAACATTAACTAGGATCAAGAGGTAGTAACCCCTTTTTAAATCTATTTATTATGGTAACACTTAGAACCTTTACCACTATCATATTAGACATGCGTATATACAAAATATATATACAAAATTTGATTAAAAAAATCCACTTTAGCTACCCATATATATAAAATAGTGACACCATAGTCCACTTTGGACACTCGTATATATATAAACTCGTAAAACAAAGGTTACACCGCCATGGTATATGATTTGGTGTATTACATAATTGTTATATATATTTAACACTATGAATATCAGTGCTATATATATATACACATAGGTATGATTACCGATTATGAAATTAACATTATACCTAGCAATCGTTAAAGTCGATAGTTATGATAACACATTGTGTAATTAATGTCACAGCTACCGATCGTTGAGGTAGTTCGGTTCTATTCCGAATGTATAGAGTTCACGAAACCCTAACATTCATCTAAACCCTAACCTGAGCGATCTTTGACACACCATTACATGTAACTCTCATATGTCGAAATTTCACTATTTCAGGTAGGTATGCCGTGACAGCGTTCCGCGCATTAATATGGAGAAATTGGTACAAACAGAAATCCGTCTTTTGGACTAAGAGAGGTACACGCGTCCTACCCTTCTTCACTACCAGTTTACGGACACCAGATTGGCATGTTCCTTGTTCACGCCACGGGAAATTTTGTTTCAAAAATTGTACCACTACTGCTGCGCAGAAGGCACGTTTCATCAATAGCTAGAGGAGAAGTTGGGAAGGGTCATTTCGGTAGGGAGAACTCATGAATTCGCCAAAAATCCATTTGCCAGGTACCTTGAGAATGAATTAAATAATATTAAACCTTACAGAATGGTACCGAGGATTGCTGTTTGACTTAATTCTTATAATCCCCCTCAGGATTTCGTCATGCTCGGGATTGTTGAAGTGTTAATGCATAAATCCTTGATCTGGATTTCACACGTACGTTTGTGGATTTTATCTTAGGGTTCCTGGTTCCCATTATTAAATCCCCTATTGCCCAGGCTACACTACTGTTCGTCTCGCCCTTTCATTTTGTTCAAGTCTTCACGGATTTATAATTTTCTGGACGTGCATAGCAGGCTTGCATTCCACCGTCGACCGACTGGTAACCCTCTTACCTGGTTACTCCTCTTCCGCATTCATTTGTTTGTGGATTTCTTTGCGCATAGAGTGGATCCTTCTTTTCTATTCTGTCCAAAGACTGGGTTTTTTTTTAAGCTTTTCTTATGATGCATTTCATTGTTTGTTGCACAACTATGTTGCGTATTCCAGATTTTAAATAAGGTATTATGTTTTCCCCCATATAACGATTTAAGGGTGTTCTTAACTAAGTGGGAAAACGTTATTCCTCTTCTTCCAGACGAACGATCGTGTTAGGGCCTGTCGATTTCATCCATTGCGAGAAATCCTATTCTCACTCGACATTTACCCTTACTCCTTGGTAAATTTATCTACCGTTTTCTCTGTCTCTTTATATGGCACGTCTGTGTTTGTTTTTTTTTGTTTTAGGTGTTATATAAATAACTCTCGGCGTTTACATCTACACCTTGCTAACTCAAGTTTCAGGCGGTCCCGGTGTACAGGTTTCCCCCTTTACCAATTCTTCAAGGGTGCGATTGAGACACAGCTCTGGTTGCCGAATATAATTTTTTTTGTTTGTTCCAGTAAATGTGTTGGGTTTCGGCATTCGTGTCTGTATGAGTGGGTTAATGGGTGAAGGTATTTCATTGTCGTGCTCCCATAGTTCAGTTGTTTTATCGTTTCATTTCCCATATGCTAGCATATACTTATTAACTGGATGGGAATCTGTTTAATAACATTTCTACAGGAAGATGTTTCTCATTCGAATTAATTCCTCTGTCGGTAGCTTGTCGATTTATAAAGCTCAGAGTAAATAGACTTGTGCAAGAGTACTCGGCAATTGCCCCAACCTGTTCACACACACACGCCCTTATTTCTCTGGTTATATTTTTGTTTTTCCATAACGAAGTGAAATCTTGTTTCGTCCTTCACATATAAGCTAAAACGATGTTATGAATTTAAAAGCTCGATTTTAATAATAAGGGTAAACAATCATGTTCATAATTTCAGAACTATTGTCTACGTTAACGTCATGGGAAAATTTATATGCAGCAGTAAATGAATAGTTTTGTTCTTCTGTGTAGCATTTTACCTCAAATTTCTAAACACAACTATTTCGACATCCATTCTAATTCGAAGATTCTTGCCGCATGTCGAATACTGGTTAATATCTACGTTTTACCTATTTTCTCGTGTATATGCTGACTTCTCGTTCAGGTTCAGAAATTTATCAATTAACTCATATATGGCTATTTCCACTGTAGTATAAGGACTTTAGATTTTTCTTTTCCATGTATGCCTACAATAGCATTATTTCATGAAAGAGATGCAGATTAAAATTGACTCATCAAATTTTCTGTGGAGATAAGTATCTTTAGATTTAAACCAGTTATGGTTTAGAGATTCTATAAGATTTTACTCTACATGTTGACATTCTACAACAATGCATAATGACAAAGGTGCACTCCTTGAGGTTCATTCTGCTAAATGTAGAACAGATAATGAATATAAAATCAATTAACTATTTTGTTTTTATATGTAGCCAATTCATACTGATTGAAGTAAATGAAACATTTCATTTAAAGACATACCACTCATGCATTAGACCAACCTCCCAACCGTAGAGTTCCTTTTTCTCCCAGAACTCACCCCCGAGCTGAGACCACATCCACCACAGATCAACCCCTGATCTGTTTAGGAGCATATTATTTAAGCTAACAGTTCCCCAAAGCCTGTTTCTAATTCTGCGTCCAGAATAGAAGGATGCTTTTCTTCCTGTTGGCCTAGGCTTCGCATTTTTGGGATTCTTTAAAGCTGTTTTATGCTTTTCCTCAGCTTTTCCATCTTTTCACCTCTTCCCAACTACTTTCCTCATCATTGGGGGAAATTTAGATTCTTCCTCAAAATCTAAATTAGAAATAATTCCCTTCAAGGATTTCTAAAGGATTTTAGGGGAATAGTTGCCTTATCCATCCTCATGGATTTAGCAAGTGATCTCCAAATCTCATTCTTGGTCCATATGCACACTAGAAAGTTTTATTTATTTCCTCAACTTAAATATTAAGTTACATTCACAATTTATTTATCCTTTGGGGTCCACTCCCCTGAGGACTTAAAGTTCAAATGTCTAACTTTAAAATTTCAACACACAAATTGGGGGTGTTACAGTAATACTGGATTCATTCCACCTCGTTTCCAAAGCGATTTTCACAGCATGGCCAGATCGATCTTCATTTATATCGCTGCTTGTCATATTAATTTTTGAACAAAGGGAGTACCTTACCTATTAACTTCTCGATCCGTGGCTTCACCATGCAGATCTCGCTAGGTGGATGACTTAGATTGCATCTAGCTATTAGGGTTTCATTTTTTGGATCCATAGCATATTGTTATAAATCAAGCTTGGTATTTGCTCGGCGGTTCTTTTACCTCCCCCTACGTTTGGTTTATCTCTGGACCGTGAGTGACAACGCCATGGATGCTGGCCGTGATTCGTTTCAAGCTTCGCCTTACTCCTGTGCGTTAACTAATTCCGTCGGTAAAATCCTTTGCCAGAGTTGTAAAATTTCGCTCTCTATATTTTTATTATTTCATAGGATGCCATCTCTGATTGAGAGCTTCATGCTTTTCTTCATGCCAGTACTACGATTTTGTATTATCATTTTCTGCTATTGGGATAATTATGACGAATGGCTCTATGTGTTTTGCAGAGAATGTGCTTTCGCCTTTCCCGGAATTTGATTTGCTTGTTTTTCTTACCTAGACTTTGAGATTTCTTGCGTCCCTTCTCAGGAGTAAAATTTCATGCAGGCTCTCATGGCTTCGTAGCCCAATCTTCTTCTCAAGTGAAATTGGTTACGAGTATATTAATCCAGCGTCGTAAGGATTCTACGCTCTTCAGCACTCTGATTAGAAATTTTTTTGTTTGACCAAGCATAGAAAGAATTTTCTATTTGTTCGTTCTCTGGAGGTTTCTCGTTTTTAGTCGATTCTTGAATGCAACCCCTTACTAGGTACGACCCCTTTCTCAGTTATCATTTTGACTTGATTCATGTTATTCGTACTCTCTATCTTCAGCGTTTCGTTGATTTTGGGTTTTATCTCTTGCAGGTAAGCGTCGTGCTTTCCTTCGTACTTGCAGAGATACGTGACTCCCTTAAACAATAACAATTGTTTACTCGCTCCTTGCAGGTCGGTATTAACCGAACTTTGTCAGAAGGAATTCGTTCTTCGATACTGGTTATAGGGTTTATATTTTGACATTTAAATATTGTAATGATACAATTGTAATTATTTTTAACACTATAAGTAAATCCCCACTCTGAATATTTATGGAGCTCCGTTCATGGGACCTTATAACATTGTTTCGAATTTGTACCATATATCCACATATACATCAGTCATTCCTGGGTTTTCATAATACCCACTTTTGATTTCGGTTATTGTTATTGTGAGTATGTTCCAGCAGTACTCTTTCTGTGCTCATTTTGACTTGGCTGAAATTAATACTTAACTTTTGGCAATTTAATTTTTTTATATATATTAGCTATACACATACTCCTCATTCTATGTAGTTTATTGCCTCCAGGCTATCAAGCCATACAATTGTTAACTATATTCCTACTGTGGTGATATTAGAATGAATAATGCACTGTAATATATAGTTTCCTATTCCAGGAGAACATAGCTTCTGTGATTGTAAATTTTAAATATCTGAATGAAATCAATAGTATTATTGTGAGTCATAACTTTCTCAATTTCTTCCTCCAGTTTATTAAACTGAACCTAAAGTCTAAACGCCTTGTTTTTTTTTTTTCCTTTTGAAATTTAGATAACCAGAGTGATATGATCATTTATAACAGAATGACACCGTAGTTCTATGCAGATACTTGAGGAATTAATTTTTTATATCTTTGCACAGAATATGTATCCAAATTGTCTACGGGGATGAATGCATCTGCATTTCTGTCTTTATGTTTAGAGGACATTGGAATTTATAATCTACAAATTTACTCTCTTGATTTGGATTATCATGATAGACTAGGATACATATAATTCAATATGCCAGACTGGGGTGAACATGCATGTTGGATATTTGCTCAACTTTCTTTTGTATTTAATTTCTATGCTATGATATTAGAATGGTTTCATAAGTTAACTATCTATGATCAGTCTTTTGTAAATTATCAGGTTCTTTCCTCTGCTATAGCATGTGTTGCTTACATAGAACTTTCTTGACCATTAATTTTCTGGTTACATGGGAATGGTATGCTGGCCCTGAGGTCAGTTTATAGAGTCTCTCCTTCTGTTCTCTCATGCACAGTGTAAGTTACAATTCATTTCCTACTATTTTCCAATATAATACAGGAATTCCAAATTCTCTCTCATGTATGTATATATTAGAATCATGCTAGGAAATAGAAGCAGATTAAAACAGATTCACAAATTTTTCCTGTGGAGAAAATAAGTATCCTCGGATTTAAACCAATCACTGGTTTAGAGACTCTGTTGGATTCTACTTCACCACTCCAAATTCTACAACTATACATAATTTCATGGGTAAATTCCTTATGATCACTTCTGTTAAATGTAGAATTGATATTCTAATATACAGTCAAATTTTTATATGTAGCCAATTCATACTATATGAAATAGAACATCAATAAATTTAGAGACATACCACTCATGCAATTGACTAGCCTCCCAACCTTAGAGTCCTTTTGTCTCCCAAAACTCACCCGCGATCTGAGATCTTCTCCTTGAAACAGATCAACCTCTAATCTGTACAAGAGCTGCTTATTTAAGCTATTGTTCCCCAAAGCATGTTTCTAATTCTACGTCCAGAATCTCAGGATGCTTTTCTTCCTGTTTGCCTAGGCTTCCCAATTTAGGGATTCTTTAAAACTGTTTTATGCTTTTCCTCAGCTTTTCCAACTTTTTACCTCTTCCCAACTACTTTCCTCATCATTGGGGAAATTCATATTTTTCCTCAAAAATCTAAATTTAAAATTAATTTCTTTCAAGGATTTTTGAAAGATTGTGGGGAATTATTTGCCTCATCCATCCTCATGGATTTAGCAAGTGATCTCATAAATCTCATTTTGTTCAATCCGCACCACATTATTCTATTCATTTCCTCAATTAAATATTTAATTACATTCACCAAATATTTATCCTTTGGGGTCCACTCCCCGTAGGATTAAAGTTCAAATATCTGACTTTGAAATTCAAACACATGAATTGGGGGTGTTACAATGCTGACTTACTTAGTATTTACCTTCCTCTTGATATTTGTTTTCACAAATTTCTTGAAATGAAAATTGAGATACATCTCCTTTACTCATGAGATTAATGAGATCAATCCAGTCTTCCATAATTTTTCTAAGTAAGAGGGTTTTTAGTGTGTAAAATCCTAAATGATGCAATTTTTCCCTCTTAACATTAGACATGAACCTCTCTATTAGATCCTCGAGGCTCTCATCTTCTTCTTGGTTCATTATAAAAATTTCTTCTCTAAGATCACGATCTTTGTATTTTTCTAGAATTATCTTTGGCATATCATTCCATGATTTTATTGAATTAGTACCAAGACTCATGAACCATTTAAGACCTCTACCCTTCAATGTTGTAGGAAGAAATCTTAGTTTTTGAGTGTGTGATAAGTAGCTATAAGACCTACAAAGTATCTCAAATTCAAAGAGAAATGTTTCTATATCCTCTGTCCTCATACCATGGAATTTGGGAAGGAAATATGGAGGGATGTTCTTAATACGTACATTGTTATTCATATATTGAATGGAAAACCCAATAAGATATTATTCATTTTCATCATATCCATCCATCTCTTCTCCCTTAAAAATATTATGGTGATGTGTTTCTTACTACACCACATTGTTAAGTGGGGGGGTTTGTATTCGAGAAGTATTAAAAAAAAATAAAAATCTAAGTATCACTACTCTTATGAGACATGAAATTCAGATATTTTTGTATTTTTTTTTTATATTTCTAAAATGGCATGAAAAGAAAGGAAGGTAGAAAAGAATGCTAAAAATAAAATCAAAGCATCTACTAGACACCTCCCCTGCAATGACGCCAAAAAGTGGTGAGCCCTTGTATTGCACAAAGAATGCTGCAACTTGAGAGGCTGCCCTAGTTTACATTATCAACCCAGGGTTCGTACAAACTTGGAGGTGACAGTGTTATATAAATAGTAGATTCATTATCTTGATGTCATCCTCTTCCGCTTTACGAAAGGGTGCTATTTCTAAGGGTTCTCAGTGAAGCCTATCACACTTCAATGAAAGTAAACTAGATTGAGGAAAGGAAATGACAGAAAGGAAACTAATTTAAGTTGTAGAAAGGAAACTAATTTAAACAAAACTTAACTTCGCCAATTGGCTAAACATGCCCTACTCTATCTATCATGCTGCTATCTATGCAACTATACATGACCTAATTCTAATTTGAAGAAGTGTGCATGCAATTTGGAGGAGAAAGGGCTAAAGAGGCTAATGGAGGACTTACACATATGAAACAAAGCTTAGAAGTGAAAATATGGGTTTAAACGTTACAAAACCTTATTATAGTGTAGAGAAGGTCTTTGGAGCAGAATTAATTAGAAGGTATGATGGTGGAATTTCAACGGAGGGAAAGGTCGTGAAGTGCGAAGTGCGACAGGTTAACGGCTACGATGAGCGAAATATAAAATGTGAATAGGAAAGATTTGTGAAAAGATAAAATTTGGGAGATGCGAATGCGAAAATGATGACGCGATAGTGGGATCGGTGGCAGAGCGAGATCGCAATATCACAATCGGTAGGCAGGAACGGTAAGTGTTAAAGGAAAGAGGGAAACATTGTGATTTGAAATTTCAATGTGGTAGGGTACGAAGCGATTATCGCAATTGGTGAAAATGGTAAGTGTTAAAGGAAAAAGGGAAACATTGCGATTTACGATTGCGATGTGGAGGGTACGAAGTGATTATCGCAATCGGAAAAAATGAGTGGTAAGTTTTAATGGGAATGAAATAAGAAATGTGATTTGCGATTTATGCAGTACCGAAGTAGGAGAACTCAGGAGAAAAGAAGAGAGTCAAATTTTAATGATTTTCAACCATTTTTGCATTAAAAAGGTAAAGGTGAGGTGAAAAGGGAAAATTGCTGAGATGTTCATGAACGGAAAAATAAATGCAAGGGGTTAAGAGAGATGCAAATTGCGTTATCGGAAGTTTAAAGGAGACCAAAAGAGGTCAAACCTTAAATATTTTCGTGAAAAAAAGGGTGTGGAAGCTGATAAGAAGAGAGAAAGGAGGGAAATGAAGGTGTAACGACAAGGTTCAGAAGTGTAACACAGAGATGGGAAGAAATTATAAGATGAAGCAGAACGATGTAATGAAATTCCCTGGAACATTCGACGCTCATTCATGCAAACAAACCTGTGGATTCCTGCATGGAAAACACACAGAAATGTGCGATAAAAACAGTGAACAGAAATTAGTTTTTAGGTTTTTAGGAAGGTTTACCCTCCTTAAGCTCTATTGACAGAGATGAGAAGGCGATCTTGGTCCACAACCCTTTTATTTATTTTTTCTCCGTTATTTTACTCACAAGCGAGTAAAACCTATAGCAACAAACTGAAAGTAAAAAATAAACATAAATTAAACTATGAGAAGCAGAAATAACTAAATGACATAAACAAAACTAGCTTAATGGTAGAACGGAAAGCATGGTAACAACAGAGAAGTTAAGGCACATGGGTTAGGCCCTAACTCATAAGCCTCGCTCTCTAGAACTAGATAAATATAAAGTCATATGAATACTCATTGCATTAAAAATACAGTCTTATTACATCCCGAAGGTCTCAAACAGAAAAATCCTAATAGCTTGCACCAAAGTTCAAACTAGAATCGATTGGAATTGACTAAATCTTCCTAGCTCTAGCTCTTCCCTATTTATTCTACAGGGAAGCTACCGATATCTCCCTATAAATAAATGATTAAGTCCAATTGAATCCCAGTAAACAAATATTGAGTTCTCTCCTCTTTGAGTTGTTTGGCTACCTTTAGAACTCGAACTGCTTGAGAGAATATTTGGGGTGATTGAGTCCACTTGACTCCAAGTAAATAGAGATTGAGTGAACTCCTCTTTGAGTTGCTTGGCTGCCTCTAGAACTAGAACTGTTGGAGGGGATCTCATGAGGATCCTTTGGCTTCCTTGGAGAGTTAAGGAGGGTGGAAAACCCCCTTGAATATCTCCAAGATTTCTCCCTAATTTCTTGATATTATGCTCATTTATTCTCCAATCTTAATCTTTCAGTGGCAGGGAGAAAGTCCCTAAATCATCTCCTTCTCCAAATCTACACAATCTGCAAAATATTCTCACAATATTCTATAAAAATAACCAATACTAGGCACAAATATGGAATTACCTTTAAATCTTCCTAAGAAAATATTGAAGCATAAGAAAACATTCTTAAGTGCGGAAGGAGATACTTAATCTATATATATATATAGATCTCTGTGTGTGTGTGCATAAGTAAGGTAGATAGGCTTAAGAAAGGTTATATGGGCCTTATTTTATGTCTAATTTAGAGATCCATCACTAGGCTATAAATATCATTTTTATACATCAAATATATAAACGTAGTCATAATTTCAATGGGGGGGAGTCTAGCCTTGATCAAGAGGATATGATACAAAATTTTTTACTTTATCGTGAGGTGATAGTATCAACTTTACTATTGTGACATTCCTCTGCAATTATCATGAGAGTGACAAGGTGGTCGATAGTTGAGTGATGTGTCCTAAAATCCTTTAGACCTTTTACCACAGTTTTCAAGAAAAAGGCTAAGCTTCTTTTCTAAAATGAGCTCATATAGCTCGGCTAGGATGTGGTTAATCATAATGGCATTGTAGTGAGAGGGAACAATTTTATCCTCAATTTTGAATATAGGCATAATAAGGCTTTGCATCCAAATATTAGGGAAACCATGCTTTACATCGAAATTTATAAGCTTGTGGAGATGATGAATAAATATTGATCTTACAATTTTAAATATCTCAGACCACTGTCCTTAAATATATTTAGCTTTCCCATTAGCGATATTATTAATTACTAAGTCAAATTCTTCTAGAGAAAATATATCTTCCTTAATAAGAGTGCTTAATATGGTTCCCATGATGTCTAGACAGTCATACAACTTGTTAAGATAGTTTCCTCCATTTTCTAAGGGGATAGAACGATTATCTTTAGTTTTATGAACAAGCACATTCCTGCAAAATGTTATGAGTACAACTTTAGAAATGTGGAGAAGATGCTCTTGTATCTTATTAATATATGAACACTTATTCTTCTTGATGACAACTTTTTATATACTTATATTCTGGAGCTTAATCATTTCATTAGAGGTGTATCAGATTGCTTTCCTAGAAATTTTACACTCTTTGTCATACCAAGGATTGGAAGTTCTATTATTCTTCTTATACAAAGTCTCATTAGAGTACTTGCTAATGGTAGGGTAAATAATAGTATTAAAATGGTAATAAATTTGAATTATATTGTTATTATAAGTTAGGGAGGCTAAATCTATTAAGAAAAGGTCTACATTAGTTCTATCGAAGCAAATGTGTATTTTTCTTTCACTGGTATCCTACATGTGGGTGTTATGCATAAGAAGATTGATGGATAAAGACAAATATTTTTGGTTAGATTCATTCTCGTACCTATTAAGTATCCCAAAGTTTGTAATATGGTTGAGGACATTGATGTCAAGAATCATATAAATCGCAAAACTGCTACCCACCCCATGGAAACATGTCATCTTACCTAAGAGAGGACACTTGTTAAAACCATTACAAATGATTAGGTCATATGAACTACAAAGCTTGAGGAGCTCGGTACTGAATAAGCTCTCGATTATGTCTTAATAGTCTCTCTTACATCTATTGGATAACTTACCATCTTTATCAAACCATAAGGGGTTGGGGTTAGAGTTGTTACTTAACATAATATCTTGGCTAGTAGCAGTTTGAGTATTAAAGTACCAAAGAAAAAGGATATTACCTTCATTTCTTAGGTTGTAGATGTACTTTTCTAAGAAATTGAAAGGATAGTTCTTATCCAAGTTTTTTTTTTCTTATATGATGTAGAGTTAATATTGGAGAAATAGTAGATTGAAAGAAATATCTTATTAGTTGTAGAATCAAAGATCTTCATCCAAATGTACTCATTCAAAGGATCAATTTTATGAAGTCAGATGTGAGAGGAAACAATGTTCCTTATATAACATACTATACCACCAAAACACCTCCTCGAGGATTTCTTATTCCAAGGTAACGAAAGAGTGAGACGATCAAGGTGATCCTAGATTTTTCATGTTCCAAATTTTAAACTAAAAGAATGAGATCAATATCACTCAGGATCCAACTTAACATAGTACCTTTACACTATGGAAAAACAAGACAATTCCAAAGGAGGAACAAAACTAATGCTAATCTTTATTTATCACTTGTGTTTGGGACTCTAACTCTAATAATACCTTTTATATTCCTAACGATTGCTCATTTCCCTTATTTTCTTGCCTTATTGACCTTTTGGACTTCTTTCCTAAGGTCACCTTGGTTAACGTTTATTAGAATTAAGATAACAAATTAATATAATTTAACAAATTTTAGAGAGATAAAAATATCTAAAATTTTGTTTAAAATGTTATATATTAGTGAGAATTTGGAATAATTATTGCATTAAATGACATTAAGTTAAAGCTAAGTTTAGATACATGTTGCATAAGGAAGTTGAAACTAGTTGAAATGATGGAAATGGAATATGTAAAAATAGCCATATATTCTAACCTTAAGCTTTTTAACAAAATATTACGATATCTACACTATTTGTGTTGCACATTCACTAATACTAACCTAACAAATTAAAATCTATAAAGCTTCAAAATGTTACACTAAGCAATGATGAATTATTCCTCCACTTTAATTTTTAAGTCCCTTGATTAACCATTAAGGAAGGGGGGACATACCATTTTTTATATAATTGCACACTGATAGTTTTTTAAGAAAACTAATTTTTTTTTAGAATTTTTGGATTACTCATATCAGCAAAATTTTTTCTTTACATTTCAAGAGATAAATGAAAATGAGGCACACTTACTTATGCCAAATGCCAACCATGTACTTTTTAAATATTTTAAAATTAGAGAGAAAGTCTTAGCACAAATATATATTTATTTCAATTTTTTTTTTTTAATATTTAACACCTTAGCCACCAAGTTGTTGAGAATATCTAATGAGTCTCACTTTAAGGGGGAAAAGACCCATTTTGTCAATGTCTTTTGTAAAAATGGTTATAGTAGGTCGCAAGGCCTTAAAGCTTTCCTTAAAGAAGAGAAAGGTCCTTTAAATAAAAAAGAGCCTAGTGAATGGTCCGGTAGTGTGTGTCTGTCATTCATTCAGGGTATCACTAATAAGATTGTGAGGATCCTTAAGAAGCATAAGGTGTCGTCTTTCAAGCTCCTTAACAGGATTCGCAACTCTCTCAAGTTGGTTAAAGATCCGATTGACCCTAGGGATGGAAAAGGTGTGTACATCATTCCTTTTTCTTGTGGGACTCCTTACATTGATGAAATTGGTTGGTCTATTAATAAAAGGATCTGTGAACATGCTTCTGACATTAAACATAGAAGATTTCGATCTTCTTCCCTAGCTGAGCATGTAGAAAATACTAACCATCATGTTTGCATCGAAGAGGCTAAGGTCATTGCTAGGATTGAGCATTTCCATGATCGTAAGTTAAGAGAGGCCTTAAAAATTGAAAAAAGACCCATTAATCTCAATAGAGATGATGACTGGAATATCAGTAGGTGTTGGATACTGCCTTATATTCTTGATTAATTATTTTTTTAATTACTTTTTAATTATTTTTTTATTTTTTTATTTTTATTTTTATTTTTATTTATTTATTTATTTATTTCCCTAGACTTCACTCATTAAAAATAAATAAACAAATATATAATAAAAAATATTATATAAAGAATAAAGATAAATAAATAATTAAATCAATTTATATACATATTTAGATATTATTATCACTATTAATTAGCTAATTAATTAATTAATTAATAATAATAATAATAACAATAATAAGAAATAAATAAATAAATATATATAAAAATATATAAAAATTTATATCTAAAAATAAAATGTAACGGTAAAGTCAAACTAGTCATTATCCTAATGGCTATTTGAGCCATTTTTACATCTATCTAAACTTAATTTCCTAATTTGATCTCTCACCCAGTTCCGATGATGAACCATAGTTGTTGGTTCGAAATGCATCGACCTTGTTCCATTGCATGTGATTATTACCAAATTTTACGATTTTTATAATAGATCACAGAAGTTTAGATTCTAAAAATATATTCTATATATTTTAAAGTTTAATACAATCAATAATAATTAATTTAAAGAAAAAATTAATTACAATTTTTATATTTTAAATTTTAATAAAATAAATAACAATATAATTTATTTATTTGTATTATTATGATTTAATAATTATATATATATATATATATATATATATATATATATATATATATATATATATATATATATATATATATATATATATATAAATTTTATTAAAATAAATAACACTATAATTTATTTATTTATATTATTATCATTTAATAATTAAATGTGAATTATAAATATAATAATATATATTTTTTTCTAAATATTTTTATCATAAAAAATAATAATAATTAATAATTAAATTATATTAGGTTATTTTTATAATTAATAGTTGAAAATTTGTTATTTTTATTATTAAATTATTTTTATAGGGTTATTTTTATTTTGCTATTTTTACTTTCATTTTTAATTTTATTTTGAATCTATTAAAATGTTTACATTATACCAATGTCTTAATTTAATTTAATTTATTTATTTATTTGGAATTTATAACATTTTTTTTATTGGTCTGAGTGGACGTTAACCATCATCATCATCACCATAATAAATTAGAGAGCAAGTCTTAGCAAAAATATATATTTATTTTATTTTTAATTTTTAATAATATTTAACAAATTAATTTTTAATAATTTTTAATTAAATGTTGTATATTGTAAAGTTGAATAAAATAAACAATAATGAAAATTAAAAAAAAATTAATTACATTTTATATACTTTTAATTTTAATAAAATAAATAACATTTATTTTATTATTATGATTTAATAATTAACAATTAAATTATATTAGCTTAGTTTTATAATTAATATAGTTGAAAAAATGTTATATATATCTATATCTATATATAAAGTTGGTATATTTATAGGTTTTTAAAATAATGGAAATATCATTTAAATATTATTAAAAAATCATTTTAAAGTTTTGAAGTTAATGTTATGTTTTAAATCAATTTAAAACTATTGTATAGAAAGCTCTTCTTGGTTTGGAGATGCAAAATCTCGACTAACAGGGTCAACCACCTGAAGGTCAGAGGTTATATGACCCCAAAAATAGTCCATCATTGGCATGGGACTAACCACTTATGCACACCATCACAATTCATTGCCAATCAGGCACAATCACTCATATGCACACATGCACACAACAAACAGACAAAGGGTGCACACAAACATTAAAGACATTGACTCACAAAGTGACATGTTCACACACATCACACTTATTATAAATTTTAGAATTAATATTATTTTATGCATGTAATGAAGATTTCATATAGAGATTATCATGTTAACAATTACATTTGTTTTATAAGTTAATTAGTATGTTATGAACATTGAGAAGTACTTATTTTCTTTATTATTTTGAAAAGAATGATTAACATTTAAAAAAAATCAGAAATAATATTTTTTCCACATATTATTAAGTATAGTGTTATGATTTTTTTTTTTAATAAATTATTAAAATTAATGAAAATTTTAAATAAAATCAATTAAATTTATTGTAATGAATTGATTTTAATATTAAATAATTAAGTTATATGTGTTATTACATATTTATGCTATTATAAATATTATGTTATTAGTTTTTCCTTTTTAAGGGTTTTGAACCTTGAGTCTTATGGTTTGCATTATACTTTATAGAATGACAATCATTAATTGAGTGGTACAAGAGCGGTACAATGAGGGATAATATTAAGTAATTTTTAATGTTATTGTAATATCTATACTATTTTTCATTTTAAAGTGATATATTAATATGATTAATATTTAAAAATTTGATAGGAAAAGAAATAAAAATAAAAAACAAAAAGAATAAAAAATTGATTTAAAACCAAAAAAAATTATAAAATAATAATAATAATAAAGATAATAGAATTTTTAAAAATATTTAGACTAATTTATTTATGAGTTAATTGTAACACCCACGTAAACGTAAACCATTGTATTTTACATTTTTTATGATGTTTTACCGAGACAGTCGCATCAAGAAAATCAAGATTCGGTTAATGTCAAACCAATTCTTGATAACTATCCAAATCGTTATGCATCTATGAAGGTTAATAGTTTCTTGGTGGATTCCTCTGGCTATATTGTCATGATATTCGTTGTCGATTTGGGGGGTATGGATTTTGTTGGAATATGGTGGAAAGAAGCTGCAGGGGGTATTAGCAAGATTAGTGCCTTTGGTATATCGGTGGTAGAGAATTGTGACTGCTACTGATTGTAGTAGTAGCAGTGCGAGTGTAGATGCAATCTACCACATCTTTTATAAAGATGAGATGTTTTCTCTATCTATTCCTTGTGATTTTCATGGGGGATTTAATGTTCCCCAGTGTGGATTCACCTGGAATGTAGCCTGTTCTTCTACTCGACCATCTACTGTCTATATACCTAAGGGAAAGTTTCTGGTTGCTCTAGTTTCCTTTACTGGGCCATGTAAGAACGCTAACATTCTTGTCCAGTTTGGAAAAGGTCATTGTCGTGGGTACTTTCGGTTAACTGAACTAAATCCAGCTGCATGTCCAGATTCAAGACCGTGTGCGTATACTGCTACAGTGTTTTGTTAACCAGAGTTTTCGACCTACAGACCCATTTATTGCATGGCATCATGCATACAAAGGGTTTTGGACAGTTGTTGTGCATTAATGCACTAGAGAAAGGATTTAAATATGCCATTGAATGAGAGTCGACTGCCAAGGTAAGTGACTCTGGTTTATTTTATTTATGATATAGACTTTCTCTTTGAGTTAAAAGGTATAGGAGAAGATTATATATATATATATATATATATATATAAATATATATATATATCATGATTTTCAAGATAAGTATTTGGCTAATTTTCATTATATAATCTTTTGTTGTGAGCAGAGAGATATAAATAAAAATTATAAATCATATAGTTTTCTGCAAAAATACTATTAGAGAATAGAAATATTAATGATCTTTCTTATATTTTTGGATATAAATTACATATGCCAAGAAAATGGTATTTCATTAGTTTATTGGGATTCGATAAACAAATTTATTGTTGACTATTTTCATAAGAGTGGATTTATCTTGGGAGTAGAAGATAAGTCCATTAAATTATGAAGTGATAAACAAATTTATTGTTGACTATTTTCATAAGAGTGGATTTATCTTAGGAGTAGAAGATAAGTCCATTAAATTATGAAGTGATATCGAGTCTTTTCTTGAAAGTATTAAAGAGGGTTTATTTCAAATATTTTCCAAGTTTATATGGAAAGAAATAAATGAAATATATAAATATTTATATAATATTAATGCATGATTTCTATTTGAAAAGGGATTTTCTTGAAAGTATTAAAGAGGGTTTATTTCAAATATTTTCCAAATTTATATGGAAAGAAATAAATGAAATATTTAAATATTTATATAATATTAATGCATGCTTTCTATGTGAAAAGGGACTTTCTTGAAAGTATTAAAGAGGGTTTATTTCAAATATTTTCCAAGTTTATATGGAAAGAAATAAATGGAATATATAAATATTTATATAATATTAATGCATGCTCTTCATTTGAAAAGGGATTTTCTTGAATATATTAGAGAGGGTAGCTCTTTAATATAAATATCTACATAATATAGTTAAGCTTTAAAAAAAAAAGACTTTGTACTCATTTAAGTTATGAAGTGATAACAAGTCCAAAGTATTTTTCTTGAATAGATTAAAGAGAGAGACTCTTGAAATATCTTCTTGTACAATTTGTGCAATGAAGAAGAAAAGAGAGTTTCTCAGATTTATATTCATTAACCATGTTGTAAATAGTAATGAATTAATATATATATCCATGAATAGTTACCATGATAGTGGTAGAGGTTAATGAATTAATGAATCCATGGATAGTTTCATAAATCCATGGGTAGTTTTCCATGGTGTTGATGGGGATTAATTATTTCATAAAACCATGGGTATATTACCATGGTGTTTTCAAATATTAGTTATTTAATAAATCCATGAATAAATTATCATGATGATGGTAAAGTTAAGTTATTAATAAATTCATGGTTAAAGGAACTAATCAGTTTATTCCTTAGATGAATGAACTAGGTGATTATTTTATATTATCATGAGTGTGATGCATTCACATGCATGGAAGAAACAATTGTTATGTTAACTTGCATTCCATGCAGTGAAGGTAATAGCTTAAGGGTTAGCTATTTTTATTAAAAGTGTGTAAATCACATGCATAAATTTCTTAGCTGATGTATCAGTTTATTTTAAAGAAAGTTTGGGAAATGTAGCCAATGTCTTGCAGGAATGTGTGCTTGTGCGACATAAGCATTAGTTATTGTGATGACCTATAATCAGTACATATGAGGTATGTGTTATTAAAGAGAGAATGACAAGGTACTTTACTTGCTTGTCATGAATTACACATGATTAGATGGAGAAACTACTATAGTGATTGATTTATACTTTATGAATATTAACATCATTTTATGTTGAAGGCATCATAGCGGGGAATGATGGCGACATGTAAAAGATAAGGAATATTATGCTTGTCATGTACAAAGGAAAAAATTATGCTTGTCCTGGTGGCCGGTAAATGACTAATGTTCATGCAGATGAATGCGAGTTGCAGGAAGGTCCAATGTGCGATGGTCCATTGTAGGTACATCCATGCCACCAAGATGTGAAGATCTGAAGATATGAAGACCAGAGGGTAAATGGTACAATATTGATTGAGTGGCTTAAAGCTAGATATTGTATATTTTCTTGTAAGATTATATAAACGATGGTTAAGGGATGGTCTCCCTTATCAGCCATTGAGTGATGGGCTGAACACCCTCACGAGCGTTTAATAATAAAATTAAACGTTTGCTGGTTTTCACCCTATGGGGTTTCCAGGGTATATTGGTGTTCAATGGTGTGATTGATTATCGTGTCCAGATGATGAGGTTGATTCCTTTCTTTCTATGATGTTCATAATGGAAATTATGTGATGACTATAGGAGAAATGGGATGAATGTATGGTTACATCATATAGTATTAATTTAATATACTATAATGGAGATTGTAAGGGTTAAGGAGTTTACTATTCTTATTTATAAAATTACACTCTGAACTGTTAAAAATTCAATGTAATGATAAGTAACTTGTATAAAAAAATTTTAACTCCTTACATTTCCCTGTGAAGTTAATGGTGTATGTTACATTAATATTGGAAATACTATATTTATATATAGAGATAATGATACTATATTCATGATCATATAAATAGATAGTTAAAAAAAAGTATATTCATGCATATCACACTTATTTATGTACAACTAAATAATACATAGAGAGATATAGGTAATAATAGATTCATACACACATGAAGAATACATTCATACACATACAAAGAGTACATGTAAACAAGAAAAATACAAATGTTGCAAATAATTTCATACACACATGAAGAATACATTCATACACCTACAAAGAATACATGTAAACAAGACACATACAAATGTAGCAAAGAATTTCATACCCACATGAATAATACATTTATAGACATACAAAGAATACAAGTGAACAAGACACATACAAATGTAACAAAGAACGGATTCATACAAACATGAATAATACATTCATACAAATACAAAGAATACAAGTAAACAAGACACATACTAATGTAGAAAAAAAATTGATTCATACGCATACAAAGAATAAAATTAAGCAAGACACATGCAAATGTAAACAAGAATTTCTTAAACATGAAGAATACATTCATACACATACAAATGTAGCAAAGAACACATTCATACACACATAAAGAATACATTCATACCCATACTCAAAAGCATACAAAATAAGACATTCATAAACAAAGAAAAACAAACATTATAGAGAAGTACATAGAAGAAATAAAATCACTCTCAATTATACATTTACACACATCATATGAAAGTAGATATTCTATTTATTAATCCATAACAAAATAAAATGCTCAACAAAGAAATTCTAACTATAAAAATACAACTAATAAAAACAATATATATATATATATATATATAATAAAACCAATACACAAGCATTTAAACATAATAAACTTATACAAATAAATAATAAAAACTTTTAAATATTTACAAATTCTCTAAATAATATATTCATATCTAATTTCAATATCAATGTAAATATCAAATAATATATATTTAATATAAGCAAATATATATATCCTAATAACATATTCATAATAAAAATATATAATTAAATAAAAAATCAAAATAAAAAAAAATAAAAAAATCAAAAATAAAAATAAAATAAAATAAATAAATGGGTTATAATTGTTATATAATATATGTGAATAAGAGTCATTTTGACAATTATGTGCACGTTTGGAAGATCCATAAAATATTGTAAAAATGTTAAGTGATTTATGTGAATAAGAGTGATTTTACAATTTGTGTGTGGGTAAGATGTTTAAAACATTGAAAAAATATTAAGTGATTTTAAGTGAGTGAAAGTGATTTTTACATTTGTGTGTATGTTGGTAAGATGTTTAAAACATGTTTCTAAATTATTGTTATTATAATAAAATGATATATTTTAGTTTTTGCATATTGGAGTTACTATAAACTAAAGATAGTGAAAACCATGAACACAAGGAACACAACTCAAAGGAGGGTTACAATTTAACCATCCTAAGAGCCTTTTGGAGGGGTTGAATTCCCCTCCAAAACAAAAGAAAGAGCCTACTCCTTTTATTAATGTTAGTTTGTGTTCATGTACATTTTTTGACGGGCCCATCTAAACAAAAAGTATATACAACTTTTTCTAATTACAACATTACAAAAAATAAAAGTAGATATTGATAAATTTTCTGCAACATACAACATGAAATGATATTGTTAGTATATAATATAATATACAAACACTTCCTAACAACTTGTAACATAATTAAATAAAAATTTCATAAAAAAAATGCATATTATATAAACCCATAATGTATGAGAAATATTATACAAACCCAAAATACATGAAAAATATCAAGAAAAAAATATAAATATAATATAATATAATTTGCAAATTTTATATAATAAAACCTAAATTTAACAATTGCATATTAAAAAACACATATAACTAATGAATAACTAATCATAATAAAATATAAGGTAACAAAATGCATTTTTATTTTAGAAATATATAAGGTAACAAAATGCATTTTTATTTTAGAAATTCTAAATAGATTAGAGTGATTTCTGGTAAATATATTTCTGTGAGTAAAACTAAATGTTACATTGTAAAATTCAAAAAAAAAAAAAAAAAGTGAAAGCGAAAATACCTTGTAATCTAATTAATAAAACTACGTGATAACACCTTGTGATATAATTAATAAAACTACCTGATTAATAATAGTGAGCAAAAAAGAATCTTTGTGTTACATTTGGAAACTTCAACAAAATAAATAAACGCTGAAAGCTAAAACACCTTGTGATAGAATTAAAAAATAAAACTACGTAATTAATAATGGAGAGGAAAATGAATCTTTGATTATATAAGAGTTTCCACGTGAAACTCGTTGTAGGAGATGGCTTATGATTTTTTTATCTCATCATCATGACATTCTAATTGCCCGTGTTGTGTTTTTGCGATTGCGCATGCATGCCCAGGAGTGGAGGGTTCATCTCATAACCAGTTATGACTTATTCTTGACAACTAACCAATGTTCACTTACTGCTGGCTTCTAAACACATTAATGAACAGACTGCTCGCTTCTAAACACATTAATGAATGATGGAAATTTCTGATAATTTCGAACAAAACAGAGGAAGCAAAGTTCCTCAACTCAACACAAAGAAATGAGAAATTTGGAAAAAGAGGATATGGAGAAAAGCTCTGTTTCTATTAACCATAAAAATGACAATAAAAATTACAAACTTCTTCAGAACTACAGTCCTGGAATAACTAAAAACTCCATACTCTGTTTTTACAAACTCTGTTTTTTAACACAGATTACAGTTGCTGAAACACCTATTTCAGCAACAGGCAGACAGTTGCTGAAACACAGACGCAGTTGCTGAAACAGCCTGTAGAATGCATGCTGCTCCAAAAAACACAGCGACTCTGTTTTCTTGCTGTTTCTTCTGCTCTGTCTATTTCTCTGCCTTCAAACTCTCAAAACAAATTCTTCTATTTCTTCTAACCTCAAAATGAACTGCTGTTCATCATATTTATAAGCAAAAAACATTTTTGACTTATAATATAAAAAATACAAAATATCTTCTGATCTTTATCTACGTATTGAATGCAGATAGGCGGTGGGAGTTAACGTGCTAGATTTTGGTAAATAAAATCGGCTGTCTGCAGGCTCAATAAATTCTGCAAATTTATTGCTTGACTTCCAGCCATCTGCCTTGCTAAAATATCTGTGGCAATCAGATTTTGTCCAGCTGTTTATGTTGCAGTTGGAATTAAATTCCAACACTCCCCCTTAATTTCAACTGCTGGGTTTTTCACCATACCCAGGCATTTCCTGAAATGATCAAAACTTTTCTTTGCCAATGGTTTTGTCAAGATGTCAGCTAGTTGATCCTCTGTACTGCAGTGCTACAAAACAATCTCACCATTGTTAACCAATTCACGTATGAAGTGAAATTTGGTGTCTATATTCTTTGTCCTTTTATGAAAAACAGAATTCTTTGACAATGCTATTGCCGAGCTATTGTCACAGTAAATGGTTGTGCCATTTTCTTGTCCATGACACAAATCTCTGAGAACTCTTCTCAGCCACACTGCTTGGCTTGCTGCTTGTCACGTCTCCCAGACCCAGCTTCTTACTCATATAACATAACCTCAAATATGCTCTGCTTTATGCACCCGATAACATGTAACAATTTGATATTGAATCAATTTCAACTACATACTGCGATCCGGTATTTAATTTATTTTTCGTAATTAAATATATTAGTTGGTATTTCTCAGGTCAGTTTTCTTTTTTCAGAGTTTTCGTCCCACTCTAGCTGATCAAGAGGCCCTTCCTCAACTTTCCAGTTTGCAAGCCTTGTAGACTTTCCATCATTTTAAAGTTTCAGCATCAAGGTATAGATGTATGCATCCACGTATACATCTATCTATATTCAGTTAACCTTCCTTGCTCCAACTACTTTCCCAGCAGTTTATATGGCAGCAGTTTATATGGAAGGTAAATAGATGCTCTTTTCCTAGTATTTTTAAATATGCTTACAATCTTCCCTTACACACACTTTTATCACACAAAGAGATTTTCAATAGGACTCTCTCCTTATTTTATGGTTACAATTATGCATGTTAAACTCTTCCATTGGAAAACTAGGATATAGATCCTCCTGCTCCAATCAAATGGAGGTAGAGAATACTGAAATTGAGAGTTTAGACTTCCTAGTTTCAGATTCTAGTACTTAGTTAGGATTCAACTTCTGCTTTCCTATATTCACACTTACATGTAATAGAACAATTTACATTCTTGATTCTACAATTCTTTCCATTGTAATACAGCTGATACACGGACCCCATACTGCTATCACAGGGTTGTTGTTCCTACTTTCTGTGGTTGGTTACAGGGAATTTTGTGCCATCAATATTGTTATGATAGGTTTAGTTGTGTGGTACTTGCTGTTCATGGGTACTGTTTGTTAACATTTTCTGTCTATACACACAGCAATTAACTATTCCTGTAAAAGACAGCCAGCCACACCTGTACATAGTTATTAAATTAGCTGTTCAAATGATCTACCATCTCTAACTTCATTACTACAAGGTACTCATCCCTATAATCCAACCATTTGTCCTGCTATCAATAGCTTTAGTTTGCAATTACATGAGTTACTGAACAAATAATCAATATAAAATTTGCATAATGATCCATAACATAACCCTTCATAAATTACATAATAAACCATAACATCACAATTCATAAATTGCATAATGGACCAGAAAATCACAATTCATAACAGAGGAATATATTTAATACAGACTTACAGAAACCTCCAACCTTATGCATGACTACTTCTACTATGACCAGTCCTCCCAACCTTAGAGTTCGTTTATCTCCAGAACTCACCCCCGAGCTAAGATCCTCCCAGAACAGACTAACCTCAATCTGTTCTCGAGTAGCTTATTTAAGCTATGCTTTCCCCACAGCCTGTTTCCAATTCTGCGTCCAGAATTTCAGGATGCTTTATTCCTGTTTAGCCTAGGCTTCCCATTTTGGGACTCTTTAAAGCTGCTTTAAGCTTTTCCTCAGCTTTTCCAGCCTTTTCTCACCTCTTCCCAACTACTCCTTTTCATTGGGGAAATTTATATTTTTCCTCAAAAATCTAAATTAGAAATAATTTCTTTCAAGGATTTTTGAAAGATTTTGGGGAAAGTCTTTTCCTTTTCCATCACCTCATGGATTAGGCATGTGATCTCACTTGCTCATCTGGTCATAGTGCATACACAATATTTTATTTATTTTTCATAAATAAATAGTTAACCACATCCACACAATAATTATCCATTGGGGTCCACTCCCCTTTGGATTTATGTTCAAATGTCTCATTTGAAAATCATAGAACTTGGGGGTGTTACATATTCCCCCTCTGAAAATAAACACCGTCCTCGGTGTTGACAACTATCTACTTAGTTTATTTTGAACATAATTATGAATGTTGTTCCATCATCTTAGCTTCTCTGTTCCATGTAGCTTTTCAGCAGTAAAGTGCTCCACTGCACCTTTACTCTAGCTACTATTCGATTTCGCAATTCAATTTCTTCCCGCTTTCATCGTTGAAGCGACTCTGGAAGGAAATTCTTATTTTGGTTCCACCTGGACCACATTCCAATCAATCATGTGAGAAGCATCATGTACAAAAATTATAATTTTTTTTTTTTTTTCAACAAGGAGACATGAAACATATCAGGAAATTTAATAAGCAATGGTAGGGCTAATTTATAAGCCATTAGTTTCCCTCCTTTCCAACACCTTCCTCGGTGTTACACTTTAACGTTGATTTTTCAACTTTGACAAAGATTTTTTCTTCGTCCTCGATTTGTTTCCAGCAGAGTACTCTCCTGCTTCCACTCTATTTACTGATGCCTTATGCAGTTGCTTTTCTTCCTACTTCTTTGCAAGAAGTCTGTCTGGAAGATCTTTTATTCTGTTTTCTCTGTCAACAATTGATACCAATGTAAGTAATGTCAGGTATATAAAATTGATAACCCACAACAACATTCTGCATTGCAATAACTTAAGAAACTCAGTTATAAATCAAACCGTTCAGGTTCATAATAGTTTGGTGCACTTTTAGTACACTACTTATCCTTTCTTTTTTTTTCAGTGAGATTCTTTCCTCACTCAACTTGGTCCAGTTCAGCTTTTCTTGATTTTCTAGGTGATTTATCTTCACCTTTTTCCTCTTTGTTTCCAGAGTGTCCAATTTCCTGTTACACACTTGGCTAAACAATTTTACAACTTTTTCATTAGTACTCATAAATGAGAGAAAAAAATTGTATCATATGCATGGTTATGCTTACCCTTTCTCATTTCATAACTGTACTTCTAGTATCTTGTCATAACTGTATTTCACACTATTTCCCTGTCTTTGAATTTAAGACTCAAGAAAATTAACTTTAATGAAATTTACACCAACAAAATTTTATAGTGTGAATACATGTTTTCTTTTATAGTGATAAATGTAATTTCTATAATTCATCACATTCACAAGTATTAATACTTGATAACGTCAAAAATAAATTTGACACAGTTTCACCTTTTTCAAAGAATCACCAGAATTTATGCATTTACTTTTAATTGTATGTTCATGCTTTAATAATTCAATGATGATTCACCACTTATCCCTATATGTGAGTTTCATTAATCATTAGAAATCAACTCATGGTTTATATAAACAACATATGGTTTCTCACATAGACCGCTTACAACCTAAAACAATGGTTTACTTGATAAATGGAGTATAATATATATAGGAAATTAATGGTGCTCCATCCTGCTTGAAACACTCTCTTCCTCTTTCCATTATCCATGTGTTCTCTCCTGTATAAAAACAATTGTTAGGTCTTCAATTCTACCCTAGCTAACTCACCTGGGAAAATTTGATTTATTCCTTCATTCATTCATTTATAACTCAATGTAAGGGGTCTGCATTACATTATTTAATATGTAATGTTCCACCATTACTAAACCAACTATTTAACTGGGTTCATAACTCATACTTAAGTTTACCACCTCATTATTTTCCATGTATATGAGCTAAAATATGTTTATCACAAAATACTTTAGTCATTAAATATACTTGTCTTGAACCTCATCTTGGTAATTATTCCTTCAAGACAACGTATTTTTTTCCCAATTCTAATTTAGATACAATTTATAGTGCCAAAGTTCACACCGGTTCAACTTATTAATTTCAACTAAAGTTCCCTACTAATACATTCAAATAAAGTGCCCTTGTATTAAATCCCACTTATTAACTTTAACTAAAGTGTAAGGTATTATTTCCAAATAAAGGGCCATTTTATTTACTTCAATATATATATATATATCCATTTACCTATATATTCTTCCTACTCACTATCATCTATTTTCATTCAAATTAGTAACTTGTAACGAAATAGTAACTATATACACGTCTCTGGAATTTATCCACTAGATTAAACTTTAATTTAAACACCACCTCTTTAACTTAAATTTTAAGGTCTACTTTCATTAAAATCCGCCTCCTCTAAAATTACTTTATTGAACTTTAATTTCACTCCACTCTTTTAAATTAAAGTTTAAAGTCTCCTTTAATTAAAACCCACAAAGTGAATACATTACCCTTTTAAACTCTTATTATTTCATTATATATAATGTAAGATGGATATATTTCCGCTTTCGAATCCCATGACACCCAATCATTTAACCACTCTTTACTCATAACTGAGATAATAAAGGGTTATATAAGGTTCACATCAACTATGATTATAATATAATCTTTTAACCCTTACTAATTAAAATCAATGTAATAAAGGACTATAGGATGTTCCCATCGATTATGATCTAAGGGAGTCGTTATATATATATACAATGGACATATGATACCTTTATGTATAGATATGTTTCAATCCCGTCAATCAACTATCAATAAACCTTTCCCCATTTTTTCATTCCAACTTCTATAGTTCATGAACCGCCACACTAGTATGAGTTTTTAATCTGCCCGAGTTCATAGTGAAATTTCTTTTTAAATGCCATTATTTCAAGTGTCGTTTATTGATGTGTCCAGAACTATCGGTTTATCATTTCGCTGGAGTGTTTAGATGAAGGAATCCGCCATGGCAAGGTTTCGCATGCCGCGGTGCAAGTACCTGCCCCCGCCCATCAATTCACTTCCTTTCGGTGCGAGTACCTGTCTCACGCCAGGTGTTGAGAGGTTTACGGTAACAGGTTGGAGTGGGCGGCTAGGTTTTTTGTTTGAGGATACGGGGTTCCCAACCGCTGTACCTCCGCATGCTGAGCTAGGCAGGTGTCAACACAAGATTTGGAGCCATTTTGCTACAGTTAGTATTGACAGTACAGATATCAATGCTTCAGCCGAGCTCCCACCTGTGCTGTACTGGGAGATTAGGGTTAGTTAAAATAATAACGCTTAACAGGTACGACCGGTTTTACCTACTAGGGTTGCCAAATCCCCCTCGGGATTTTGTGCACTACCCAGTCCTTGCCGCTTAGGGTTAATGCTGGTTGCCCTATACGTTCAACCAGAATCGCTGCAGTATGCACAGCTGGGGATAGTTGAACGTCGTATGGCGATCCGCCTTTTTAAACCCCTGTCCGTCTCTATTTCTCCATATCCCCTTTCATTTGAAAGCTCCGTTCATTTTTATTCTGTTTGTTTCTTCTCGCACAACTTTCACATCCGATTCGTTGGACAGGGATGCTAGAGTCGAGCGGGTTGTTTTCAGCGTTTTGATGGCCGAGTATTCCCATTCGTTATTCACAGGGTCGTTTTTGCTTATTTTCTGTTAATGGTTCTGATCTGAAAACTTATTTATGGTATTCATGTCGTCCCTACTGCTGTATGTCTGGTGAAATTTTTTTTTCCTCTTATGTGCTCATTCCTTTCTAAACCCTTATTTTCGTTTCTTTGGTTTGTAATGAAAGTTTCAGTTGTATTTAGTCGGTACGCTATGGAGACCTTTGAATGGTGATAGCACGGCTGGCCACGCGTTTACATTTCTCTGAACTAATCATATTCCACAGATTCACGTAAGCACTAGGAAGGTTTTTGTTCTGCAACTAGCGCTATGCCAGGTTCCACGGTAAGACCCCAAGCAGTACAACTCGATCAGTTTTAACCCCGATCAGGCTTGTATTTAAATTTTTCGATCTTCCCCCTTTGTTTTATGGTTACAGATTTTTTTGTTGGTCGGAATCTACGAACTTATCCTCGTTTTACTTTATTATGCCGCGTCGCGGATCACTACAGGCGGCCATGCTTTCATTGTATTTTTTATCTATCCTGGAACGGAAAAAGTAGTAAATACCACCTGGTGTCTGATTGTATACTCCTCCGTTATATTTGTCGCCCGAAATGGAGAACCTTTATTTCTGTTTTCTAAACCCCAACCTAGCCGATACCACAGCGTCATGTTATAGAATTTACATTGCCAAGTGGCGCCCAGATCTGTGGCTGTGGCGCTGACAAGTGTTGCCGCACATCTCATTGGCAGAACTTGCAAGAGCTGGCTATGTGAGGGCCATACATACGTTTTACGGCGCTCTGCAACAATAGACATCCACCCCCATCTATATTTTTTTGTAATCGTTGTTATACAGAGTTATGGTTTCGCTCGTGGATTTTATAATTGCATTTAATGCATATATACATACGGTTAGGGGTTTAATTCATAGCGCTTTTGATTTATATTCTTCCCGTTTACATATATGGTTATTTCCTATATGTACATATAAAAATCGTATACCCATATTGTGTTTGCAATCAATGTTGAAGGGATCTATTGATGTAACAATACATACCTAGTTAATGTTTTGAAACCATCTACGTTGATTTGGTTCGCGGATTTAATATTCTATTCTCCATTTCATGTAGACATATATGTGTAATAGCTATACAGGATCCTAGTCACGGTTTTTAACCTTCCACCATGATACTTGGTTCAAAGATTAAATAGAGTTTGAAATATAAATGTTATGAAAACCTTATAGACTAGGATTTATGTTTCATTTTGGTATATATCTCACTCATAGTCGATCTTAAAAAGACCTACTCGCACTAGATTTTGATACTTGTTAATATATATATGTTTTTGTTAAATGCCTATACATGTATGCAATATTCCTTTGATAATATTCATTAATCATAGAGTTTATCTATAGCCATACCCTTTTATTTCAAGGGTTAGGGATAGATTTAAAATACAACAGGCTCTATAATTGCTATGAGTACTATAACCCTTCTCTAGTGAAGATTTTCTTTGGTGTTTAATAATAATTTAAAAATACATGCTCGATAAGGCATTCTCTTAAATTCTACTTGTCTTTTGAGGTATACTAATATGTAGTTAATGGTACTTGACTAGAGGACATTAATTATAAGTCAAGTATTTTGCTATGATTCGGGTGTTTCAAGGGCAAGGATAGATTTAGAGGTGCAATCTATACCCTTATAAATGTTATAAAAATCATATAGAATAGAATTACTCTTTTCTAGCACAATTTTGAATGTCATATTCTAATATATGACTTTATTTTTTTTGTTTATGTATCCTATATACTTCAGTTCCGCTATAATATTTTTCTAGCATATATAGACGCATAAAATATCCCGTTTGTATCTTCAAGAAGCAAAATAATATATATATATATATTTTTTTTGGGGGACCAAGTAACTTCAGCTTTATCTACAGGAACAAAATAATATTTAATTATATTATATAACAGATTTCGCTAATATCACTTAAATGGGTATAGATAAGCCGTAATCGAGATGAAATACTTATATAGCTCACTACACAGGTTGCACTCAACCCCTCCTTTACCATCATTGTTATAATGATCTATCTAATTGTGCTCTCGATATGCTACATAAACATGCCTACATATACATGCTCTCGGTACCCCTTTTTTTTTTTTTTCTTCTTTTCTTAAGGCTTACCTATACATGCTCTCGGTAAATTGTATGGTATATGCTTACATTTGAATCCTATTTCCATGATATCTATTTAAATCTTTTCGAAGCAGATTTAAATTAGAAATCTGAACTATCAATGCTGTAGAATTTTTTTGTAGAGCAGAATTTCTGTTTAGTATGGAATTTTCTCAAAATATGTGCTAAGTATTTTCTCCACTTTTGTGGTTTACATTATGCTATGTAGTTTTCAGTTCTGTTACTCACTTTTTCTAGCATACTCATAAGCACATAATCTCATTTATATAGATATATTAGAAATGATTCAGAAATTACTCATCTATGGAGAACTAGGTGCCCTCAGATTTGAACCGTCCTTGGTTTAAAGTTTCTGTGGGTCATAACTGTAAGCTTTGTTACAATTCTATGGTCTCAAATCTCACTAACAAGACCAAACAACTAAACAGCAAGCCAAAAACACACAAGCACGGAAGGTTTCATTTTCAGCATCCAAACTCAGGTCAGGTGACTCAAAAGGAATTGTTATCAAGAGATTTGTAACAGCTTATTATTTATTTGCGAGCACATAACCTGCCCAGTTTTCTCAACATGGGCTTTGATACCATTTTTCACGTCTCCCAGACCCAGCTTCTTACTCGTATAACATAACCTCAGATATGCTCTGCTTTATGCACCCGATAACATGTAACAATTTGATATTGAATCAATTTCAACTACATACTGCGATCCGGTATTTAATTTCTTTTTCGTAATTAAATATATTAGTTGGTATTTCTCAGGTCAGTTTTCTTTTTTCAGAGTTTTCATCCCACTCTAGCTGATCAAGAGGCCCTTCCTCAACTTTCCAGTTTGCAAGCCTTGTAGACTTTCCAGCATTTTAAAGTTTCAGCATCAAGGTATAGATGTGTGCATCCACGTATACATCTATCTATATTCAGTTAACCTTCCTTGCTCCAACTACTTTCCCAGCAGTTTATATGGCAGCAGTTTATATGGAAGGTAAATAGATGCTGTTTTCCTAGTATTTTTAAATATGCTTACAATCTTCCCTTACACACACTTTTATCACACAAAGAGATTTTCAATAGGACTCTCTCCTTATTTTATGGTTACAATTATGCATGTTAAACTCTTCCATTGGAAAACTAGGATATAGATCCTCCTGCTCCAATCAAATGGAGGTAGAGAATACTGAAATTGAGAGTTTAGACTTCCTAGTTTCAGATTCTAGTACTTAGTTAGGATTCAACTTCTGCTTTCCTATATTTACACTTACATGTAATAGAACAATTTACATTCTTGATTCTACAATTCTTTCCATTGTAATACAGCTGATACACGGACCCGATACTGCTATCACAGAGTTGTTGTTCCTACTTTCTGTGGTTGGTTACATGGAATTATGTGCCATCAATATTGTTATGATAGGTTTAGTTGTGTGGTACTTGCTGTACATGGGTACTATTTGTTAACATTTTCTGTCTATACACATAGCAATTAACTATTCCTTTAAAAGACAGCCAGCCACACCTGTACATAGTTATTAAATTAGCTGTTCAAATGATCTACCATCTCAAACTTCATTACTACAAGGTACTCATCCCTATAATCCAACCATTTGTCCTGCCATCAATAGCTTTAGTTTGCAATTACATGAGTTACTGAACAAATAATCAATATAAAATTTGCATAATGATCCATAACATAACCCTTCATAAATTACATAATAAACCATAACATCACAATTCATAAATTGCATAATGGACCAGAACATCACAATTCATAACACAGGGATATATTTAATACAAACTTACAGAAATCTCCAACCTTATGCATGCATACCTCTACTATGACCAGTCCTCCCAACCTTAGAGTTCATTTATCTCCAGAACTCACCCCCGAGCTGAGATCCTCCAAGAACAGACTAACCTCAATCTGTTCTGGAGTAGCTTATTTAAGCTATGCTTTCCCCACAGCCTGTTTCCAATTCTGCGTCCAGAATTTCAGGATGCTTTATTCCTGTTTAGCCTAGGCTTCCCATTTTGGGACTCTTTAAAGCTGCTTTAAGCTTTTCCTCAGCTTTTCCAGCTTTTTCTCACCTCTTCCCAACTACTCCTCTTCATTGGGGAAATTTAGATTTTTCCTCAAAAATCTAAATTAGAAATAATTTCTTTCAAGGATTTTTGAAAGATTTGGGGAAAGTCTTTTCCTTTTCCATCACCTCATGGATTAGGCATGTGATCTCACTTTCTCATCTGGTCATAGTGCATACACAATATTTTATTTACTTTTCATAAACAAATAGTTAACCACATCCACACAATAATTATCCATTGGGTCCACTCCCCTTTGGATTTATGTTCAAATGTCTCATTTGAAAAGCATAGAACTTGGGGGTGTTACATATTCCCCCTCTGAAAATAAACACCGTCCTCGGTGTTGACAACTATCGACTTAGTTTATTTTGAACATAATTATGAATGATGTTCCATCATCTTAGCTTCTCTGTTCCATGTAGCTTTTCAGCAGTAAAGTGCTCCACTGCACCTTCACTCTAGCTATTGTTCGATTTCACAATTCTATTCCTTCTCGCTTTCATCCTTGAAGCGACTCTGGAAGGAAATTCCTCTTCTGGTTCCACCTAAACCACATTCCAATTAATTATGTGAGAAGCATCATGTAAAAATTATAAATTTGTTTTTTTCAACAAGAAGATATGAAACATATCAGGAATTTTAATAAAAAATGGTAGGGCTAATTTATAAGCCATTAGTTTCCCTCCTTTCTAACACCTTCATCGGTGTTACACTTTAACGTTGATTTTTTTTTCAACTTTGACAAAGATTTCTTCTTCGTCCTCGATTTGTTTCCAGCAGAGTACTCTCCTGCTTCCACTCTATTTACTGATGCCTTATGCAGTTGCTTTTCTTCCTACTTCTTTGCAAGAAGTCCGTTCGGAAGATCTTTTATTCCCCATTTTTCTCTCACAACAATTGATACCAATGTAAGTAATGTCGATATAAAATCGATAACCCACAACGCATTCTCGCATTGCAATAACTTAAGAAATTCATTATAATCAAACCATTCGTGTTCATAATAGTTTAGTGCACTTTTAGTACACTAATTATCCTTCTTTGTTTTCATAAAGTGAGATTCTTTCCTCTACCAACTTGGTCCAAATAAATTTTTCTTGATTTTCTAGGTGATTTATCTTCACCTTTTTCCTCTTTGTTTCCAGAGTGTCCAATTTTCTGTTACACACTTGGCTAAACAATTTTACAACTTTTTCATTAGTACTCATAAATGAGAGAAAACAGTTGTATCATATGCATGGTTATGCTTACCCTTTGTCATTTTATAACTGTACTTCTAGTATCTTGTCATAACTGTATTTCACACTATTTCCCTGTCTTTGAATTTAAGACTCAAGAAAATTAACTTTAATGAAATTTACACCAACAAAATTTTATAGTGTGAATACATGTTTTCTTTTATAGTGATAAATGTAATTTCTATAATTCATCACATTCACAAGTATTCATACTTGATAACGTCAAAAATAAATTTGACACAGTTTCCCCTTTTTCAAAGAATCACCAGAATCTATGCATTTACTTTTAATTGTATGTTCATGCTTTACTAATTCAATGATGATTCACCACTTATCCCTATATGTGAGTTTCATTAATCATTAGAAATCAACTCATGGTTTATATAAACAACATATGGTTTCTCACATAGACCGCTTACAACCTAAAACCATGGTTTACTTGATAAATGGAATATAATATATATAGGAAATTAATGGTGCTCCATCCTGCTTGAAACACTCTCTTCCTCTTTCCATTATCCATGTGTTCTCTCCTGTATAAAAAAAATTGTTAGGTTTTCAATTCTACCCTAGCTAACTCACCTGGGAAAATTTGATTTATCCCTTCATTCATTCATTTATAACTCAATGTAAGGGGTCTGCATTACATTATTTAATATGTAATGTTCCACCATTACTAAACCAACTATTTAACTGGGTTCATAACTCATACTTAAGTTTACCACCTCATTATTTTCCATGTATATGAGCTAAAATATGTTTATCACAAAATACTTTAGTCATTAAATATACTTGTCTTGAACCTCATCTTGGTAATTATTCCTTCAAGACAACGTATTTTTTTCCCAATTCTAATTTAAATACAATTTATAGTGCCAAAGTTCACACCGGTTCAACTTATTAATTTCAACTAATGTTCCCTACTAATACATTCAAATAAAGTGCCCTTGTAATAAATCCCACTTATTAACTTTAACTAAAGTGTAAGGTATTATTTCCAAATAAAGGGCCACTTTATTTACTTCAATATATATATATATATCCATTTACCTATATATTCTTCCTACTCACTATCATCTATTTTCATTCGAATTAGTAACTTGTAACGAAATAGTAACTATATACACCTCTCTGGAATTTATCCACTAGATTAAACTTTAATTTAAACACCACCTCTTTATCTTAAAGTTTAAGGTCTACTTTCATTAAAATCCGCCTCCTCTAAAATTACTTTATTGAACTTTAATTTCACTCCACTCTTTTAAATTAAAGTTTAAAGTCTCCTTTAATTAAAACCCACAAAGTGAATACATTACCCTTTTAAACTCTTATTATTTCATTATATATAATGTAAGAATGGATATATTTCCCCTTTCGAATCCCATGACACCCAATCATTTAACCACTCTTTACTCATAACTGAGATAATAAAGGGTTATATAAGGTTCAGATCAACTATGATTATAATATAATCTTTTAACCCTTACTAATTAAAATCAATGTAATAAAGGACTATAGGATGTTCCCATCGATTATGATCTAAGGGAGTCGTTATATATATATAAAATGGACATATGATACCTTTATGTATAGATATGTTTCAATCCCGTCAATCAACTAACAATAAACCTTTCCCCATTTTTTCATTCCAACTTCTATAGTTCATGAACCGCCACACTAGTATGAGTTTTTAATCTGCTCGAGTTCATAGTGAAATTTCTTTTTAAACGCCATTATTTCAAGTGTCTTTTATTGATGTGTCCGGAACTATCGGTTTATCATTTCGCTGGAGTGTTTAGATGAAGGAATCTGCCATGGCAAGGTTTCGCATGCCGCGGTGCAAGTACCTGCCCCCGCCCGTCAATTCACTTCCTTTCGGTGCGAGTACCTGTCTCACGCCAGGCGTTGAGAGGTTTACGGTAACAGGTTGGAGTGGGCGGCTAGGTTTTTTGTTTGAGGATACGGGGTTCCCAACCCCTGTACCTCCGCATGCTAAGCCAGGCAGGTGTCAACACAAGATTTGGAGCCATTTTGCTACAGTTAGTATTGACAGTACAGATATCAACGCTTCGGCCGAGCTCCCACCTGTGCTGTACTGGGAGATTAGGGTTAGTTAAAATAATAACGCTTAACAGGTACGACCGGTTTTACCTACTAGGGTTGCCAAATCCCCCTCGGGATTTTTTGCACTACCCAGTCCTTGCCGCTTAGGGTTAATGCTGGTTGCCCTATACGTTCAACCAGAATCGCTGCATTATGCACAGCTGGGGATAGTTGAACGTCGTATGGCGATCCGCCTTTTTAAACCCATGTCCGTCTCTATTTCTCCATATCCCCTTTCATTTGAAAGCTCCGTTCATTTTTATTCTGTTTGTTTCTTCTCGCACAACTTTCACATCTGATTCGTTGCACAGGGATGCTAGAGTCGAGCGGGTTGTTTTCAGCGTTTTGATGGCTGAGTATTCCAATTCGTTATTCACAGGGTCGTTTTTGCTTATTTCCTGTTAATGGTTCTGATCTGAAAACTTATTTATGGTAGTCATGTCGTCCCTGCTGCTGTATGTCTGGTGAAATTTTTTTTTCCTCTTATGTGCTCATTCCTTTCTAAACCCTTATTTTCGTTTCTTTGGTTTGTAATGAAAGTTTCAGTTGTATTTAGTCGGTACGCTATGGAGACCTTTGAATGGTGATAGCACGGCTGGCCACGCGTTTACATTTCTCTGAACTAATCATATTCCACAGATTCACGTAAGCACTAGGAAGGTTTTCGTTCTGCAACTAGCGCTATGCCGGGTTCCACAGTAAGACCCCAAGCAGTCCAACTCGATCAGTTTTAACCCCGGTCAGGCTTGTATTTAAATTTTTCGATCTTCCCCCTTTGTTTTATGGTTATAGATTTTTTTGTTGGTCGGAATCTACGAACTTATCCTCGTTTTACTTTATTATGCCGTGTCGCGGATCACTACAGGCGGCCATGCTTTCATTGTATTTTTTATCTATCCTGGAACGGAAAAAGTAGTAAATACCACCTGGTGTCTGATTGTATACTCCTCCGTTATATTTTTCGCCCGAAATGGAGAACCTTTATTTCTGTTTTCTAAACCCCAACCTAGCCGATACCACGGCGTCATGTTATAGAATTTACATTGCCAAGTGGCGCCCAGATCTGTGGCTGTGGCGCTGACAAGTGTTGCCGCACATCTCATTGGCGGAACTTGCAAGAGCTGGCTATGTGAGGGCCATACATACGTTTTACGGCACTCTGCAACAATAGACATCCGCCCCCATCTATATTTTTTTGTAATCGTTGTTATACAGAGTTATGGTTTCGCTCGTGGATTTTATAATTGCATTTAATGCATATATACATACAGTTAGGGGTTTAATTCACAGCGCTTTTGATTTATATTCTTCCTGTTTACATATATGGTTATTTCCTATATGTACATATAAAAATCGTATACCCATATTGTGTTTGCAATCAATGTGGAAGGGATCTATTGATGTAGCAATACATACCTAGTTAATGTTTTGAAACCATCTACGTTGATTTGGTTCGCGGATTTAATATTCTATTCTCCATTTCATGTAGACATATATGTGTAATAGCTATACAGGATCCTAGTCACGGTTTTTAACCTTCCACCATGATACTTGGTTCAAATATTAAATAGAGTTTGAAATATAAATGTTATGAAAACCTTATAGACTAGGATTTATGTTTCATTTTGGTATATATCTCACTCATAGTCGATCTTAAAAAGACCTACTCGCACTAGATTTTGATACTTGTTAATATATATATGTTTTGTTAAATGCCTATTCATGTATGCAATGGTTCATTTGATGAGGTTCATTAACCATAAATTTTATCTATAGCCATACCATTTATTTCAAAGGTTAGGGATGAAGTTAAAATACAAAATGTTCTACACTTGCTATGAGTATTATAACCCTTCTCTAGTGGAGATTTGCTTTGAGGTTTAATAAGAATTACTATACATGTTCTAGAGTCCACACTCTTAAATTCTACTTTTCTTTTGAGGTATACTAATAGGTAGTTAATAGTGCTTGGCTAGAGGAAATTAATTATAAGTCAAGTATTTTTCTATGATTCAGATTTTTCAAGTCCAAGGATAGATTTAGAGGTGCAATCTATACCCTTATAAATGTTATAAAAATCATATAGAATAGAATTACTCTTTTCTAGCACAATTTTGAATGTCATATTCTAATATATGACTTTATTTTTTTTGTTTATGTATCCTATATACTTCAGTTCCGCTATAATATTTTTCCAGCATATATAGACGCATAAAATATCTCGTTTGTATCTTCAAGAAGCAAAATAATATATATATATATATATATATATATATATATATATATTTTTTTGGGGGACCAAGTAACTTCAGCTTTATCTACAGGAACAAAATAATATTTAATTATATTATATAACAGATTTCGCTAATATCACTTAAATGGGTATAGATAAGCCGTAATCGAGATGAAATACTTATATAGCTCACTACACAGGTTGCACTCAACCCCTCCTTTACCATCATTGTTATAATGATCTATCTAATTGTGCTCTCGATATGCTACATAAACATGCCTACATATACATGCTCTCGGTACCCCTTTTTTTTTTTTTTCTTCTTTTCTTAAGGCTTACCTATACATGCTCTCGGTAAATTGTATGGTATATGCTTACATTTGAATCCTATTTCCATGATATCTATTTAAATCTTTTCGAAGCAGATTTAAATTAGAAATCTGAACTATCAATGCTGTAGAATTTTTTTGTAGAGCAGAATTTCTGTTTAGTATGGAATTTTCTCAAAATATGTGCTAAGTATTTTCTCCACTTTTGTGGTTTACATTATGCTATTTAGTTTTCAGTTCTGTTACTCACTTTTTCTAGCATACTCATAAGCACATAATCTCATTTATATAGATATATTAGAAATGATTCAGAAATTACTCATCTATGGAGAACTAGGTGCCCTCAGATTTGAACCGTCCTTGGTTTAAAGTTTCTGTGGGTCATAACTGTAAGCTTTGTTACAATTCTATGGTCTCAAATCTCACTAACAAGACCAAACAACTAAACAGAAAGCCAAAAACACACAAGCACGGAAGGTTTCATTTTCAGCATCCAAACTCAGGTCAGGTGACTCAAAAGGAATTGTTATCAAGAGATTTGTAACAGCTTAGTATTTATTTGCGAGCACATAACCTGCCCAGTTTTCTCAACTTGGGCTTTGATACCATTTGTCACGTCTCCCAGACCCAGCTTCTTACTCATATAATATAACCTCAGATATGCTCTGCTTTATGCACCCGATAACATGTAACAATTTGATATTGAATCAATTTCAACTACTTACTGCGATTCGGTATTTAATTTCTTTTTCGTAATTAAATATATTAGTTGGTATTTCTCAGGTCAGTTTTCTTTTTTCAGAGTTTTCGTCCCACTCTAGCTGATCAAGAGGCCCTTCCTCAACTTTCCAGTTTGCAAGCCTTGTAGACTTTCCAGCATTTTAAAGTTTCAGCATCAAGGTATAGATGTGTGCATCCACGTATACATCTATCTATATTCAGTTAACCTTCCTTGCTCCAACTACTTTCCCAGCAGTTTATATGGCAGCAGTTTATATGGAAGGTAAATAGATGCTCTTTTCCTAGTATTTTTAAATATGCTTACAATCTTCCCTTACACACACTTTTATCACACAAAAAGATTTTCAATAGGACTCTCTCCTTATTTTATGGTTACAGTTATGCATGTTAAACTCTTCCATTGGAAAACTAGGATATAGATCCTCCTGCTCCAATCAAATGGAGGTAGAGAATACTAAAATTGAGAGTTTAGACTTCCTAGTTTCAGATTCTAGTACTTAGTTAGGATTCAAATTCTGCTTTCCTATATTCACACTTACATGTAATATAACAATTTACATTCTTGATTCTACAATTCTTTCCATTGTAATACAGCTGATACACGGACCCCATACTGCTATCACAGGGTTGTTGTTCCTACTTTCTGTGGTTGGTTACAGGGAATTCTGTGCCATCAATATTGTTATGATAGGTTTAGTTGTGTGGTACTTGCTATTCATGGGTACTGTTTGTTAACATTTTCTGTCTATACACACAGCAATTAACTATTCCTGTAAAAGATAGCCAGCCACACCTGTACATAGTTATTAAATCAGTTGTTCAAATGATCTACCATCTCTAACTTCATTACTACAAGGTACTCATCCCTATAATCCAACCATTTGTCCTGCTATCAATAGCTTTAGTTTGCAATTACATGAGTTACTAAACAAATAATCAATATAAAATTTGCATAATGATCCATAACATAACCCTTCATAAATTACATAATAAACCATAACATCACAATTCATAAATTGCATAATGGACCAGAACATCACAATTCATAACACAGGAATATATTTAATACAGACTTACAGAAACCTCCAACCTTATGCATGCATACTTCTACTATGACCAGTCCTCCCAACCTTAGAGTTCGTTTATCTCCAGAACTCACCCCCGAGCTGAGATCCTCCCAGAACAGACTAACCTCAATCTGTTCTGGAGTAGCTTATTTAAGCTATGCTTTCCCCACAGCCTGTTTCCAATTCTGAGTCCAGAATTTCAGGATGCTTTATTCCTGTTTAGCCTAGGCTTCCCATTTTGGGACTCTTTAAAGCTGCTTTAAGATTTTCCTCAGCTTTTCCAGCTTTTTCTCACCTCTTCCCAACTACTCCTCTTCATTGGGGAAATTTAGATTTTTCCTCAAAAATCTAAATTAGAAATAATTTCTTTCAAGGATTTTTGAAAGATTTTGGGGAAAGTCTTTTTCCTTTTCCATCACCTCATGGATTAGGCATGTGATCTCACTTTCTCATCTGGTCATAGTGCATACACAATATTTTATTTACTTTTCATAAACAAATAGTTAACCACATCCACACAATAATTATCCATTGGGGTCCACTCCCCTTTGGATTTATGTTCAAATGTCTCATTTGAAAAGCATAGAACTCAAAAGGAAATCGCTTCGTGCCGCCACGACTCGCCTCTCGATTGCCGACAAAGCCACAACCTGTTGCCGGAAGGCCATGAGATGGCTCCCGATCCCATATGAAACACATATCCCGATGTGCTTTTCCTATCATCAACACTTCCACCAATCCACTGTCAGCAGTAACCTCGTCAACATGTAAACTTTTCAAGAGGAGTATAAAATACCAAACCCTCTTGCTCCATTCACATACCTTAGAATCCTCTTGGCTGCCTCAACGAGTCTCTTTTGGTATTTCCATAACCGAGATTAAACTCAGTCAAGGTATAATGATACTCTAGTTGGTACCAAGCATGAGGCTGCCAACTATGCTCTTGTACAACTTTGGATCAAAATCCTTGCTGTTGTCTTCTTTGGTCAATTTCAACCCCATTACAGTTGGAGTCACAACTGCCTTGCTGTTCTGCATGTTAAATCTCTTCAACACTGCTTCTACATATTTACCTTGGGAAATGAAAACACCATTTTCACTTTGGTCTACTTCAATTCCAAGAAAATATCTTAAGAAACCCAAATCAGTCATTTCAAATTCACTTTTCATGACTGCTTTAAAATCAGCAATGAGAGAAGCATCATTGCTAGAAAAGATTAAATCATCTACATATAAAACAACAATAAGAATCTTATCGTCATTCTCCTTTATGTAGAGTGTGGGTTCACCATCACGCTTCTCAAACCCATTCTCAATCAGATAAGCATCTATTCTACTGTACCATGCTCTTGGAGCTTGCTTCAGCCCATAAAGAGCCTTCTTCAGTTTGCAGACTTTATGCTCTTGGCCTTCAACTTCATAGCCTGGAGGTTGTTCAACATAAACCTCTTCTTTTAACACTCCATTCAGGAATGCAGATTTAACATCCATCTGATAAATCTTCCACTTGTGTTGTGCCGCAATAGACAACACTGTTCTGACTATTTCCATCCTCACTACTAGTGCAAAGGTTTCATCATAGTCTTTGCCTTGTTGCTACTTGTAGCCTTTCACAACAAGTCTTGCTTTATGCCTGTCGATCTTGCCTTCAGCATTGCTTTTGGTCTTATAGACCCACTTAACTCCAATGGAATCTTTGCCTTCAGGGAGTTCCATTAACTCCCATGTTTTACTCTTCTCAATTGCACCAATTTCTTCATTCATTGCTTCAATCCATTTATCTTCATTTATAGCATCTTCAAAATGAACTGGGTCATCAACATGACAATATAAAGCGAATAATGAATTCAGACCGGTATTGTTACTTACCTCTCCTTGTTCATAAATCTCATTCATATTTCTGAATCTTGGTCTTCTTGGTGTGCTTGGAGTTCCATCCGAACTTGAGGGTATTTCTGATCCCTGCGGTGTGCTTGGAGAAGCACTTCCTTGACTTCTCAAGGCTGTTCGAATTCCAGCTTGTGGTGTGGTTTGTTGTACTTACTGTGGTGGAGGAGGAGCCACCAAAGAAGTGTTATTTTCTACTGTCCCTTCCTCTTCTTCTTCATGAGACACAATTGTCTTCACATTCACTGTCTTCTCTAAGCTTCCATCCTGAGCTTCATCCTCAATGAACTGCACATCTCTGCTTACTATCAATTTCTTGGTCAATGGATTATAGAGTTTGTATGCTTTTGACTCATCACAATAGCCAATAAAAACAAAATTATCCCCCTTACTGTCAAGCTTTTTCCTTAGATGATTCGGTACATGTGCATATGCTACATAGCCGAATACTCTCATGTGAGTGACAGTTTTCTTTTGACCACTCCATGCTTCTTCTGGTATTTTGTTCATGACAGCTTTAGATGGGCATCTATTCAAGATGTAAACTGCGCAAGTGACAGCTTCTGCCCAATACTCATGCGGCAAGTGTTTTTCCTTTAGCATACTCCTGACCATGTCCAGAATGGTCCTATTCTTCCTTTCTGCAACACCGTTTTGCTGAGGTGTATACCTTGCGGTGACTACTTTTGTATGCCATTCTCTCTGCAAAAACGCAGAAAGTCTTTGGAGATGTACTCTCCTCCTCTATCTGTTCTGAGCACTTTGATGTAATGCCCACACTATTTTTCAACAAGAGTTTTGAAGTGGCGGAATTTCTCAAACACTTCACTCTTCTGTTTCAGCATATACACCCATGTCTTTCTGGTGTAATCATCAATGAAAGTTAAAACATATTTATTTCCGGCAAATGATGGTATTTGCATCGGACCACACACATCAGAGTGAACAATTTCCAATGGTGCTTTTGCCCTTATACTCTTTCCTGCTGGAAAGCTTTCTTTGTGTTGCTTGCCCAAGATGCAGCCTTCACAAAGGCTGTCCGGTTTTTCGATCAATGGCAATCCTTTTACCATTCCCTTTCTGTGCAACAGATTCAAGCCTCCGAAATTGAGATCTCCAAATCTCAAGTGCCACAACCAATTTTCATATTTCACTTGTTCCTGAAAGACTTCTTGTGTTACAGCTGCAATAGTTCTTCCTTCCTTCAAATCTGCCCTGAGTTTGAGAGGAAACATTCTATTGCTGGTCATCTGCACCTGTGCAATGATCTTCTTACTTGGAGGTATGTCTCTGATTGTACACATATCATCTTTGAAGAACACATTGTAACCTTTGTCAATGAGCTGTCCAATGCTCAAAAGATTACATTTTAGACCCGGTACATAGTATACCTCTGGCACAATCATCTGTTCTCCATTTCTTGCTCGGATACTGACTCTGCCCTTACCCTTGACAGATATCTTACTATCAGTTCCTGTTGTTACCTCAGATTTCACATTTTCATCCAGATTGGCAAACATTTCAATATTTCCAGTCATGTGATTACTACAACTTGAGTCTAAGAACCAAAAATCTTCTTGTTTGTCTTGTGCAACGTTACATGTTAACAGCACAATCTTTGGATTCTTATCTTCTTCATTTGCAAAATTAGCATTTTGCCTACTATTCATGTCATTTTTCTTTTTCCTACATTCATTTGCATAGTGCCCATATTTTTTACAATAATGACATTGGACTTGGGATTTGTCATACCTTTGTCCATGAGCTTGTTGTTTGCTTGAACCTTCATCTTGATTCTGATTGCAACTCCTTTCGCTTGTGCTTGCAGGATTATTTTTGCCTTTATTTTGGCTTCTTCCACGACCTCTGTTATTTGCTCTGCCTCGACCTTTTCCTTGGCCAAAAGACATCTGAGTCTTAAATGCTTGCTCAAAAGAGGAATATGTTCCTCTACTCATTCTGTGTTCATGAGACATAAGAGAAGCACTGAGTTCATCTACTATGAACTGTGAGAGATCTTTTGTTTCTTCTATTGCTACCACAACAGCTTCAAACCTTGAGGGTAAACTTCTCAAGATCTTCTCAACAATCCTTCTTTCTTCAATAATTTCACCATGAGATCTAATCTGGGTTATCAACCCAATAACCTGAGTGAAGAATGAATCTACTGTATCAAATTCCTTCATGCTGAGTGTTTCAAAGTCTCTCCTCAACATCTGCAACTTTGCAGTCTTCACCTTCTCCATGCCTTGATAAGAATTTTTGAGAATATCCCATGCCTCCTTAGATTTTGTTGCTGCTGCAATCCGTGGAAAAAAACTTTCATGTACTGATTGGAAGAGAAAAAAGAGGGCTTTGGCATCCTTCTTCCTATCGCTCTTCAACTGGTCTCTTTGTGCTACTGTCAAAGCAGCCAACGTTGCTGCATCTGCAGGTTCAGCATAGCCAGTTTCAACCAACTCCCATATTCCTTGAGAAGCAAACAATGCTTTCATTTTTATGGACCAATAACTGTGATTTTTCCCATTAAACTGTGGCAGTTGGGAACTTGTCAAACCAGTTCCAGCATCTACCATCTTCGCTGTAAAAGAACAGAAAAGATGCTAACTGTATAATAAAACAAGCAAGAACTTTCTCTGCTGGAGAAATCTGCTCAGTTAAGCTTCTTACAGCTCCTGCAGTGGAAAAACGAACTCTATTTTTGACTCACTGAGTGCCTAGACCAGCTTTGATACCATGATGGAAATTTCTGATAATTTCGAACAAAACAGAGGAAGCAAAGTTCCTCAACTCAACACAAAGAAATGAGAAATTTGGACAAAGGGGATATGGAGAAAAGCTCTGTTTCTATTAACCATAAAAATGACAATAAAAATTACAAACTTCTTCAGAACTACAGTCCTGGAATAACTAAAAACTCCATACTCTGTTTTTACAAACTCTGTTTTTTAACACAGATTACAGTTGCTGAAACACCTGTTTCAGCAACAGGCAGACAGTTGCTGAAACACAGACGCAGTTGCTGAAACAGCCTGTAGAATGCATGCTGCTCCAAAAAACATAGCGACTCTGTTTTCTTGCTGTTTCTTTTGCTCTGTCTATTTCTCTGCCTTCAAACTCTCAAAACAAATTCTTCTATTTATTTTAACCTCAAAACGAACTGCTGTTCATCATATTTATAAGCAAAAAACATTTTTGACTTATAATATAAAAAATACAAAATATCTTCTGATCTTTATCTGCGTATTGAATGCAGATAGGCGGTGGGAGTTAACGTGCTGGATTTTGGTAAATAAAATCGGATGTCTGTAGGCTCAATAAATTCTGCAAATTTATTGCTTGACTTCCAGCCATCTGCCTTGCTAAAATATCTGCGGAAATCAGATTTTGTCCAGCTGTTTATGTTGCAGTTGGAATTAAATTCCAACAATGAACAGGGGTTTTTTTTCATCGATGAACAGGGGATGAGTATTGATAAATAGGTGCTGCACCACGCAATAATTGCTAGACTTGATTAAACATAATATATATACCATGTTATAATTGGTAGAATTGTATAAACAATATATATATATATATATCAAAGAGGCTAGGCGTGAAAGTGTAAGGATAACAACAAAGATGCCTGAAGTGAAAATGTAAGGATAATAACAAAGATGCGTGACATGAAAGTGTAAGGAACGTGAAAGTGGAAGGATGACAACTAGGCATGCGAAAGATGGACATTGAAGAAGAATTTGGTTTAATAAAGAAACAAGCAACAAAGATACATTTGAAGTCCTCAACTCTTACACCTACACTACTGGTCAAGATACATATGAAGTCCACGGCAAAATCTATTTCCATCGAGGCATTGGTTTCGAGTATATTTGGGTATTCTAGGTTTTCGATGTGGCTTCGTATTGTATTGAGCACAGAGCCATGTTCTTTATGGGGCGGGAATCTAAATAAATTAAATAATATTCCAATTAAATCTAATGTTTTTTGAACGGAGTACAATTCCAGCTATGCAGCTATCTAGCTAGCTTCTTTCCTCCTAAGCCCTACCACTGGAATCTCTACATCTCCAGTTTCTTCCAGATATTACTTTTGAATTGCACAATCAACAAAAAGGGTCGGGACTTTCTCACCATTGTTTAAATCTAGCTCTGTAGGGTGTCTCTATATATGCCGGTTTTTGGTGGTGCTTATCAAGTGACTCAACAACCTTCTCATAGGATCATAAGCATCAGATCTCGGTCCCGAGCATCTAACTATTTGGGGATAGTCAGATCACATCTCGCTCTCAAGGATCTCGCTATTTGGGGATAGTGAGATCAGATCTCGCTCTCCAGCATCTGACTCTTTGGAGGTTGCACGAACAGGCCGGGTCTAGGGCTACTCTATGTGTGAAGAACCAAATTAAAAGGCATAAATAACATATTGTTTCCCTGTCGTAAGGTTAATTACAAATAAAGAGAGAAGCCATGAAATGAGAAAAGGTTAATGACTAATAAACAGAGCAGCCATGAAATGACAAGAGAAGGATCTCAATTTGGAGTTTGAAGAGGCCAATGTTGTAACAAATAGCGCAACAATGAAATGAGAAAAGGAAGAGCGCAATTGGGCGTTTCGAGAGAATTCTGAGGAGTTCAATTGGGCATTTGGAGGGAGCAATGTTGTCAATAGCCTGCGACATTACTTGTCACATGACAAAATACCTAATGCCTCAACATTTATGTGAACACATACGGACACAAAGTACTAAAAAAGACTTAGAGGGACTAAACATATAAGACGTATATTATTACACTGCAACAAGAAATAGAGCAGAACAAGGTCGTCAAAAATGAATAATAACATTTCTTCCTCGGAATCTTTCACTTGCTGTTGAAACTCTAAAAACTCGTGGTTGCAAAAGAGCTAGAAAATCCACATTCTCTGTTGCAAAATCACTGAAAATGCTGCTGGAGCTCCTGTATTTAAAATTCCAACTCATCGGAAAAGGAAACGTAAGAAAGGACTAGGAATGAATTTAAAAACAACTAAAGTAAATATCTCCATGAATACCAACTCACTTTGAAATCACTATTTGTTGATCAAGATAGCCCTTCCACTATATTTGCATATTCTCCTCTCCTCACCCAAGTCTTTCTCTCTCAATTAACACAAATCCAAACACACAAAATAAACATTTACACACAACACTTACAACAACACAGCACACATTACAAACATACCACAACACGACACATGACATTGATGCATACAAAACTACACAAAACATTTATTGAGCGCTCCATAAAACAGACAAATTTACATCAGAGTGCTCGAGAGAGAAAGAACACCCATGCTTAAACCTGTAGACAGAGAAAATAAATTTTGAGGTTACAGAAATGTGTGTGTAAAATGAATTGAACACACAAATTAAGGGAACATAATATTTCTCAAACTCTTACCAACACCTACTCTCTTTCTGTTGTTTTCATAGTGAAAAATTTTCGATCACCTCCTCTTCATTTCTGAATTTTCTCCTCTCATTCTTCATTCATCGCATTCACGGATCCCTCTGATTCTCCATTCATCAGTATACAATGACTTGGGAACTAGTGAGTTTTATGTTTTTTTTTTTGAACCGTTTAACTTTAACCAATCTTTTAATTACCATTAGTTAAACCAGTCTTTTAATTACCATCTATTAAACCATGACTTGGGAATTTTTGAGTTTTACGATTTTAGTATACAATGACTTGGGAACTAGTGAGTTTTATGCTTGCTTTTTTGGACTGTTGCGATCAAAATTAACTTTAACCAATCTTTTAATTACCATTAGTTAAAACATTCTTTTAAATACCATTTATTAAACCATGACTTGGAATTTTTGAGTTTTATGATTGTCTTTTTTTGGACCGTTGCGTTCAAAATTAGGGTTAACAAATATTTTAAAGACCATTCTTTAAACCAACCTTTTAATTACCATTCATTAAACTATCTTTTAACTCACTACTACTATTATATAATTTATGATATTTTTTAAAACTGTGATTTTTAAAACTTATGCGAATACAGTTCAATCCTAATGATCCTCGTCCATAACTTTCCATTTTTATCAATAAATGCAAGGCTGTAGTTTTTTTTTTTACCTGCGTTTTAAAGTTTTTTCACTGTGCATAACAGTATTGGTTGAAAGTTACAGTTTTGTCCGTGTGCAGAACATTATTGGCTTAAAGTTATTAATTGCAATGTATTTAATATTTAACATTAATGGTGCAAAGCCTCAATGGAATATATGTATATATATATAGATATAATAATGTTAATGGTGTAAAGACTAGTGATGTTATTGAGTGGAATATATATAATTTAAATAGTGATAATTGTAAAACTTAAATTTATTTAAAATTTCTGTAATATTATTATATATTAATTTTGGAAATAGTTATTTTTCTTTTTTATATATATGAAATAATGAGAACCAAATATTATTATTAGTAACAAAAATATATTGTTAATATTATTTTTATTAGATATTTCAAATTTAGTAGTAGAGGGAGACTTTCGCTTGAAGCATGACTAGGGAATCAAAACTCTTCTTATGCTTATGTATTTTCAAATGGATAACAATTGTTTATACATACCATTGGCAACTTAGTAAAATTGTCTAACTAAAATAGATACTTGTAAGAGTTAGTACCAAGCTAACAAATATTTGCATTGATATATTTTTAGATCCTTTCTTTGTAATCTATTATTGATGTAATTTTTATATTAAAAGTTATGTTTGTAATTAATTTCTGAATAATGTCACTTTGAAGGTAAATAATAAGTTTTTCTTCTTTTCCTCCAAGATTACATTGAGCAAGAGTTGAATATCTCTCAAAGAAAAACATGACGATGTCTTGAACAAATATCGGAGAGCACATTGAGAACATTACCAATACATTCCTAAAAGTGAGAGTCTTAGATGACTCTATTTCAAACAATGTAAGCTTCCAAGGAATGTCTTGCACTAATAACATAAGCGTGGATATCTAACTTACATTTAGATAATATAGATTCTAATTAATTTAACAAACTATATTTTTTAATTAATCTTTTTTTTCAACATACATATTTATACCACTATATTAATAACATAAGAACTTCAACTTAACTATAATTTTTCTGATGGATTTAGAAGAGTGTGTAATATTATGACGCTGAGTGCCTTATAGGACAAATATAGCAATCTTGTTCTTTATGTTGTTCTCCTTCATCTTACAATTGTACATGTAGGAACACACTCACACCATAATCGAACATAGATATTATCCAAACCATTATTTCCTATATTCAAAGTTGAAATGATATTCATTTCATCAAGTAATTACAACCCACCCTTTCATGTATTTCTTGCTATCTTGCTTGATTACATTGTAAACCATTCAATGTACTTCTTCATGTGAGTTGTCACAATCAATTCAACTAATTTGTAGTGGATGAATTTCAGTTCATAATTGGTCATCCATCCATTCCTGGTGGCTATATGATCTTGCTTCATGAATTTTTTTGTGATGGTTTACATCTACATATCCATTTTTGCTAGTTTTCATCATGGCCCATGCATTAGCTTACAATTGTTTTTGAGCTATAAAAACTTATACATTCCACTTTGAAACTAGATTTCTTTGAAAAAAAATAGTTTTTTTCCAATCAAATAAGTTCATTCAATTGAAAAAAATGCAAGGGAACATCAACTACCCTTGTATTGCTAGAGACATGGAAATCCCCGTCACACATATAGTTTAACGCACAAAATCAGAAGTCCATTCACAGCCACTTAATATAGAGATTTTATAGAAACAAAAAGAAAATAAGGATTCACTATACATACTTTAGTGGGTGTTTCTTATATTGGATCAAAAACCTACATTTCCATATTATATATTCCTGCAATGGATCTATTGAGAGACAATTGGTTATGTGTTATGGCACATTATGGATGCACGTGCATTGCAGAAATGACATGATGACAAGTAAAGTCAAATCGTGCATCACTAGAAGTACGTTGGATAATTATTAGCAACTAAGTATGTTTCTCCATTTTTGTACCACATTCACTATATAGAATTTGTGTGGCTCAAATGAATTCTATGCAATAGAGATATCTAAGTTAAAATTTCTCTCTTAACCCAAATGGTGGACATTGAACCCATTGAAAAATAACAATAAATACATAGTGGAACTCAAGTTCAATCATTGTTTTACATTAAAGGAATTGCGGGTAATTTTGAAGAAAAGTGAACAATTTAAGAATACAAGATCCTAGTTTCAAGTGGCATGGGAAACGAAAATAGTTACAAGCTTAAGAAATATATGTAAGAATAGTGGTTCACACTGGTCATTCTAATTAGTAAACATTTTCTTAAATAATTAGGGTTGAATTGAAATTGGTAATGGAGTATGTGTCTTATTGATTAAATAATAAAACAATGATATGGGAAATGATCATGCTAGACACGTTGCTTGAACATTTCTTAGCAATATGTAACCTATGTGATGGAGGGTCGTGAGCATCTCAAACATTGGAAGAAGTAAATTTAACTCGCCAAAATTATGAGGGTGTAGGGGCCTAGGTAGATGCACCTGATTCTCAAAACAAAACAAAAAACATTTTACACACTTTACATAACATAAAAAAAAAATTATATTTGGAGTGAAAAAATAATGTGTTAATGGCAGAGTGGGGCTTCTTTATTGTATTGGATAGGGTTCGGCCCTTGTCAACCAATTCTCATCCCTGTCTCTCAGATATTTTCATATGGTGGACATCACTTATGTTGTATTATCATCTCACTCCTCTTTATCCATGGAGCAACATGGTATACTCATAGATTTTCTAGCTTCCATGAAAACCAAAAACGTGAAATCCTTAGGGAATTCATCCTTTATTTTGATCACTACCTCATCCATTAATTCCTTGGTGGATGGATTTAAGATCACGACCCTAGCTAAGGCGATGACCTCACCCTTATCCATGGAGACAAGCCCATTTTTTTCCTCTACTATGGGAATTATTTTTGTAAAGTGTGCTTCTCCATCCTCTGCATTGATGGGAATTTTCTTGAATACACCCTTTGGTTTAGAACATGCTAAAAATAGTTTTATTCCTTCCTCAATCCCCTGAGGGCTCATGTAAATTTATGTTTCACCCATATTTTCATAATGTTGCGAAAGTTACAAATGAGATTTATTTCTCAACTACATCAGTTCATGAAGTCCCTTCATTTTAAGGTTCCTTTGATGGCTCAAGAATTCAAGGATGCAAATTTCTTCTCATAGTGTGGCTTGATATGCATATTTAATTATTTAACACCATCTTTAGTAGATCTTCACTCCTAGACTTTTTAGCACTAGAAATTGTTAATTTCAGATGAGCCAAATATTTATCCATTGACTAGATGGTTTTTTTAATCAATCATTGATAAAGCTAAAGATTCGGAGTTGATCTCTAGTTATGGTATGTGGTTCTAGAGAAATGCAAGGTTGTCTATGTAACCCCGGTTCCCCTCTTTCGACCCCTTTTCACATTCAATTCCTACTGGTTTAGTTTGGGTAAGGCTTCCTAATATCCCTTTGGATCTGTGAAATCTTTCATCATTGAAATCTATACAAAATGCTTTAGGTATATTTTTGTTAGTGTAGTGATTAGATAAACAGTACTTGAAACTTGTATATGCTTACATTTTTGTGCAAATGTACTTCACTAAATATTTATTCGCTAAATCAAACTAACAAGCCTAAATTATCTATGGGTGAAAAATATAGACTATGAAAATATTTCTTCCCCCTGTAGAGCTTATTACAAAACAAGCCATTCTTTCAAAAAAATTCCCAAACCTCAAAAGATCAAAGCTAGGTAAAATATTTTCAAACCAAGATAGTTGGAAGTTTCCAAGTCATAACATTAAATGATATTTAAATATGAACTCCCCCAAGATCACAAAAAATATTAAAATAAAAAAGATACATTATAATCCAATAAAGACTCCCACCAAGTTAATGGAAACTCAACAACAAGCCATGTTGCAGTGGAATGTATAAATGATGCCCATGAAAGACCGAAGAAATTTGGTTACCCAAATGATTCTGTTGAAAATAATTCTAAAAAAAAACCTTGTGATAATATTCAAAAAGTGGCCAAGGACAAGTCAGATATTTTTTGGTGATTCTTCTTCCTCTTTAGAAAATAAGAATTAAAAAAAAAAACTTCTTAGGAAGATGAGGAAAAAGAGGAAGAATTGTATAAGACTCTTAAAGCTGAAAACAATATTCTAGATAATAACTACAAGAACGATCCTCTAGATATAGTACATAACACAGGTTAGTTCCAAGTGAGAAAAAAGGACATATATACTTCAGAAAGGGAAACAAGAAGTTAGATGAAGATAAACAAAAAAGAGAAGGTAGTCAAAGTTATAATGATCAATAATTAAGAATGGGATGCAAATGTATTTGGATACTAGGGGTATTTGGAAAATCTTTAGCTGGAATGGTAACAAATATATATATATTTTTTATTGAGATCTAAATTAAGGATTTGGGTTGATAATGCATGTTCAACCTCAAATCCTCAAGGAATTTTGGAAGCACTTTTTTTAGAAGAATTGTAACGATTATTTGTTCGATCCAAGTTCTTTTAATACAATCCAAAATACCATTTACGTTAAAAAGAAGAAGAGACAAAAATAATATGAGATTTAGCTAGGGAGGGTTAAAGGGGCTGGGATGGGATATACGTTGCTTTCGTTTCCCTTGGCATGAAAGGCGCTACCAAACCTTTTAATTGTTCAACTAATTTCCATCACCATAAGATTTAATATTTTTACCTAGTTTCTTTGTCTTCATATTAAATATACTGACATGTTTTTTTCTTATTTTTTTCTCTTTCATTATTTACCAATATGTGTCTTCCCATAATTATAATATTATTTTTACAAAAGCTCATTTTCTCAATTTGTTTCTTGTAAATGGGGTGGACACATTAAGAAAAAAATTACATATATTTAGTACATAACTAAGAGAGTATAGTTAACATAAAGAATACACCTTATGAGCCTATTCTAAGGAGTAGGTTCATAAATACATTGATTCCATCCATTATATCATGCATTTTATGAAATTTGAAACTTTTCCCTTCTTTTTTTCCTTTTTTTTCCTTTTGTTTGATAGCTTGTTCACAAATTGGCATGAAAAACTAGTGGCTTGAGAAATTTCAACCGAAGGAAATATAAACTATAAAAAAATTAACCAAAAAAAGCACCTATCCTTGGCCACACCAACCCATACTTATGGATTAATTTTCACTGTGTGGTAACAAACCGTGACCTTTTTACCATGGAGTGCCTTAATAAAACACCTTATCATAATCATACTAAATGCGAGTTATGTTTTCTCACCTATGCTTCTTTAAACCATATGATTATGAGTACATATATGAATCCTAACCTATCACATAAAATGTACAACCCTCAAACTCATATTGAAATTTCTACTAAAATGGGGTTGAAAATGACCACCCTTGGCATTACATTGTAGTTTTAGAAGATGCAATGAAAAAATCCAATATACAACATATTATATATGTTCCGATCTTAATACGGTTTTAAATATGCTACAAAATATATGCTAATGGATTTTCATGATATTAGCATACATTTACTTAAAATCCAAATTTAGATTGAAAAAGTAAATAGACCCACTTATCATAGTCAGTGACTTATGATCCCTAGGAATTTAACGTTTTGTAAAAGTGACCTTTTTTAGTTGTTTCATGAGCTAAATTTACTTCCTCCTCACCATGATTTAACCTATATATTGGTGCAAAGGGTGTAAATAAATTTTGTAAGAGAGCATAAAGATAAATATTTAGAAATATGAAATTTAATATTTTTTCAATATTCCATTCCAAAAATTACCACACCATGGGTGGTGCTAGGTTGCATTTGAATATCGCTTACCTTTCAAAGTGCATGTCGTCATATAATTAGTGATATTCATCCAATAAATATATCCATGGAAATTTTATCTTCATGATTTATAGGTAATTTTATTGGAGGATTTTACATTTGAATTGATTTTTTCCAAGAAAAACATAAATGTATTCCACTCACATTTTCCAAAATGCAATTGTGTCTTGTATGTATATGTATTTTAATTTTATAATTTTAATTATGCTTCCCTTATTTTACATTTGAAAGCATTATCCCATGACCAAAAATTAAGTAAAAAATTAGGAAGACCTATGTTAGATAATCTCAAGTCACTGAGTGTACGTAACACCCTCTAAGAAGATCCAACATAACAATGTTGCTAAGTAATATTTCAACTTCTATACAGACTAGATTCAAGGGTAAAAAATATCATTTGTAACTTGTATTAGAATATTTGTTTATATTTTCAAGTGTTTATTAACATTAAATTCTCATGTAAATTTAAGTTAATTTTTTCTTTTATATGTATTGAATCCTATTATTTATTATACATTTTCAATTTTTTTTTTTTTTTACATTATAGAAAGGCATACATAGAAAAAAATATCATTGCCTATTTTATATCACAATATGCTTCACAAGAAAAGGCTCAAGTTATGCCTTTGAATTAATGATCTCATTTCATTTTTATATAGTATCATTCGAAGTATATTTTTATGGATTAAAATTTATCTCTATGGATAACATATAAATCTATCTCTTTACTTTATCTATAATAATTATTTGTACTCAAAAACCTCATAAAGCCTCCCCTAATGTATGTTAATGACACAATATTAACATCGATAGTCATTTTTTATATGCATAATATAGGAGCAAAAATAGAAAAATGAACTCAAAATATGAAAGAAAAGTCCATAAATGAATTAATTAATGGAAGATAACAAAGAATGTTCAAGTAAAGAGTATATTAATATAATAAATCCATGTAGAATAGAAACGATTTAAAACCCTTTGAGTAGAAGTGGATGTATTAGATTTCTTTCCAGCATAATGTGTAACACAATATTGGAATAAATGGAACTTGTTAAGTCACTTTGGCTTTAATGTATCATGATTTCTCATTTACACGAGTCTTGTCCACTAATCATGCTATCAATTTTGAAATTTCACTCTCTCATATCATGGATGTATTTATTAGGATTATAGAATAAAATATAGGTGGTAGTGGGATATTTTACCATCCTATCCAATATTGGAACCTATAGATACATAGAAAAGAGTGAATATGTACACTATAAATACTTACCTGTCCATATATACTTTATGAAACTATGTGTTAGAAATTAAGATATCTATCCAATGTTCTAGTTATCTTGAAAGGAAAAACAAAGTTAATATGATAAATACAAATCACCACAATATATTTTGGTTTAAACAAAATCTCCAAAATGAAGAGACTTACGAAAGTATCTTCCTTCCATTTTCAAAAATTTCAAACAAATTTTGCAGAAAGTTTGGCGACAAAATAATACGAAGGTTTTTCATATCATTCATATCTATCCTTCAAACCAAATTTAATATTTTACTTTCAACAATGTTCAACATTATATGGCTATACGAATTTTCATTTATCGAAGATATAATATCATAAACAACCCTTTCAAGATTTACTAGCATTCAATATTTTATTTCCATTTGATATTTCATCAAATGTACCACTAAATTAATGAATTTACAATTGGATTTATCTCATGTGGATGAACGAATGATTATCACCCTTCCTGCCAAGGTTTGATTCCCACATGTGACATTTTGAGCTCATAGAGAGGATATTTCTCTAATGGATTTCATCCTTATTGTGGACTAGCCTTGTGGTCATAGTAATCTAGGGTTTTAACTATGTATCATATTTTAAATGAGGGAAATTTTCCAAGGGTTTCCCCGAGATTTGTAACATTGAAAAAAATACAATATGTCAAGGAAACCTTATGTTCCAATAAGTTTGTCTTTATAAAAATGTGGTCATACTAGTGTAAGTGTGGATGAAGGTCATATATATCTAAATGTATGCAAGGGGAAACCATTTTTACTACTATATATTCAAACATACATGAAAATTTTGTGTCACTATAGATTCAACATACACTAAACATAGTATAATTCTAACATGATAATGTTTCCACTGGTTGCAAGAAAATTACTAGTTATTTGATTAATTAATAATTATTTCCATATGAAAAAAATACTAGAACAAATTTTGATTACTTATAGTTGTCTTACATGATCAGATCTTGTTACATTGAGCATTGTGATATCTAAAATGGAATAAAATGGAAACATTAATAATGTTAGTAATGGAATTGAAAAACCAAAAAGAATCTCATATGTTTCTCTTTCCTCCCCTCCTTATGAGAAATATATTTATATTCCATATTAGGAACATACAGATTTTGTTCATATAGGGACTAATCAGACTCAACAATAAGGCTCAAATCCATTACAACAAACCTCAACATGTGGCTTGCAAGAACTGAACCTAGGTGGGGAGAACAACAATTATTTCTCCCAACCACCTAAGATAAACCCAAATGAAAAACACATTTCTTAAGGAATTTTGGAAAAAAAATTTAGAAAAATTGTAAAAATTATAGATTGGACCCAAGCTATTTTAATATAATCCAAAATACTTGTTTCGATTAAAACAAAATGAAAATTAAATTATACGAGATTGATATAGGGCGAGGTAAAGGGGATGGGAGGGGATATAAATTTATTTTGTCGCCCTTCGCATGAAAGGTGCTACCAAACATTTTAATTGTTCAACTAATTTCCATCACCATAAGACTTAATATTTTTTCTTAGTTACTTTGTCTTCATATTAAATTTACTAATATGTGTTCTCCTTATTTTTTTCACCCTCATTATTTACCAATGTGCGTCTTATTAGAAATTGTGAGAGAGCAGGAACGCACAACATTCACACACAAATAATTATTTTCTATATTAAATCACACTAATACATTACAATATTTATAGTGCTGCTGAGATCCAACTAATTCCATTCTTGGAGGGAGTAGTTGAGAGAATCTCTCAACACCCTCCAACACACCAAACCAATCCCTAAACTATAGTATGCATCATAAATGAGGCATTATCTCAACACCCCCTCTTAATGCCTACATTACAGAAATGGAGAACACACTAATTTAATACAAACATTTGTCTGCCCTGGTCTTCATTAACACTTGTACCCACTCTGAGATCTCATAGACAACGCTCTTTTTCTCAAACATTTTCGAGCTACCATTCAACCCATTTAAAATACATTTGTTTCTGACCAGCAATAATGCACTTTGCAAGATCAATAGTATTGACAACTCGGCTTGTCGGGCCTTCCGCGATAAGAGCTGACAAGTGATGAACCATCCTATGGACCAATCACCATCTGTCGGATATTTCGCTTTCGGCTATAAATCAGTGGTTAGGAAAATGGTATGAATACTGAATGTGTTCAAGAGCTAATCTAAAAACTTGACCTGCTTCACAAAAATGGATCTCATACTGTAACCTGTAACTGATGCCCTTGGCCTGTAGCACAACATATCAGCATATAACAAATTCACACAATAAAATTAGCCAATTGTTCTCTCGTCCCTGTAGAACATCAAGAACGACTAATTTAAATAATGCTAAATTGTTCATAGTTGGTTCTGCACTATACACATCTCACAAAAAATGTCACATAATATATATCTAACAAGCAGCTTTAATTTCTCTAGCAGTATAGCACCTTTCTCCAGAAAATTTCTAGCAATTGCAACCTCCATCTTCCGCAAATAAATTTGTAGCTTCCATCAAACACAAGGTAAGAAATATATCTACCCTCTTATTACATATAGTTGACCAACAACGCAGTTGGGTCAACTCAGATGATACCCAAATACATGTTCCTGATGAGTAATAAACCATGCCATTAGTCCTAAGCGTGTCACACCCCGGGATTGGCGTCCATGTATTACTAGATGGGTCATACACTTCACCCCATTCTTCATCTTGCACAGGGTACCCTCCAAACACATAAACTCTTCCATCCACAAACGCCGCAACAGCCGCTTGCCGATAGACCCTGCTCGGAATCGGATCAGACCAGGCATGCGAGACTGGATCAAACACATGAATAGCATTGGAAGGGTATATGCCTCTGCTACCACCTATAACGTAAAGCTTATTATACAAGACTGAACTGGCAGTGTTCGCATATGTGTCTACAGGATAATTGGGCAGTGGTAGATATCTCATTTCTTGTATGTCAAGAGCATAGAAGCACTGGCTGGAAACGTCGGATTCTTCTTTAAACCTTAGATACACCCAATAAGATGACGGATCTTCCAGCATCCTTAAAAAATATTTTTTGGTGTCATGTCTCCCAATATCACCACAAAATTTTATTTTATCTTTCATATAAAATTGCTAAACTCTATCTGCAGAAGATTTGTTTTATTAGCACACATTTCTGCATACATATATTTTTCATATATTAATATAAAATTTGTGTAAATCGTATAGTATGCTAATTCAATATGAATCATAACCTTTTCACTTTTCCCAACTTCAAACTAAATGATCACCCTTATGCCTCATCGAGTTTGTCATTCAATTGATATAGTATTAAGGTTATTCGAGTCAATCTCGTAGTACTACGATGAATGTATACACCCATGAATAATTTGTAACTCGGTTTCTCAGCCTTTTGTCCTTGTGTTAGGATATAGCAATTATGATGATAATACATATTGATAGGGTTTCAGATTAAATTCTCATGCCACGTCGATGGACCTTCTCGTGATTGGTGTTAGGGTAAACAATTTATTTCGTTATAAAATTCGATAGCATGGTTGTGAACCGCCATGGCATGCGTCCTTGCTCATTCTCCTTTCAGTATCGTTTGTAATGGTTACGGTTTCCTCAGAGATTTTCATTTATTGCTATTACGGTGTTCTGACTGCGGATTTAACTTTACTCCAGAGTCATTAAAGGAGCCGAGCCCTTGTGGTACGCTCGTATAAATTCTGGATACGAAATTATGTTATGAAAATCGTTTAATACTCTTATCCTGGTACACCGTCGTTTCTGTTGGCGCTTTGTGGAGGTACTTACCTCTGTGACTTTGTTTTATCGGGATGTCCATCGTGCTACACGTCGACGGCTGAGAACCTGAGCTAGTTAGGGTTTATCGTTATTATCAACTCGATCTATTTTGTCTGTGTCTTTCATTTGCTACGATGAGCAATTCTGCTCAGAGAAAGCCAAGGTTGCCGGAGGCGTAATGGCGTTCCCTCACACCCGTATGCTACCATCGTTTCATGAACAGGAGGTTTAACTGGTAAGTGTATGAATCCTACCTATTTTCCTTTATGTTCATGGTTAATTTCATCTCTGGTTTGGAAGTAACAACATATAATCTCACCCGAATTTGGATCAATAGGTGGTTTATCTTCCTAGTTTGAGTTCGTTTTTGCATGAATGATTTCTACCAGGTCTGCTTCAATGTTTAGGGTGGTGTAGTTGTAAGGTAGGACTACGTTCCACCCAAATCAACGTGCTTATCATTTTTATTCCTCAGTCATACTTCACAATGATTTATTCCTGCGAGGTAGTGAGATTTTTCTCGCTCCGGAATGGGGAATTTTTGTTGTTTATATTTTCTATTCAGCCTGGCTTTATTATAATTTATCCTGTTCAAGAGATTTAACTCGACGTTTGGTGTTATATGCAGAGGTTCTAGGTTTGTACCCGTGATATTCTTTGGTATCGAGCTTACCTTCACTCCGGAGGTAATATCTTATAAAACTTTTATTTTCTTGAATGGTTATTCATTTACTCAACCTATACTCTTACTAATTTGTTTTCGCCTTCTTCAGGCGTTCCATTGAAGAAATCAGTCATTCCTATGGGTGAGTAGAATCTGTAGCTGTTATCGAAATCTCATACCATGTCACTGGTTAAGATTTTTTTCCCATATAGATTAACTCGGTTCCAAATTTCTTTGGTGGCAGGTACGCTCCTATCTTACGCAAAATTTCTTTGAGGGTCTCCTACCCATTCTTACATGGCACACGTCCGCGCCTACCTCTTGTCGGAATTCATGTTTGCCTTCGTTGTCTGTTCGGATAAATCCTTAGATTTCTCATTAAAATGTTACCGTCTATTTTTGACTCATGATCGAACTCATTTCTTTATGGTGCTGGATAATTTTCTGGAAAAATCGATTCTATAATAACATATTACACTGTGCAAGCCTATTTCTCTTATATCTGGCTTCAGTCTTTGATATGTCTACAGATGTAGATTTTCTCTAAATTTCTTAGTTCCATGGCTGCATTTCGCTTAGCCACTGAGTTACTAAATGGTGATGGAGAAAGATATAATTTCTCACGGTGTTTATGCTTTCCGTTCTTCCGCTTGGAATTTATATCACTACATATGAATTTTCCTGGTTATAGAATTTTTTTTTTTTTATAATAGTAACGTTTGAACAGTATATGAGAATTTCCCCCAACTACACCAAATTTATATTTCTAATGGCGGCGTATATATCTATATCTGAGATTTCTCAGTTCATAAAGTTTCCATTTATGTAATAGTGATCATTTATAATGTCGTCATCTCTTCAATATGTAGTTCGTTGGCCTACACGGCAAAACCGTTAGTTCGTCTAATGAATAAGGTGTATATATATGTTAGTAGCCATATTCTGGATTTGGTACAGAGGTATGGGATTATAAGGTTATACATGCTCGTTTTACATTACAGTCATAGTTTAATATAGAATTCTATGCATACCTTTACTATCTAGTTATATATTGTTCTGTTGTCCTATAATACAGAACTGGGAATGACTAAATTCGTTATATCTCTATTACCGCTGATTTTGTATAAAACAAGAAATCTGTTTATAAAATTTTATCTCCTTTTTGTTGACTCTCGTAGCTTATGGTTAATAGATAGTCCTATTTTAGGGTCTTAGATGTATATTAATTCTATCCTGTGCTCCGACATTGAAGGATATTATTTACTGCTCATATGATTGCATTAAGGTATACTATTGAACTCTCATGGTTACTGGAAGCTTATTAATTTCCAAAAAAATTAATTGTGAAGTATTTTAATCCCCAGATTTAGTTCACATACTGGCTAGAGATTTGGGAAAATTCCTTCTCATTTCTTTTAGTCCCTATCACTAGACAAAGTCAAGAAGGATAAATTTTCTGAGTCTGTACATGTATGTAATAACCTTCAAGTTTCAGAAAACAATAAAATGAACTATAATTAGTTCCATCAGAATCACATATTCAACTACTAAATTTTTCTTATAAACTCCGTCAATTTATTTGGAGTAGTCTAGGGTTAAATGATCTGTAGAGGAATATGTATCCACAAATTTAAACCAACCTTGGTTTAGAAATTCTGTTGGATTCTACTCTACAGATTCTTACTCTACAACTATTCATAATTAAGAAGGTGAATTCCTGATGATTAATTCTGTTAAATGTAGCATTTAAAATTCTAGTATCCAATAAACTTTTATATGTAGCCAATTCATACTATTAAGAAGTAAACACATCAATAGTTTTAAAAACATACCAATCATGCAGTCAACCAACCTCCCAACCTTAGAGTCCTTTTTCTCTCCTAGAACTCACCCCCGAGCTGATACCACTTCCTCTATCAGATCAACCTCTAATCTGTTTAGGATCAACTTATTTAAGCTATTTTTCCCCAAAGCCTGTTTCTAATTTTGCATCCAGAATATCAGGATGCTTTTCTTCCTGTTTTCCTAGGCTTCCCATTTTAGGGACTCTTTAAAGTTGTTTTATGCTTTTCCTCAGCCTTTCCAGCTTTTTACCTCTTCCCAATTACTTTCCTCATCATTGGGGAATTTTTAGATTTTTCCTCAAAATCTACTTTAGAAATAATTTCTTTCAAGGATTTTTGAAATATTGTGGGGAATATTTGCTTCTCCATCCTCATGGATTTAGCAAGTGATCTCATAATCTATTTTTGGTCAATCTGCACCAAAAATCATATTATTCATTTCCTCAACTTAAATATTAATTTACATTCACAATTTATTTATCCTTTGGGGTCCACTCCCCTTAGGATTAAAGTTCAATTGTCTAACTTTGAAATTCCAACACATAAATTGGGGGTGTTACATATTCCCCATCTGAAAATAAACACCATCCTTGGTGTTGTTATTTAGCTACTAGAGTTCATTTTTCAAACAAAAATGGATATCTTTCCATCATTTCAGCTTCTCTTTCCCAGGTAGCTTCTTCAGCAGTAAAGTGCTTCCACTGCACTTTTACTCTGGCTACTGTTCTATTTCTCAATTCAATTTCTTCCCACTCCAACACTTGAAGTGGTTATGGCAGAAACTCCCCTTCTGGTTCCACTTGTACAACATTCCAATCAACTATGTGAGAAGCATCATGCACATATCTTTTTAATAACGAAACATGAAATACATCATGAACTCTAACATGAGGTGGTAAGGCCAGCTTATAAGCAACTGGTCCCACCCTTTCTAATACTTCAAAAGGACCAGAATATCTAGGAGCCAGTTTCACACAAATTCCAGCATAAAGTGTGCTCTTTTTGGGTTTAATACGCAAATACACATGGTCCCCCACTTTGAATTCTCGATGCACTCGTTTCTTATCAGCATAGTTTTTCTGGCGATCTTGTGATGTCTTGATGTTTCTTTGTATCTGTTTAACAATTCTTTCCATCTCCTGTAAGGCATCGGGCGCCAACATTAGTTTATCTTCTGGTTGGCTCCAGCTCAAAGGAGTTCGACACTTTCTTCCATAGAGTGCCTCAAACAGACTCATTTTTATGGAGGATTGATAGCTGTTATTATAAGAAAATTCAGCTAAATGCAAATACTCTTCCCACTTTGATGGCCTATCCATCACATACATTCTCAGCATATCCTCCAAAATTTGATTAGTCCTTTCTGTTTGCCAGTCGGTCTGAGGGTGATAGGCAGTACTAAAATTCAACTTAGTACCCATCCCTCCAAACAATCCTTTCCAAAAAGCTGATGTAAACTTAGCATCTTGGTCTGAAACAATTACTTTTGGAACCCCATGAAGCCTTACTACCTCCTTCAGAAACACATTCGCTACTTGAGCTGTCCCAAAGGTAGATTTTACTGGTATAAAGTGGGCAGCTTTTGTTAGAGTGTCTACTACTACCATTACATAATCATGCTGATATTTTGTTTTGGGTAATCCTATTATAAAGTCCATGGAAACTGTGTCCCATTTCCATTCTACAATTGGCAAAGGATTTAAAAGACCTGCTGGATGTTGATGCTCAACTTTGACTAGTTGACATTCCATGCACCTACTTAAATACTCTGCTACATCTCTCTTCATTCCTGGCCAGGACAACTTCTTTTTCAGTGCTATTAACATTTTCTGATATCCTGGATGTCCTGCATATAGTTGTTTATGATACTCATCTAGAATTTCTCTTTTTAAGGACTCTACATTGGGAATATACAACCCTTTTTTGTAACATATCAGCCCTTTTTTATTTTGAGTGAAATCAGTTTTTTCCTTTTTATGTAGTTGTACCAAGAGTGTTTCATAATCTGGATCTTGATTGACTGCTTTTCTCACCAATTCTTCTATTTCGATCTGGGCACTACTTCCAATATTGTTTATATTCTAACAAGCATTTCGGCTTAATGCATCCGCAACTTTATTTTCTTTTCCCTTGATATGCTTTATGTCGATATCAAATTCACTTAAAAAGGACAGCCATCTGGCTTGTCTTGCATTTAGATTAGTTTGGGAAAAGAAATATTTGAGACTAATATGATCAGTCATCAATGTAAACTTTTTCCCAAGAAGATAGTGCCTCCACATTTTCAAAGCATGAATAATAGTTGCTAATTCCAAATCATAGGCACTATAATTCTGTTCATGTATTTTCAGTTTCCTAGATTCATAGGCAATAACTGAGTTTTCCTGCAAAAGGACTCCTCCCAAACCCTCTCTTCAAGCATCTGTACATACAACAAATTCTTTGTCAGGATCTGCAATCTTAAGTATAGGGGCTGTAGTGAGTTTTAATTTTAATTGGTCAAAACTGTTTTGGCATTTGTTTGTCCATTCAAATTTGACACCTTTTCTTTGTAATGATGTTATGGGATGTGCTATAGCAGAAAATCTCTCCACAAATCTGCAATAATAACCTGCAATCCCCATGAATGATCCTACTGCTGAAACATCAATGGGTACAGGCCATTCTTTTATAGCTTTTATCTTTTCAGGGTCAACAGCAAGGCCATTTTTAGAAATAATATGACCCAAATATTGAATCTTATCTTTATAAAACTCACATTTGCTGAACTTGGCATATAACTAGTTTTATTTTAGAGTTTGTAACACTATTCTCAAGTGTTCTTTATGTTCATCCTCAATTTTGGAGTAAACTAAAATATCATCTATGAAGACAAGAACAAATTTATCCAAGTATTTATTCAACACACTGTTCATCAGACACATAAATGTGGCAAGAGCATTTGTCAAACCGAAAGGTAGGACTACAAATTCGTAGTGTCCATACCTGGTTCGGAAAGCGGTTTTACTGATGTCTTCTTCCTTGATTCTGAGCTGGTGATAACCATTTCTTAAGTCAATCTTCGAAAAAACTGAAGCTCCTCTCACTTGGTCAAAAATATCATCAATTCTAGGCAAAGGGTATCTATTTTTAATGGTCAACTTGTTCAGTTGACGATAATCAATGCACATCCTGAAAGTTCCATCTTTATTTTTCACAAACAGCACCGGTGCTCCCCAAGGAGATACACTTGGTCTGATATACCCTTTATCTAGCAATTCTTGCAATTGCATTTTCAGTTCCATCAGTTCAGGAGGACTCATTCGATAAGGGGCTTGGGAAACAGGTGTTGCTCCCGACACCAGATCGATTGTAAAGTCAATCTCTCTTTTGGGGGGAAGATGAGGAATCTCATCTGGAAAGACTTCCTTAAATTCCCTTACCACTGGTAAATCATCCATCAGAATTTCTTTAGTTTTCTGTTATGTTTCCTCCACATGTACTGCATAAACTTGACGCCCTTTCCTAGTTGTTCTCTTTAATTGCAATGCTGATATTTGTCTAACTGAAATGGGTCTTGGTTTTCCTCTGAGAATAAAAGGTTTCCCTTCTTCATCCACACCATGCAGGGTTTTATCCCAGCAGTTCATCAAGGCTTTCTTCCTCTCCAGCCAGTCCATTCCTATCAGCAAATCATAAGAACCCAGAGGCAGTATGTTCAGATTTACTTATGTTGGAAAATCATTTAATTTGATTGTTGTTCTGGGAAATTTATGGGTTACCTTTCTCTTAGTCCCAGTGGCCAGCTTTACCAACCATGACTGTTGAAATTTTTCAAATTTAAGATTACATTTTTCGACAATATTTGGACTAATGTAATTCAAAGAAGCACCTGGATTAATCAAAACAGTAACAGGTAGGTCAGAAATATTACCCTCCATTTCGACCATGGTTGCTTGATGTTTTGCTTGTTGATTCTCCAAGGCTGCACTGATGGTTGGTATATTTCTGGCTATGTTATTGACTGTGGTGGCTTATCTATCTCTCATAATCATCTGAATATTTCGATGGGGAGAATCCCTCAAAAGATGGGGTTCTCCACAACCCCAACATTTCAGGGGTTCTTTCATTTTGACTGTCCCTTCCTTTTTATTGTCTCCATCTATTTGTTTGGAAGCTACTTGGGACTGAGCAGTTTGACTTTCTTTGGGTTTATTAAACTTTTTCCACTGATGATCTCTGCCAAAATTCTTTAAATATGCTGGTTTTTGTCTTTTCCCTTTGAACTCACCCCTGTTTAACCAACTTTTCCCTTGTTTAGCCTTTCCTTTAAACTGATGATAGCATAATCTCACTTTTCTAACAGTTTCGTCCATTGTCTTTGGGTTGTCAAACTCAATTTTCTCTTTATATACTATAGGAAAACAATTCAGAAACCTTTGTACTTTTTCCTTTTCTTCCCTAATGTACGGTACATATCTCAACAGATTTGTAAACTTAGTAAAAAACTCATCAATAGTGAGCTGTCCTAGTCTAAGTTCATGGAATTCCTTTTCTTTATCATCATAATAACGCTCATTCAAATAACGATTTTTGAACTTAACCTGGAAATCTTCCCAAGTAACTGTCTTTTCATCAATGGCATGAACCATTTTCGTCTCCTCCCACCACAAGGTGGCTTTACCTTGTAGATGGTAAATAGATAATTTGGCTTTCAGATTGCTCTCATATTCATAAACTTGGAAATACTTAATCATGTTCAGCAACCAAGCTTCAGCATCTTCCTCCTTCTCTCCATCATAGGAGGGAGGTTTGATCTTCCAGAATTCTCCCTGTAATTCCTTTTTCTATTTATATTACTGCCTAGTAGCATCATCATCATCAGATTCATCAATCTTCCTCTTTCCGAAACCTTCGCCTTCTTGGCTGTTCCGGTGAGTTAGTTCTCTGATGAGCTTTTTCTGCTCCTTACTGGCTGATGACAACCTGTCATTCTGGCTTCTTAGTTCAGCCAATTCTCGTTGCAACCTATGCAACATAACCATCACTGGAGCATTGGAATCCGGTGTACCAAACTCATCACGCATATCCACATAAATTTCTTCACCTTCCGCCATTTCCGCACCACTGTACACACTCATAGCACCGATCAGTAAGAATATAACCAGAAAATTTTCCAACTATTCATTTATACAAACAACACTCAGCAACAGTGAGCACAAAAAACAACAACCCAGTTTTATAACTTGGGCTCTGATACCATTTGTCATGTCTCCCAATATCACCACAAAAAAAAAAAAAAATTCATATAAAATTGGTAAACTCTATCTGCAGAAGATTTGTTTTATTAGCACACATTTCTGCATACATATATTTTTCATATATTAATATAACATTTGTGTAAATCGTATAGTATGCTAATTCAATATGAATCATAACCTTTGCACTTTTCCCAACTTCAAACTATATGATCACCCTTATGCCTCATCGAGTTTGTCATTCAATTGATATAGTATTAAGGTTATTCAAGTCAATCTGGTAGTACTACGAAGAATGTATACACCCACGAATAATTTGTAACTCGGTTGCTCAGCCTTTCATCCTTGTGTTAGGATATAGAAATTATGATGATAGTACATATTGATAGGGTTTCAGATTAAATTCTCATGCCACGTCGATGGACCTTCTCGTGATTGGTGTTAGGGTAAACAATTTATTTCGTTATAAAATTCGATGGCGTGGTTGTGAACCGCCATGGCATGCGTCCTTGCTCGTTCTCCTTTCAGTATCATTTGTAATGGTTCCAGTTTCCTCAGAGATTTTCATTTATTGCTATTATGGTGTTCTGACTGCGGATTTAACTTTACTCCAGAGTCATTAAAGGAGCCGAGCCCTTGTGGTACGCTTGTATAAATTCTGGATATGAAATTATGTTATGAAAATCGTTTAATACTCTTATCCTGGTACACCGTCGTTTCCGTTGGCACTTTGTGGAGGTACTTACCTCTGTGACTTTGTTTTATCGGGATGTCCATCGTGCTACACGTGGACGGCTGAGAACCTGAGCTAGTTAGGGTTTATCGTTATTATCAACTCGATCTATTTTTTCTGTGGCTTTCATTTGCTACGATGAGCAATTCTGCTCAGAGAAAGCCAAGGTTGCCGGAGGCGTAATGGCGTTCCCTCACACCCGTATGCTACCATCGTTTCATGAATAGGAGTTTTAACCGGTAAGTGAATGAATCCTACCTATTTTCCTTTATGTTCATGGTTAAGTTCATCTCTGGTTTGGAAGTAACGACATATAATCTCACCTAAATTTGGATCGATAGGTGGTTTATCTTCCTGGTTTGAGTTCGTTTTTGCATGAATGATTTCTACCAGGTCTGCTTCAATGTTTAGGGTGGTGTAGCTGTCAGGTAGGACTGCGTTCCACCCAGATCAACGCGCTTATCATTTTTATTCCTCAGTCATACTTCACAATGACTTATTCCTGCGAGGTAGTGAGATTTTTCTCGCTCCGGAATGGGGAATTTTTGTTGTTTAGATTTTCTATTCAGCCTGGCTTTATTATAATTTATCCTGTTCAGGAGATTTAACTCGATGTTTGGTGTTATATGCAGAGGTTCTGGGTTTGTACCCGTGATATTCTCTGGCATCGAGTTTACCTTCACTCCAGAGGTAATATCTTATAAAACTTTTATTTTCTTGAATGGTTATGCATTTACTCGACCTATACTCTTACTAATTTGTTTTCGCCTTCTTCAGGCGTTCCATAGAAGAAATCAGTCATTCCTATGGGTGATTAGAATCTTCTGTTGTTATCGAAATCTCATAGCATGTCACTGGTTAAGATTTTTTTCCCATATAGATTAACTCGGTTCCAAATTTCTTTGGTGGCAGGTACGCTCCTATCTTACGCAAAATTTCTTCGAGGGTCTCCTACCCATTCTTATGCTTCAAGTATTAAAACCATTTTTATTTTTACACGGCACAGGTCGGCGCCTACCTCTTGTCGGAATTCATGTTTGCCTTTGTTGTATATTCGGATAAATCCTTATATTTCTCATTAAAATGTTACCGTCTATTTTTGACTCATGATCGAACTCATTTCTTTATGGCGTTGGATAGTTTTCTAGAAAAATCGATTCAGTAATAACATATTACACTGTGCGAGCCTATTTCTCTTATATCTGGCTTCAATCTTTGATATGTCTACAGATGTAGATTTTCTCTAAATTTCTTAGTTCCATGGCTGCGTTTCACTTAGCCACTGAGTTACTAAATGGTGATGGAGAAAGATATAATTTCTCACGGTGTTTATGCTTTTCGTTCTTCCGCATAGAATTTATATCACTACATATGAATTTTCCTGCTTATAGAAATTTTTTTTTTTATAATAGTAACGTTTGAACAGTATATGAGAATTTTCCCCAACTACACCGAATTTATATTTCTGATGGTGGCGTATATATCTATATCTGAGATTTCTCGGTTCATAAAGTTTCCATTTATGTAACAGTGATTATTTATAATGTCGTCATCTCTTCAATATGTAGTTCGTTGGCCTACACGGCAAAGCCGTTAGTTCGTTTGAGGAATAAGGTGTATATATATGTTAGTAGCCATGTTCTAGATTTGGTACAGAGGTATGTGATTATAAGGTTATACATGCTCGTTTTACATTGCAGTCATAGTTTAATATAGAATTCTATGCATACCTTTACTATCTAGTTATATATTGTTCTGATGTCCTATAATACAAAACTGGGAATGACTAAATTCGTTATATCTCTACTACCGCTGATTTTGTATAAAACAAGAAATCTGTTTATAAAATTTTATCTCCTTTTTGTTGACTCTCGTAGCTGATGGTTAATAGATAGTCCTATTTTAGGGTCTTAGATGTATATTAATACTATCCCGTGCTCCGACATTGAAGGATATTATTTACTACTCATATGATTGCATTAAGGTATACTATTGAACTCTCATGGTTAATGGAAGCTTATTAATTTCCAAAAAAATTAATTGTGAAGTATTTTAATCCCCAGATTTAGTTTACATACTGGCTAGAGATTTGGGAAAATTCCTCCTCATTTCTTCTAGTCCCTATCACTAGACAAAGTCAAGAAGGATAAATTTTCTGAGTCTATACATGTATGTAATAACCTTCAAGTTTCAGAAAACAATAAAATGAACTTTAATTAGTTCCATCACAATCACATATTCAACTATTAAATTTTTCTTATAAACTCCGTCAATTTATTTGGAGTAGTCTAGGGTTAAATGATCTGTAGAGGAATATGTATCCACAGATTTAAACCAACCTTGGTTTAGAAATTCTGTTGGATTCTACTCTACAGATTCTTACTCTACAACTATTCAGAATTAAGAAGGTGAATTCCTGATGATTAATTCTGTTAAATGTAGCATTTAAAATTCTAGTATCCAATCAACTTTTATATGTAGCCAATTCATACTATTAAGAAGTAAACACATCAATAGTTTTAAAAACATACCAATCATGCAGTCAACCAACCTCCCAACCTTAGAGTCCTTTTTCTCTCCCAGAACTCACCCCCGAGCTAAGACCACCTCCTCTATCAGATCAACCTCTAATCTGTTTAGGATCAGCTTATTTAAGCTATTTTTCCCCAAAGCCTGTTTCTAATTCTGCGTCCAGAATATCAGGATGCTTTTCTTCCTGTTTGCCTAGGCTTCCCATTTTAGGGAATCTTTAAAGCTGTTTTATGGTTTTCCTCAGCCTTTCCAGCTTTTTACCTCTTCCCAATTACTTTCCGCATCATTGGGGAATTTTCAGATTTTTCCTCAAAATCTACTTTAGAAATAATTTCTTTCAAGGATTTTTGAAAGATTGTGGGGAATATTTGCTTCTCCATCCTCATGGATTTAGCAAGTGATCGCATAATCTCATTTTGGTTAATCTGCACCAAAAATCATTTTATTCATTTCCTCAACTTAAATATTAATTTACATTCACAATTTATTTATCCTTTGGGGTCCACTCCCCTTAGGATTAAAGTTCAATTGTCTAACTTTGAAATTCCAACACATAAATTAGGGGTGTTACATTTGGTGACCTCTTTAGGTTTGGAATTTGGCAGAGATCGGAATGAAGGCTTGTGGGCCAATGGAAAACCTCGTGAATCAGTAACAACATCTTTTTTTATGCCTGCATTTGGCATAGAGATGCAGTTTCCCATGTTATGTACTAATTCTACCTCACAACAAACCATCTTGTGGATTTCCACCCAGAATCCACACAAATGCCACTATCTCTAATCAAAAAATGATGTCACAATTTCATCCCGGTGCTAGCTACCTACAATGTTAGATACGTACACAATACATACAAAAAATTTACACAGTAATCTACCCACAAAATCCTATTCCTATAGAATCAATTTTCACAATTTTCTTCTCATCTTTCTGAGCACTCCCATGAGGGATTAAGCTTAGCTAGGCTCTGATACCATACTACAGTTTAGGGATTGGTTTGGTGTGTTGGAGGATGTTGAGAGATTCTCTCAACTACTCCCTCCAAGAATGGAATTAGTTGGATCTCAGCAGCACTATAAATATTGTAATGTATTAGTGTGATTTAATATAGAAAATAATTATTTGTGTGTGAATGTTGTGCGTTCCTGCTCTCTCACAATTTCTAATATGGTATCGGAGCCTAGCTGAGCTTAATCCCTCATGGGAGTGCTCAGAAAGATGAGAAGGAAATTATGAGAATTGATTCTATAGGAATAGGGTTTCGTGGGTAGATTACTATGTAAATTTTTTGTATGTATTGTGTACGTATCTGACATTGTAGGTAGCCAGCCCCGGGATGAAATTGCGACAGCATTTTGGGATTAGAGACAGTGGCATTTGTGTGGATTTTGGGTGGAAATCCACAAGCTGGTTCGTTGTGAGGTAGAATTAGTCTGTAACATGGGAAACTGCATTTGGCATAGAGATGAAGTTTCCCATGTTACGGACTAATTCTACCTCACAACGAACCAGCTTATGGATTTCCGCCCAGAATCCACACAAATGCCACTGTCTCTAATCACAAAACGCTGTCACAATTTCATCCTGGTGCTAGCTACCTGCAATGTTAGATACGTACACAATACATACAAAAAATTTACACAGTAATCTACCCATGAAATCCTATTCCTATAGAATCAATTCTCACAATTTTCTTCTCATCTTTCTGAGCACTCCCGTGAGGGATTAAGCTCAGCTAGGCTCCGATACCATATTAGAAATTGTGAGAGAGCAGGAACACATAGCATTCACACACAAATAATTATTTTCTATATTAAATCACACTAATACATTACAATATTTATAGTGCTGCTGAGATCCAACTAATTCCATTCTTGGAGGGAGTAGTTGAGAGAATCTCTCAACATCCTCCAACACACCAAACCAATCCCTAAACTGTAGTATGCATCATAAATGAGGCATTATCTCAACACGTCTCCCCATAATGATAACATTATTTTACAAAATTTCATTTTATCAAAAAAATTTCTTAAGAAGTCATTGGTTGTGGTCGTTAAACTAGTGGTTCTATGACTAGTTCCAATAATAGTTAAGCAAGTTGGGATTCATTGGGTAATGGATATGGGACAACTCACTACGTAATTTTTTTTTCCTTGGAGAAAAAAGGAGGACTTAGTGGCTTTGAATTTTTATATGTATAAGTATTTCGGGTTAGGTTCCTATAAGCATTAAGAACCCTACGATGAAATCTTTTCATCTTACAATTAATTCCCCACTAAATGAATTGGATTTCCACTCGTAAGATCTCTATATAATATCAGTGGTACTAGTGCTCCCGTAGAGGCTCTAAAATTGGTAACTCTCTATATTGATATCAATATGGAGATTGGTATAAGTAGTTGGGGTTAGGTGATTATGAAAAGATGAAATTTCACCATCTTTTAATGAACTCCCCACTAGGTCAATCAAATCTCCACCGATAGAATATCTATATAATATATGTGGTGCTCCCCTAAGGCTATGGAATTGGTAAATCCTAGAGAAGTAAATCGATCTCGATCTCTTTCTGGAGCATATGACTCTCTAAGGACTTAGATTGTCAGAAGAATTAGGATCTCTCTCTCGCACAAATTTGATTCTTTGGGGGCTCATAGATTACTCAAGTCTGCATAATATGGATCTCAATAAACAAGTGGATAGGGATATTCTATCGATAATTATGTTAGGGACTAAGAATAAGGGCATAAAAATTCCAAGGTTTGATTTGTTTAAACCCTATAATATAAATAGGCCAGGCCATTTACAGAAAAAATATGTTTTCCTCTTTCTAAAATAAATGACTAAACTCTATTGATATTTACCCTTTCCTTCAAGGCGAACATAGCCATCAACAAAGAATACTAACCTTGCTTCTTAGGCATATTTCTTTTGCATTTGGAAGTCTAGAAACTACTGGTTGAAAAAGAATTGGAAACTCCTCATTCAGTGCTACAAAAGCACTAGAAACATTGCTTTTTATCCTACTTATAAAATTCCAACCCATCATAAAAGGAAATAAAAAAATGGCTTGGATTGAATTTAAAAATAATTGAATAAAATTTTGACATGAATACCAAATCACTCTAAAAGTGCATTGTTTGTTGATCAAGTTGGCCATTTAACTACGAGTGCATATTATCCTTAACCATGAATTTCTCTCTCAATTAACACAAATCCAAAAACACATAACGCAAAAATTTATGCACACACAACACATTTATACAAAAAAACACATTGTAAGCATACAAAAACACTATAGAGTACATTAATGCATACAACACTACAAAGTACAATACATTTATGGAGCACCCCATAAGACAAACAACTTTTCATCAAATTTCTTGAGAGAGAAATTAAGATCTAACATAGTCCATGCTTAACCCATAGATTGAATATAGAAACAAATTTTGTGAGATTACAGAAACGTCCTCGGGGAATGAATTAAAAACACACAAACATTAAGGGAACAAAAAGTACTCAATCACCTACTACGTTTCCCTACTTAACCCGTTGAATAAACAAAGAAACCAAGTTCGTCAAAATTCCCTATGGAATGTATTTCCCTGTGACATAATTATAGGTTAATTAATTATGTCAGATCATCAAATTTTTTTATTTTTTTAAAACAAGTTTTTGGATGACCAATGTATTGAGAAAATAACAAGTACATTTTTTAAACTTTGATTGTATTGAGTATTAAGAAAAGGGTTTTTTTTTACATCAAAACAGTGATTTGATTTATCATATGTGAAGGCACAAACTGTAAGAGAATATGACCAGCTATGTATCTAGTTTGAATCTTTAGTTTATCATAAGTATGAAAGTCTGACAAATAATGTTTACAACTTAACAAAATATATTTAACATTATGAAGATTAATAAAAATTAATTGATATAGAGGGACTTATACATATATATATTCTAATAAATCAATCTCTAAAATAGATTATAACTTTAGAGGATTGAAGATAGAATGAAATACAATTTTCTCTGACCTACTTATATCCATAAAATTTAAATATATGCAGAAACATAATGAAATGAATACTAGAAAAGCTTAGAAGGATAAAAATTGTTTGAAATAAATCTAGAACCCTTTTATTCATCATCAATGATTGAAAGTTAATGAAATTATACGTTACAAGTGTTCATCCAAGGGTAAAACCCTTAATACTCGAATGGAGTGTCATTTATACTAGATTTTTTCTACTAGAAGAAACTAAACATATTACAAAAATAGCATTAAAATATAGGAATACAATAAATTTTGAGTTGAGATGTCGCTATCTTCAAGGAAGTGGTTGATGATGTGGCCCCAAAATGTGTTTCTTTGCTAGCATGCTATTGGAGATGAAATTTACTCGATATTTTCAAATAAGTGATCCCATATTTCTTAACTTGGTATATCCAGATTAATCAAACTTCTTAAAACTTCATCTAGTTAAGTATATCTCTCAAAAGTAGGCTTATTAATAAATATACGTTTGATTTCATGTCTGATTTAAAAATCAAACTCTAAGGCCTTGAGAAATAACTTTCCTTTCATATGACCTTTAATCCCTACAAATTTGGCTTTGTCAATTGAAAATGTCTAAAGCTTCTTGAAATACTCCTCCAAGCTGATTAACTTGTCATTTGGCGCTACTAATCTTAGAAATCCTCTTTGATTTATAAGGTTGAACTTAATGTGAAATATTTGGACAACACTATCCAAATTTTGAAACTTGGTTGATCTAATTCTCTTCTTCTCTTTCAATTTAGCACCTTAATCATATTTGAAGCTTTGGTTGGTTTTTTCTTAAGTGCTTCCTTTTCCTGCTCAATTACTGCTTTGCACTTAGTGATTAGTTCTTCCTGTTCAAAAATAATATATATGGAGGGTTACACTTCATTGATAGCCTGACTTATTTCAGTACCGATTCTTTCCTTGGCCTGGGCCAAGGTATCTAACATCAATAACAGACTCTCTAACTTCTAAAATTTTTGTGCTAACCTGTGAGATTTATGCATTTGTTCCATGTAAAGAGTATCATGCTTTATCTTCTAAGCTTCTATATTCTTGAATTTCTACAAGAGATTTTCATTCTCCTGTTTTGTAGAGATAAATCCTGCATAAGTTTTCTTGTGTCACCTTCTACTGATGTGGATTTTGTTGTTGTTAATGAAGAACTTAGCTCTATGCATGTAACTAAAATAGGTACAAATGAAACTAGAATCATGTCCAACTGAGTTGATTGTTCCTTCTCCTTCAGTAGACCTTCAATTTGTTCCTCCATCTTCTTGATTTGAATGTTCTACTCAGTGATAAGTTTTATCATTTCCTCTCGATTTTGTTCACTTTCCTCTATCTCCTTCGTTTGGGGATCTTCTGTAGAAGGAAATTTGAGTTTCTTTGGAAGAGGTGCAATGTATGAATTCTTCTTATTAAGAATTTATTCTACATATTTGACATCCTTAGGGTCATACCCAATCTTGATATTTCCATCTACTTCTATAGAAACTTCTATATCACCCAAATCAATGATATCTGGCTCTTTCCAACTTTCCTTAGTGGAAATGGTGAAATCCGTCTTTTGCTTCTTCTACTGGATAATGAATTATTTGGAAATGTTTTTTGAAGATGATGGTTCCTCTATATGCCTTTTCTATTGTTAGTCTTGAGAAATTGGAGTTTGCAGACTGGAGGTAGAAAGAATTGGTGCCTCTGCTTCTTGCAGTGTGTTTTCTTCATATTGATTTTGGTTCATGAATTTCTCAATCTCTGACCCTGGAGTATGATTGTAAGTTGTTGTCTTCAGTTCTAGCCTCAAATTATAAATAATGTTGATTGGATCATATGACCAAGTGAAACTTGGATGAAAATCCATCCTCTTCAGGATTGCATCTGCTCCAATTCCTATTGTCCTAGTGTTGCATATGAAAGAGCCCACCCTATTCTTGATCTTAAACTGGAATTTTATTTTACCTGAAACAAAATGAAGTTCATCCATGTTAATAATTTTCCTATTATATTTGAGAGATAAAAGTCTCATTGGAACTTATTTGGGCAGCTTGTAAGGTGCAATTCACAACCATATACTCTTATCTCTGTATAATTATGGTAAAGATACTTATCTTTTATTTTAACTTGATCACTTAGATGAATTATCCTTTTGATGTCTGGCCCAATCCCAGGCTCATTTTGACTGCTTAAAAGCTAGGAAACTAAATGAATTAAGGAGTTAATGAAATTTTCAAATAAAAATACAGTTGAAATGACTCTAACCAATTGAGTCCAATGAATGAATCATTGATTAACGCCTTGATCATCATGTTTATGAAACTTAATTGGTAAGGAATCCCCCTACTGAAATAGAAACATACAACCTAGTATAGAAGTGTACTTGAACATGCCTTTTGTAGTCAAGTTCATCATATGTGCATGCATATTAAAAACTAGGAGCTTTCTGTAATTGTAGATGAATTTTGGCTGACTGTCTTTGGAGAAAATGGAAAAGCAACCCAGAATTGACTCTTCTATTATTCTGACATTTTGATAGTGTAAAAAATAGGAAATTAAGGAAATAATGTGCTTGTTTTCTTCATGAAACATAGTGGATGGGTAAGGAGGGTTATTTTTCAAAATGTTCAACGTCATCTGGAAGAAATGTTTTGAAAATCTGAGCTCTTTGAGGAAAATTCAATTTTTGGTATAAGTCCATGTGAGCAGCTTGGGAAAAATGGCTGCGGGAATCACTCTGTGGGATCGACAACATCTAGTTTATGGTCTCAGATGTAATAGAAATCAAAATGTCTTTATTTTGAGCTACTATTTTTTTTTTAAGGGGATCATACCTAGCTTGACACCAAGTGACTAGATCAGGGATCTCATGGGTTTGAGGAAAGGTGAATAGAGGAAATAAATTCTCCTAGAGCTTGAATCCATATTTTTTATTTAAATATTTCTGATAACCAAAGATGCAATTCATAGATCTCAAATTCACATTTTGTTTCTGTAATATTGAAAAATTGGTCAACTAATGGGACATGGTCGAGATTTATGGTGGTAGACACATTTGAAGTTTTTTCAGTGACTGGTTTTTGACCCTTTCCTTTGGGAGCCATTTCTTTCTGCAGTGTAAAAGAGAAGAGGTATTTCTCTACTAAAATGATAGTAGATGAAGGTAGTCTCTATAAGTAATTGATATGCCTCTGAATAACTTTGTTGACAATGGTGATACAGAGTGGAGTGGTAAATTGAAACTATATCTTTGCAAACCTATGATTAGACATAATGAAAAATGAATCAAAGGGTGGTGCAAGGAATGGGATATCTTTATTTATACATTCTTGGATTACCATTATATGGAATGACTATTAGAGAACAAGACGTGGAGGTTTAATGGAAAATGGTAATGTAACAGATCAGAGTAATATCAGCTGATAACGGTTAAGGAGCAGTTGTGACGACATGTTTGAATGAAACGGTAAGGGACTGGATGTAACATAACATATAAAAGTGGTAGGAGGTGATTGGGCATTGGTATATGGATGTTGGAGGGAAGTGAAATAGACGTTGGCAGGAAGTCAAAAAACCGTTGGAAGGAAAGGATGATTATGGAGTGGGTAGGTAACAGTAAGCGGTATTGAGTGGGTGGGGGGTGTGAAATCACGAAGGAGTGAAACATTTGAAAGAGGCCCGGGGAAAGGAAACTACTTTTCAGGCCCCCTTGTTGTTAATTCGAAACAAAAAAAGGGGGTGTGAAATGACTTCCCCTTCGTTGATATGGGCGAGGAAGAGATCCACTATTGAGATTTGGTCCGATGATAACGCAAAATGAAAAAAGGAAATTTTCGCGTTACAAATGTAGAATAAAATTAACATGTGCTTTATTACAACAATAATTGACCCATTAATGAAGCGATTAATGCTAATAAAACATATTTTAATCCTGATCTTATCTTAGGTGCATTTAAAACAAGATGCCATCAATTTTCCTAAGTCTAATGTTCAACCAAGATTAAAAAGTTTGGTGAACTTTGTTTCCTAATATAAATTGCATAATTTTAAATAATTTTTATCATGTTTAAGCAGTATGATAAAAAAAAATTTATTTTGGGTTGTGTCATCCTAAAAAACTACACAAAACTTATTTATTTTTTTAATTTGAAACCAAGCAATTTTATTTCCTTTATTGCTTCTATCCATGCCTAGCATTTTCAAATATTTTTTCCTTCATTTTTTAAAGAATCTAATCCTATCATTTTTTGAAATTATTATTTTATTTTGACATGAGTCCTAACATTTTTTTAATTTTCATCTATTCATATCCAAACCTAACATTTTCAAATCTTTCCATTTACTTCTACAATATCTAACTTCTCAAAAAAATAAGTGCTACAACATCGACTCTAACTGGGGATTTCTTCCTCCTATAGGATGCAGAGAACTAGAAGATCTAAGTGCCTTATCCTTGGGCTAATTGAGTCTTTGTTGAGAAAACAAACGTACTTGAAAATCAAACAAGCTGGTAGATATACAATGATGAATGTGTGAATGACTCTTTTGCATCTTCAGTACTGAATATAGTGCTTCAAATATCTTCCATTTACTAGAAATGAAGAAACCTTTCCTTCCAAGTTCTTCATGATGAAAGTATTAATACCCTTGAATTCTTCAATACTAAAAGGTCCAACTAGAGGATGTCAAAATTTCCATGTTTTCCTCTTTCTTCCCTCATAGCATCCCATTTTAACACCAAATATCCTTCTCTGAAACCTCTTTCTCTAGATTTCCTATTAAAGAAACTTTTCATTTTTTTCTCATATTTCCTAATGTTGTATTGGGTTTCATCCCTATTTTCATTAATTTCAATGATATGATTGATTCTCCTATAAAAATCATGACTTTCTTCATTAAATTCTTGAAAAAATTTCAAAGCAGGGAAATCTAGATTTGTAGGAAAAATTGCTTCTTTACTATAAACGAATTGAAATGAAGATTTGCCTGTAGATATTTTTGGAGATATCCTGTTAACCCAAACTGCATAAATTCGATTATTTTCCCAATTCTTTTGATGATCCTCTAAATTATTCTTGATAACTTTGACCAAACTCTTGTTTGATGACTCTACTAGACCATTTCGCTGTGGATAGTAAAGAGTATAATGATGCAACAAAATTTAATATTTTTTACAAAGTTTAATAATTTTCACACTATTATATATTTTTACATCATCTATTACTATCTGCTGAGGACATCCAAACCTTGACATAATGTTTTCTTCACTAAAATTGATGACTACAATGGTTTTGGCATTTCTAACTAGAATGGCCTCTACCCATTTGGTGAAGTAATATGTTTCAATTAGTATCCATCTATGCTATTTGATTGATGCTGGATGAACTTACCCTATGAAATCCAATCCCCACTCAAAGAAAGGTGTTGAAACTAATACTGGAACCAAAGGAAGGGATGCTAGTTTTTTCCTTCCAGCAAACATTTGACATTGACAACTCCTAACCTTTTCTCCTACTTGTAAGAACATTATAGGCCAATAGATCATGCTCTCATTATTTTTTATATTGTAGATCTCTAGGAATAGTGTCCCCCACATATACCTGCATGAAACTATTCAATAATCCCTTATGTTTCACTTTCTGTCACGCAAAGAAAAAGGTTATTGAGTGGATCCTTCATGTATAAATTTACATTGATGATACAATAATTTATGGATTTTAAATTTAGTGTCTTACACTGAATTTTTGAAAATTGAGAAGGACACTCAATTTTTATAAGAAAATATACAATATCATAATACCATTATGAAAACATGAATTTATCATCAATATAAACAAGAACCGATTGAATTGAAGATGAAGGTTCTTGTGTGTTCTTCCCTTCTGAGTCTTTGCAAGATTCTTGCGGATTCTCCCCTTGTGATTTTGGAGATGGTTCTTGTGGATTCTTCTATGTTGAAAGTTCAAAAAAAAAAAAATTATCCCCAAAAATTTACAAATAGATTTAGCTAAAACATTAGCCAAACCTTGACCTTTTACCAACTTTTTAGTTTTGATACTAATATCAAATTCAAGTATTTGGGTAATTAATCTTCCTCTTCTACCACTAGTGTCTGGTTGAGTTAAGACAATTTTCACAGCATTGTTGGGAACATGAGTAGTAATGGTTGAGTGAAGGACATAAATTTTAAAATAATTTAACACTTGGCCTAAGGAATAAGCCTCTTTTTCAATGATGTCATACTTAAATTCTATGTCTCTCATGACTTTACTGAAAGATGGTATAGGCTGATCATATCCATCTTAATTATTTTTCGAAAGGACAATAACTAAAGTGGTTTCAAAGGAAAAGGAAAATATGGCAAAGGGTTCAAAATAATTAGGGCTAGCTAAAGTTTGGGCTTCAAAAATGAACTTTGTAATTTGGTCAAAAGCATATCTAGATGGTATTGTTCACTTAAATTCATGATTCTTCTTCAACATATCAGTTATATCATTAAAAAATTTAGCATAGTTAGAAATGAATCTCCTCAGGAAATTAATCTTTCTAAGAAAAGATTGGATCTCCTTATAGTTCCTTGGAAATTAAAATGCTTGAATAGTTGAAACCCTTTTAGGTTCAATTAGCACCCATTCCTTATAAATGACGTGTCGAAGAAATTTCCCTTCTCTGGTAGCAAAAAAATACTTCTTGTGATTGAGTGATATCCCGAATTTTCTAAACCTGTCAAAAAATTTCATCAAGTATTTTAGATTTTTATGATCTGAGCTATAAAACACAATAAGGTCATCAAGATATATAACAAATTTTTTTTTTTCTTTTTTTTTTTTAAATATTTTTATCTTACCCACAAAATATAAATCTTAGCTCTCTATAATGTTTCTCCAACATTTGTTAATCCAAAGGGCATTTTGGCATACACAAATGTACCCCAAGGAGTAGTGAAAGAAGCATTCTCCCTATCCTCTGGACTCGCCATTATCTGATTATATCCAAAAAACCCATCAAGCATTGGAAGTATATTTGGACCTGAAACTTTTTGAAAGAACAGATCCATTTTGGGTAATGGGTACATGTCTTTTAAGGATGACTTGCTTAATTTCCTAAAATCTACACAGTTTCTGATTTCCCCATTCTTCTTTCTAACAGGAACTAAATTAGCTACCCACTCTATGTATCTTATTCAAATTATGATTTGAGCATCAAGTAAGGTTCTTTCTCTATGGCAGGGATCAAGACTGGATTCATTCTCCATAATTTTTCTTTATAGTGTTTTTCTTCAGGTTTTAAAGGATTTTATGCTCATTGAGAGTTGTATCTTATGTTTTTCATTCAACATAAGACCAAGAAAAAAAATCCTTTTAATCTTTAATAAGATTCCAATATTTGGTTTTTTCTTCCTGAGGTAGAGATGCAAATATTTTAATGTTCTTGATTTCTTCAGGTGTTCCAATATTATATTCTTCAACATTCTCGTCAGGTGAAATTGATAGTGGATACTTGGGAACATAATTTTGGTCATAATATTTATAAAGGTACTAGACCTTTGGGAATAAAGTTGTTAGGCACCTAAATTATATTGTGGTCAATAATTTTTGAATTTAGTAGCCCACTCAATATTCCTTCGAATGAAAAAGATTTGACCTGATTTGGATTCTTCAAGGAAATGTTATTCCCAATCTCCCACAGTAACCTAACTATGGACTGGTTCAGTAGAGCGAACTTGTACGACATGCAAAATGTCACTCTTTTCTCCTTAGAATCTTAAATTGATACAAAGAAAAATAAATTACGTGTACTTATGGAAATTTTTTACAGAATTCTTATCCGATGCTCAGAGAGAGAGAGAGAGAGTTATGACGATTTTCCCATGGTCACCTCTTTAAGATGAAATTTGGGAGCCTGAACAAGCCTTAACTTACAGAGATCATATCTTCGAAAGTATTTCTAACCAAGATCTGAAATATTTATACGACGTTCCTCAAGATTTTGATTTCTCTCTCTAAACATTTCATATTCTGAACCTCCGTAGAACAAAAGCTATAGTGAACATGCCACGATGACTTGTTTAAGTGAAATTCAGGAGCCTGAAACAAACCTAAATTCCATAGAACATATCTCTGAAAATTTTGCAAACAAAGATCTAAAATTTTTACACAACATTCCTCAGGATTTCGGCTTTGCTCTGTAAAAGGTTAAAATTCTAAAAGTTTGTAGAAGAAAACTTATAGTGAAAACCCCACTATTACCCATTTGGAATAGAAAAACCCTAGAATCCAAATCTCTAATACCAAATGTTATGAAACCAACTCCAAAAATATAAGAAAAGAGAGATCAACACCTTAGAAATAAGCCACTTCAACGGAGAAACCTCCAATACATTACATAAATGAAAAATTATTTAATGATACAAATGAAAAAACCTCCTTTCTATATATAGGAGTCCATGGGGCCACAATGTAATCCTGGCCGACCTAACAATAATAATGTAAGGGCACAATAATAACAATATGGGGGTTACAAGGGTACAAAAATAACAATAGGGGGGTTACACTAACAACAATAAGGGACTATACTAGTAATATAGGGAGTTAACAAATCCATTACAGAAATATAATCTGTATCAGCTCAAAATGTCACGTGTGGGAATCAAACCTGTGTGGGAAGGATGATAATCATTCCTCCATCCACCTGAGATATATCCAATTGTATGTTAATGCATTAATTTGGTTGTAAATTCGATAAAATATCAAATGTGAATAAAATGTTAAATTTCAGTAAAGCTTGAAAGGGTTGTTTATGATATTATATCTTCGATAATATCGTTATTTGAATATATGATATTGAATAGTTTTTCATAGGCAAATACCTCCTTTTAAAGTGAAAGTTAAAAGGAATAGTAAAATTAATAATGGATGTTTACACATACATAAATAACGATTATAATGATGGTAAAGAATGAAAATGATAATAATAAGAAGAATACATACCAAGATGTAAAAAATCAATAAATAGAAACTCATATGACCATATAATGTTGAACATTGTTGAAAGTAAAATATTAAATTTGGTTTGAAGGATAGATATCAGAATTATGCAACACCTTCATATTATTTTGTCACCAAAATCTCTTCTTCTAAATTGATTTAAAAATTTTGAAAATGTAAGGAATATAATTTTGTAATTCTCCTCATTTTGGAGATTCAGTTTAAACCAAAATTTGTTGTGGTTATTTTTTATTCTCATATTATCTTTTTTTTTTCCCTCTCAAGATAACTAGAACATTGGATATATATCTTATTATAACACATAGTTTCATAAAGTAAAGATGGATAGGGAAGTATTTATAGTGTAAATCTTTGCTCTTTTTTATGTATCTATAGGTTCCAAGATTGGATAGGATGACAAAATATCCCACTGCCACCTATATTTTATTCTCTCATCCTAATAAATACATCTATGATATGATAGAGTACAATTTCAAAATTGATACCATGATTAGTGGATGAGACTTGTCAAAGTTAGAATCACGATCCACTAAAGCGAAAGTGACTTAACAAGTTCCATTTATTGCAATATTATGTTACACATTATGCTGGAAAGAAATATAATACATTCACTTCTACTCAAAGGGTCCTAAATCGTTCTTATTCTATGTGGATTTATTATATTAATATACTCTTCATTTGAACATTATTTGTTATCTTCCATTAATTAATTCATCTATGCACTTTTCTTTCATATTTTGAGTTCATGTTTTTATTGTTCCTCCTATATTACACATATAAAAAATGACTATTGATGTTAATATTGTGTCATTAACATACATTAGGGGAGGATTTATGAGGGTTGAGTACAAATGATTATCATTAATAAAGTAAAGAGATAGATTTATATGTTATCCATAGAAATAAATTTTAATCCATAAATATATACTTCAAATGATACTATATAAAAATGAAATGATATCATTAATTCAAAGGCATAACTTGAGCCTTTTCTTGTGAAGAATATTGTGATATAAAAGAGGATATGATTTTTTTTCTATATATGCCTTTCTATAATGTAAAAAAACTAGGAAATGTATAATAAAAAATCAGATTCAATGCATATAAAGGAAAAAATCAACTTAAATCTCCATGAGAATATAATGTCAATAAACACTTGAAAATATAAGAAACTATTCTAATACAAGTTGTAAATGATAAATTTTACCCTTGAATCTTGTCCGTAGAGAAGTTGAAAGATTACTTAGTAACATTGTCATGTTGGATCATCTTAGAGAGTGTTATGTACACTCTATGACTTGAGATTATCTAACATAGGTCTTGCTGACTTTTTACTTAATAGTTGGTCATGTGATACTTATTTCAAATATAAATGATGAGAAAGATAATTAAAGTGATAAAATTGAAATACATATACATGCAAGACACAATTTCATTTTGGAAAATGTGAGTGGAATACATTTATGTTTTTCTTGGGAAAATTAAATTCAAATGTAAAATCCTCCGAACAAATTACCTAGAAATCATGAATATAAAATTTCCATGAATTTTTTTATTAGATGACTATCATTAATTATATGACTACATGCACTTTCAAAGATAAGCCTTATTTAAATGCAACCTGACACTAGCCATGGTGTGCTAATTTTTGGAATTGAATATTGAACAAATATTAAATTTCATATTTATAACTATTTCTCTTTATGCTCTCTAACAACATTTATTGACACTCCCAGGACAGAGATTGAGAAAGTCATGAACCAAAACTAGTGTGAAGAAAACACACTGCAAGAAGCAGAGGTACAGTTTCTTTCTACCCCCACTTCGAAAACTGCAATTTATCAAGAAAAACAATAGAAAATGCCTAGAGAGGAACCATCATATTCTACAGACATTGCCAAATAAATCATTATCCAGTAGAAGAAGCAAAAGACAGATTTCACCATTTCCACTGAGGAAAGTCAAAAAGAGCTAGATATCATTGATTTGTGTGATATAAAAGTTTCTATAGCAGCAAAGGGAAATGTCCCTAATACCCCATCCTCATTTTCAATCTCACAAGATCCCATGGATATTATTCAACTAGTAGGAACTAATGAACATGGTGATCAAACTGTTTTCTCTAAATTATTAGAGATTAAAGATAAGAATTTTTCTCTAAAGGCTAATGTCTATAGTCATTTTTGGAAACATACCTCTACATCACAGCGTAGGTTTTTGATGGCTTTTGACAGTGAAAGCGGAAGGATTTAGATGGATTTTCTATAGGCTCATGTCCCTTTTCCCAAAGCCCCTTCTGATTACAAGAAGACCATATTCTATTTTGATGCAAATCAGATTCATCCTATTGACCAAATGGACATGCACAAAAATTGAGGAGAAATTATTTTTTCTACCATGACTAACACTACCATGGCATTTTCCAAATTGAGAAAAACTCTATCAAATGTACAGTCACAGTTGAAAATTTAGAAACATTCCACTTTTGCTAAATATAATAAGCTAAAATCATTAGAAGATATAGTAATAAAGATTGGGTATGACCCTAAGGATGTCAAATATGTAGAATAAATTATTAATAAGAAGAATGCAGGCATTTCAAATCTTCGAAAGAAACTCAAATTTCCTTCTACAGAATATCCCCAAACCAAGGAGACAGAGGAAATTGAAAAAAATAGAGAGGAAATGATAAAACTTATCATTGAGTAGAACATTCAAATCAAGAAGATGGAGGAATAAATTGAAGGTCTACTGAAGGAGAAGGAACAATCAAATCATTTGGCCATGATTCCAGTTTTAGTTGTACCTATTGCAGTTGTAGGCACAGAGCTAAGTTCTTCATTAACATCAACAAAATCCACATCATCAGTAGGTGACCCAGGAAAACTTATGTGGGATTTATCTCTACAAAAGTAGGAGAATAAAAATCTTCTAGAGAAATTCAATAATCTAGAAGCTCAGAAGCTAAATAATGATACTCTTTACATGGAACAAATGCATAAATCTCACAGGCTAACAAAGAAAGTTCAGAAGTTAGAGAGTGTGTTATTGATGTTAGACACTTTGGCCCAAGCCAAGGAAAGCATTTGTAATGAAATAATTCTGGCTATGAATGAAGTGTGACCCTCCATATATATTATTTTGGAATAGGAAGAAATAATCACTAAGTGCAAAGTAGTCATTTAGCAGGGAAAGGAATCACTTAAGAAAAAACCAGCCAAAGCTTTAAATATGATTAAGGTTTTGAATTCAAAGAGAAGAGGAGAATTAAAACATATTAATATCATAGGTAGAGAAAAAACCATTTTGGAAATCAAGAAATTTCTGCATAAGAAGAATCTGTTGAATGTGTTGAAAACCAAGTGTCAAACTTCGGATAGTGTTTTCCAAATATTTCACATCAAATTCAACCTGATAAGTCAAAGAGGATTTCCAGTATTGGTAGTACCAAATGAAAGGTTAATAAGCTTGGAGGAGTATTGCATGAAACATTAGAAAATTTCATTTGACAAAGATAAATTTGCAGGGATTAGAGGTCATATGACAGGAAAGGCATTTCTAGAGGCCTTAGAGTTTCATTTAATAATTAGACATGAAATCAAACATATATTTATTAATAAGCCTACTTTTGAGAGATATACTTAAGTAGATGAAGTTTTTATAAGGTTAATTAATCTGGATATACCAAGTCAAGAAAGCTGGGATCACTTATCTGAAACTATCGATTAAATATCATCTCCAATAGCATGCCAGCAAAGCAACACATTTTGGGGCCACATCATCAACCACTTCCTTGAAGACAGTGACATCTCAAATAAACAGTTTTTGTATTCCTATATTTTGATACTATTTTTGTAATATGTTTAGATGCTTATAATAGAAATTATTTAGTATAAATGACTCTCCATTCGAGTTATTAAGAGTTTCACCCTTAGATGAGCACTTTTAAAGTATATTTGCATAAATTTTGATCATTGATTATTAATAAAAGGGTTCTTGATTTGTTTAAAACAGTTTGTATCCTTGTAATTTTTTTGAGTATTCATTTCATTCTGTTTTTTGCATATATTTAAGTTTTATGGATGTAAGTAGGAAAGATAAAAACCGTATCTCAGTCTATCTTAATCCTCTAAAGGTATGATCTATTTTAGAGATTGATTTACTAGAATATTTGTATGTATAAGTCCCTCTACATCAATTAATTGTTAGTAATATTTATAATGTTAAATATATTTTGTTAATTTGTAAACATTGTTTGTCCGAATTTCATACTTATGATAAAATAAAGAGTCAAACAAGATATATAGTTGATCGTATCCTCTTATAGTTTCTGCCTTCACAAATTCTAAATCACATCACTGTTTTGAAGTAAAGGAACAACCCTTTTATTAATACTCAATACAATCAAAGTTTAAAACATCTACTTGTTATTTTCTCAATACATTGGTCATTGAAAAATTTATTTAAAAAAAAAAAACAAAAAAATTTAGATGATCTGACATAATTATTTAACCTATAATTATCTCAAAGGGAAATACATTCCATAGGGAATTTTGACGTATTTGGTTTCTTTGTTTATTCAACGGGTTAAGTAGCAAAATGTAGTAGGTGATTGAGTACTTTTTGTTCCCTTAATTTTTGTGTGTGTTTAATTCATTCCCCAGGGACATTTTTGTAACCTAAATTTTTTTTTTCTATATTCAATCTATGGGTTAAGAATGGAATATGTTAGATCCTTCTTTCTCTCCAAAGAAATTTGTTGAAAATTTGTTTGTCTTATGGGGTGCTCTATAAATGTATTGTACTTTGTAGTATTGTATGAATTAATGTACTCTATAGTATTTTTGTATGCTTACAATGTATTTTTTTGTGTAAATGTGTCGTGTTTGCATAAATGTTTGCATTATATGTTTTTGGATTTGTGTTAACTGAGAGAGATTCATGGTTAAGGAGAATATTCACTCGTAGTTGAGTCGCTAACTTGATCAGCAAATAATGCACTTGTAGAGTGATTTGGTATTCATGTCAAAATTTTATTCAATTATTTTTAAATTCAATCCATGCCCTTGTTTTGTTTCCTTTTATGATGGGTTGGAATTTTATATGTAGGATACAAAGCAATGTTTCCAGTGCTTTTGTAATAGTGAATGGGGAGTTTCCAATTCTTTTTCAAGCAACAGTTTCCAGACTTCCAAATGCAAAGTAACTATGCCTAATAATAAAGGTTAGTATTCTTTGTTGATGGCTATGTTCTTCTTGAAGGACAGGGTAAATATCGGTAGAGTTTAGTCATTTATCTTAGAAAGAGGAAAACATATTTTTTCCGTAAATGGAATGGCCTATTTATCTTCTAGGGTTTAAAAAAATCAAACCTTGGCCTATCTATGCCCTTTTTCTCAGTCCTTAAGACATTTATATATAGAATATACCTATCCACTTGTTTATTGAGATATATATTGTGAAGCCTTGAGTAATCTATGAGCTCCCAGAGAGTCAAATTCGTGAGAGAGAGATCTTAATTCTTATGATATTATAAGTCCTTAGATAGTCTGATGCTCCAGAATGAGATCAACATCAATTGGTCTCTCCAGGATTTAGCAATTCCATAGCTTTAGGGGAGCACCACCTATATTATATAGATATTATATTGGTAGAGAGTTGATTGACCTAGTGGGGAGTTCAATAAAAGATGGTGAAATTTCATCTTTTCATAATCACCTAACCCCAACTACTTATACCAATCTCCATATTGATATCAATATAGAGAGTTACCAATTTTAGAGCCTCTAGGGGAGCACTACTACCACTGATATTATATAGCGATCTTACGAGTGGAAATCCAAATTATTTGATGTGGAATTAATTATAAGATTAAAAAATTTCATCGTAGGGTTCTTAATGCTTATAGGAACCTGAACCAAAATACTTATACATATAAAAATTCAAAGCCACTGATTCCTCCTTTTTCTCCCAAGGAAAATGAATTACATAGTGAGTTGTCCCATATCCATTACCCAATGAACCTTAAGTTGCTTAACTAGTATTGGAACTAGTCATAAAACCACTAGTTTAATGACAACAACCAATAACTTCTTAAGAAACAAGTTTGATAAAATGAGCTTTTGTAAAATAATGTTATCATTATGGGGAGACACACATTGGTAAAATAACAATAGTGAAAAAAAATAAAGAGAACAAATATTAGTAAATTTAATATGAAGACAAAGTAGCTAAGAAAAAATATTAAGTCTTATGGTGAGGGAAATTAGTTGAACAATTAAAATTTTTGGTAGCACCTTTCATGCCCAGGGAAACAAAAGCTATGTATATCCTCTCCCACCCCCTTTACCTCTCCCTATATCAATCTAATATAAGTTAATTTTCATTTTGTTCTAATAGAAATAGGTATTTTTTATTATATTAAAATAACTTGGATCCAATCTATAATTTTTACAATTCTTCTATTTTTTTTTTCCAAAATTCTTTAAGAGATGTGTTTTTTCATTTGGGTTTATCTTAGGTGGTTGGGAGAAATAATTGTTGTTCTCCCCACATCGGTTCAGTTCTTTCAAGCCACATGTTGAGGTTTGTTGTAATGTATTTGAGCCTTATTGTTGAGTGTGATTAGTCCCTATAGGAAAAAAATATGTATGTTCCTAATATGGAATATAAATATATTTCTCATAAGCAGGGGAGGAAATAAAAACATATGAGATACTTTTTTGTTTTTGAAGTCCGTTAATAAAATTATTTGTGTTTCCATTTTATTCTATTTTAGATATCACAATGCTCAATGTAACAATATCTAATCACATAAGACAACTATAAGTAATCAAAATTTGTTTTAGTATTTTTGCATATGTAAATATCAATTAATTAATCAAGTAAATAGTAACATTATACTATGTTTAGTGTATGTTGAATCTATATTGGCACAAATTTTTCATGTATTTTTGAATATATAAGAGTACAAATGGTTGGCCCTTGCATACATTAAGATATATATGACCTTCTCCCACACTTACACTAGTATGACCACTTTTTTATAAAGGAAAAACATATTGGCACTTAAGGTTTCCTTGATATATTGTACTTTTTTCCATGTTACAAATCTCGTGGAAACCCTTGGAAAATTTCCCTCATTTCAAAGATGATACATAGGTAAAACCCTAGATTACTATGGCCACAAGGCTAGTCAAAAATAAGGATGAAAGCCATTAGAGAAATATACTCTCTATGAGCTGAAAATGTGAGATGTGGGGATCAAACCTTGGCAGGAAGGATGATAATCATTCCTTCATCTACCTGAGATAAATCCAATTTTATTTTAATGCATCAATTTGGTGGTATATTTGATAAAATATCAAATGCGAATAAAATATTGAATACCAGTAACGCTTGAAAGGGTTGTTTATGATATTATATCTTCGATAATATCATTATTTAAATATATGATACTGAATAGTTGTGCAGAGGAAAATACCTCCTTTTCAAGTAAAAGTTAAAAGGAATAATAAAATTAATAATGTATGTTTCCACATACATGAATAACGATTATAATGATGGTAAATAATGAAAACAAAAATAATCAGAAGAATACATACTGAGATGGAAAAAATCAATAAATACAAAGTCATATAGCCATATAATGTTGAACGTTGTTGAAAGTAAAATATTAAATTTTGTTTGAAGGATAGATATCAACGATATTCAACACCTCCATATTATTTTTTTGCCAAACTTTCTTCTTCTAAATTTGTGTAAAATTTCTGAAAATGGAAGGAAAATACTTTCGTAATTCTCTTCATTCTGGAGATTCAATTTAAACCAAAATTTGTTGTGGTTATTTGGCTTTATCATATCAAATTTTTTTTCCTCTCAAGATAACTAGAACATTGGATAGATATCCTAATTTCTAACACATAGTTTCATAAATTATATATCGACAAGGAAGTATTTTTAGTGTACATATTCGTTATTTTTTATGTGTCTATAGGTTCTAAGATTGGATAGGATGATAAAAGATCCCACTACCACCTATATTTTATTCTATCATCCTAATAAATATATCTATGATATGAGGGAGTGAAATTTCAAAATTCATAGCATGATTAGTGGACGAGAGTTGTGAAAATGAGAAATCACGATACACTAAAGCCAAAGTGACTTAACAGGTTCCATTTATTGCAATATTGTGTTACACATTATGCTGGAAAGAAATCTAATACATCCACTTCTACTGAAAGGGTTCTAAATCGTTCTTATTCTACATGGATTTATTATGTTAATTTACTCTTTACTTGAACATTCTTTGTTATCTTCCATTAATTAATTCATCTATGTAGTTTTCTTTCATATTTTGAGTTAATTTTTTTATTGTTCCTCCTATATTATGCATTAAAAAATGACTATTGATGTTAATATTTTGTCATTAACATACATTAGGTAAGGCTTTATTATCTTTTTGAGTACAACTAATTATCATTAATAAAGTAAATAGATATATTTATATTTTATCCATAGAGATAAATTTTAATCCATAACTATATACTTCAAATGGTACTTTATAAAAATGAAATGAGATCATTAATTCAAAGGCATAACTTGAGCCTTTTCTTGTGAAGCATATTGTGATATAAAATAGGCTATGATATTTTTTTCTGCGTAGGCCTTTCTATAATGTAAAAAAAAGTAGAAAATGTATAATAAATAATACGATTCAATGCATATAAAGGAAAAAATTAACTTAAATTTCCATGAGAATGTAATGTCAATAACCACTTAAAAATATAAACAAATATTCTAATACAAGTTACAAATGATAATTTTTACACTTGAATCTAGTGTATAGAGAAGTTGAAAGATTACTTAGAAACATTGTTATGTTGGATCATCTTAGAGAGTGCTACATACACTGTGTGACTTGAGATTATCTAACATAGGTCTTCCAGATTCTTTACTTAATTGTTGGTCATGGGATAATTCTTTCAAATATAAAAGACGAGAAACATAATTAAAATGATAAAAATGAAATACATATACATGCAAGACACAATTGAATTTTGGAAAATGTGAGTGGAATACATTTATGTTTTTCTTGGGAAAAATCATTTCAAATGTAAAATCCTTCGAACAGATTACCTATAAATCATGAAGTTGAAAGTTTCATGGATTTGTTTCTTGGATGAATATCACTAATTATATGACGACATGCACTTTAAAAGATAAGCCTTATTCAAATGCAACCTGACACTACCCATGGTGTGCTAATTTGTGGAATTGAATATTTTTTTTTGGTAGTTTAGAATAATCCTAATCACCCACGGGTTTCGAACTGATGACCTTGCAGACGGAGTGCCTTAACAGTGTACCCCGTCACCGAATTCTCTACACCATGTGGGATTTGTGGAATTGAATGTTGAACAAATATCTAATTTCACATTTATAACTATTATCTTTATGCTCTCTTACAAAATTTATTTACACCCTTTGTACCAACATATCGATTAAATCATGGTGAGGAGGAAGTAAATTTAGCTCGTGAAACAACTAAAAAAAGTCACTTTTACAAAACATTAAATTCCCAGGGATCATAAATCACTCACTATGATAGGTCGGTGTATTTAATTTTTCAATCTAAATTTGGATTTTAAGTACATGTGTGTTAATATCATGCAAATCCATTGACATATATTTTGTAGAAGATTTAAAACCACATTAATATCATAAAATATATATTATGTTGTTTATTGGATCTTTTCATTGTATCTTCTAAAGCTACAATGTAATGTCAAGGGTGGTCATTGTCAACCGCATTTTAGTAGAAATTTCAATGTGAAGTTGAGGGTTGTACATTTGGTGTGATGGGTTAGGATTCATATATGTACTCGTAATCATATTATTTAAAGAAAAATAGGTGAGAAAGCATAACTTGCATTTCGTATGATTAGTTATAAGGCTTTTTATTAAGGCACTCCATGGTAAAAAGGTCATGGTTTGCTACCACGCAGGAAAAATTTAATCCATAAGTATGGGTTGGTGTGGCCATAGATAGGTGCCTTTTTTGGTTGATTTTTTAATAGTATATATTCCCTTGGGTTGAAGTTTCTCAAGCCACTAGTTTGTCATGTCGATTTGTGAACAAGCTATAAAAAAAAGGAAAAAAAAAAGAGGAAAAAAAGAAGGGAAAAGTTTCAAATTTCATACAATGTATGATATAATGGAGGGAATCAATGTATTTATGAACCTACTCCTTAGACTAGGCTCATAAGGTGTATTCTTTATGTTAACTATACTCTCTTAGTTATGTACTAAATATATGTAAATTTTTTCTTAATGTGTCCACCCCATCTACAAGAAACAAATTGAGAAAATGAGCTTTTCTAAAAAGAATGTTATAATTATGGGAAGACACATATTTGTAAATAAAGAAAGCGAAAAAAATAAGAAAAAAACATACTAGTAAATTTAATACAAAGACAAGGTATCTAAGTAAAAATATTAAATCTTATGGTGATGGAAATTAGTTGAACAATTAAAAGGTTTGGTAACACCTTTCATGCCAAGGGAAACAAAAGCAATATATATCCCATCCCAACCCCTTTAACCCTCCATAGCTCAATCTCATATTATTTTTGTTTCTTCTACTTTTTAGCAGAAATGGTATTTTGGATTATATTAAAAGAACTCGGAATGAACAAATAATTGTTACAATTCTTCTAAAAAATGTGCTGCCAATATTCCTTGAGGATTTGAGATTGAACATGCATGATCAATCCAAATTCTTAATTCATATCTCCATAAAACCAAAATTTCGTTACCATTCTAGCTAAAGATTTTCCAAACACCCCCTAATATCCAAATACATTTGCATCCCATTCTTAATTATTGATCATTTTAACTTTGACTAGATTCTCTTTTTTGTTTAGCTTCATCTAAATTCTCATTTCCCTTGGTGAAGTATATATTGTAGGTTTTAACCTTGTATAGAAATTATCTGCAAGTGAATCTTAAAAATAGAAATAAACAATAGCAAGAGCATAAAACATAAAACATATATACACAGAGATTTTCCCCTAGATCCCAAATCGAGACGACCAGCTTGATTTTTCATTATATTCCTTTTAGTGTTGCAACAGATATATATACATGCCAAATCATACATAAACAACAATCCATTAACCCTGGATTAGAACATAACTGTACTTCCCTTGACCAGATCTACAAAAAAGTAGGGGCCGAAAACCATCATGCCCCAAAACCATGTGCAAACCCATGCACAAAACCATGGGCAGGTCTACCCACCAAAAAATAAGGACCAAAAAATCTTTACCAGGGCACTGTCGCCCCCTTTGTGACCCCCCCGCACATGACTAGTCGTGGAAAGAATATAACACATACCCAACATTATCCTACTTGTTGTTTTCTTTCCGCGGGGGGCCACAAGAGAGCTGAGTAATTAACCTAGCTTTTCAACACCCATTGTTTCTATACACCAAGAGAACTTCTGAGTGTTCACAGACTTCTTCAATGCATCTACAACATTATTCAAAGTGTCCACCTTTACTAGCAACACCCTTTTAGCCTCAACCATATCTCTCACAAAGTGATATTGAACATCAATGTGCTTTGTCTTTGAATGATAAGTAGGGTTCTTAGCTAAGAAAATTTCACTTTGGCTATCACAATCTATCCTTATAGCTTGTTGCACCAACCCCATACTTGAACACAATCTCTGTAACCAAACTACTTCCTTGCTTGCATGAGTGGCTGCTATGTATTCTGCCTTTTTAGTTGAAAGAGCCATTACAGACTGTATTTTACTCATCCAACTGACTGCACCTCCAAATAGGCCAAACACATACCCACTTGTAGATCTTCTTTGGTCCAGATCTCTAGCCCAGTCTGCGTCAACAAAATCACGAATTTCCAACACTCTTTCCAATCCTGGTCTTCCCTGATAGCACGAGCCATAATCAATAGTGCCATGCAAATATCTGAAAACCCATTTCACTGTTGTCCAATGCTCCTTCCTTGGGTTTGACATAAACCTACTCAATACTCCCATTGCATGTGCAATTTCTGGGCTAGTACAGACCATTGCATACATAAAGCTACCCTCTGCACTTGCATAAGGAACATGGGATATATCCTTCTCTTATTCTTGTGTCTTGGGACACTGTTCAACATACAGCTTTACACCTATAGGAATGAAAACATTCACTGGTTTACTATCCTACATATTGAACCTTTGCAATATAGTCTCAACATACTACCTGTGGTTTAACTAGAGCTTCCTCTTTTCCCTATCTCTCTTAATTTCCATGCCCAAAATATAGTTTGCAGCACCAAGATCCTTCATGTTGAATTTGGAGAAGAGTTGGGTCTTCAAATCTTCGATAATTTCTTTTTCATTTCCAATCAACAACATATCATCCACATATAAGACCAAATAAATAACACAGTCACCAATTAATTTAAAATAAACGCAGTGATCCTCCTTGCTTTTAGTGAAGCAAAGTCCCCATATATAGGTATCAAATTTCTGATACCACATCCTTGGTGACTTTTTTAACCCATACAAAGACTTTTTTAACCTGCATACCAGTTCTTTCTTCCCTTTCACCATAAATCTTTCAAGGCGTTTCATGTAGATCTCCTTTTGTAGATCCCCGTGAAGAAACATTGTCTTCACATCCATCTGTTCTGCCTCAAAATTAAATGCAGCAGCAACAGATAAAAGTAATATAATAGAAGCAACTTTGGCAACAAGAGAAAAAATATCTCAAATTCAATTCCCGACACCTGGGAATAACCTTTTGCTACCAACCAAGCTTTATATTTCTCCACCTTGCCTTCTACATTCATCTTCTTCTTAAGCACTCATTTTCTCTCGATGGGCTTCCTTCCAGCCGGCAACTACACCAGATCCCATGCCTCTTTTTTATGCAAGGATGCCATTTCATCAGCCATGGCCTCCTTCCAGAGTTTTCCATCCTCTAAATCTGCTGCATCCCTGATGGTTCTGGGATCATCATCAGTTATAGCTAAAGAAAAATTTGAACATAAAGAAGATCGACTATATCTTTCTCGACTGATCTTCTCACAACTGGAGTTTGTGGCTCTTCCTGTTGTGAATCTTCTTCTGTTGTAGAGTCTGATTCATCCTCATTTAGCTCAAACTCTATCTTCTCAGGTTCCTTTGGTAGGACCTCATGTTTAACAACATATTTCACCTCTCTAAACACCACATCTTGGTTGTACACAAACTTCCTTGTTTCTAGGTTCCAAAGCTTGTAACCCTTTAAACCATCCTTATATCCAATAAAGATGCACCTTTTAGATTTATTATCCAACTTGGTCCTTTTCTCCTTTGGAACATGTACATATGCATCACATCCAAATACCCTCAGATGTGAAAGAGAGGGCTTTTTTACCAGTCCATACCTCATCTGGAGTCTTATCCTCCAACACTAATGAAGGTGATCCGTTAACCAAGTAACATGCAATCTCCACTGCCTCTACCCAAAATTCTTGTCCTAACTCGGTACCATTGAGCATGCTTCTTTCCTTTTCCATCAGCATTATGTTCATTCTTTTTGCAACTCTGTTTTGCTGAGGTGTGTATGGAGTAGTCTTCTACTGTGCTATACCACACTTCTTACAGAACTCTTAAAATTCCTTCTTGCAGAACTCCCCATTGTTATCTGTCCTCAACACTTTTATATTCTTCTCTATCTGGTTTTCCACTAGAGCCTTAAATTCTTTAAATATGTCAAAGAATTCAAATTTCTTCCTCAAGAAATATATCCATGTATTCTTTAAGAAGTCATCTATGAATGAAACATAGTACACAGAATTACCCAGTGATAGAACCGACACAGGTCCAAACACATCATTGTGCACAAGCTCTAATATCTTGTTTGCCCTCTTAGCACCAGAAGTGTAACACCCCCAAGTTCTATGCTTTTCAAATTAGACCTTGGAACATAACTCCAAAGGGGAGTGGACCCCAATGGATAGTTACTTGTGTGGATGTGGTTAATTATTTATTTATGAAAAATAAATAAAATATTGTGTATGCACTATGACCAAATGAGAAATTGAGATCATATGCCTAATCCATGAGGTTATGGAAAAGGTAAATACTTTCCCCAAAATCTTTCAAAAATCCTTGAAAGAAATTATTTCTAATTTAGATTTTTGAGGAAAAATCTAAATTCCCCAATGATGAGGAAAGTAGTTGGGAAGAGGTAAAAAGCTGGAAAAGCTGGAAAAGCAGAAAGCAGCTTTAAAGTCCCTAAATAAGGGAAGCCTAGGCAAACAAGAATAAAAGCATCCTGAAATTCTGGACGCAGAATTGGAAACAGGCTTTGGGGAGAGCATAGCTTAAATAAGCTGCTCCAGAACAGATTGAGGTTAGTCTGTTCTTGGAGGATCTCAGCTCGGGGGTGAGTTCTGGAGATAAACGAACTCTAAGGTTGGGAGGACTGGTCATAGTAGTGGTATGCATGCATAATTTTGGAGATTATTTTATGATTGTATTAATTATATCTGTGTTGAGTATATCAAGGTTGTATGCATGGTTCTTTTAGAACTTTTTATTTAAATTTCAGATTGAATGTTTGTTCAGTACCTCATGCAATTACAAGCTAAGTGTAGTAGCTGAAAATTCCGTAGGTTAATAGCAAGGAGAAAGTTAAACAAAAACCAAGGGGTTAGTTCTGGGGATTTGTACATTGCAGTAATAAAGGGTAGAGATGATAAATCAATCTGAATGTTTAATCTAATAGAAACATTCAAGTGGTAGCTTGCTGTATTTGGAGTGAAAAACTTAGTTGATGTGTTGTATAAACAGAACCTTTTAATAAAGCTGTAACCAATAACAGCAAGTAGGAAACAACTAAGTCTGGGATAGCAGAATGGGGGTTCGGTATATCAGCTGTACTACAATGGAAAGAATTGTAGAAGTAAGAATTTAAATTGTTCTATTACATGGAATTTTAAATATATGAAAGCAGAAGTTGAATCCTAACTAAGTACGAGGATCTGAAACTAGGGAGTCTAAACTATCAATTTCAGTATTCTCTACCTCCATTTGATTGAAGCAAGAGGATCTATATCCTAGTTTTCCAATGGAAGAGTTTAATATGCACCAGAGTTTCAAATATGTTGAATATTTGTAACAATAAAATAAGGGGAGAGTCCTATTGAAAATCTATTTGTGTGATAAAAGTGTGTGTGAGGGAAGATTGTAAGAATATTTAAAAATACTAGGAAAAGAGCATCTATTTACCTTCCATATAAACTGCTGGGAAAGTAGTTGGAGCAACAAAGGTTAACTGAATATAGATAGATGTACACATGGATACATACATCTGTACCTTGATGCTGAAACTTTATAATGCTGAAAAGTCTCTAAAGCTTGCAAACTGGAAAGTTTGAGGAAGGGCCTATTGATCAGCTAGAGTTGGACAAAACTCTGAAAAACTGACCTGAGAAATACAAACTAATATATATATAGATATATAAGTCAACTAGATGGACTGAGAAGAGTGGAGGTCAAGCTCAAAAATTCTCATGGAAATTCTTATATTCCCATGGCTGCCTATAATTACTAAAAAGAAATTAAATACCGGATAACAGTATGAATTTGTAATTGATTCAATAGAAATTTTTTGAATGTTATCTGGTGCATAAAGCAGAGTATATCTGAGTTTATGTTATATGGATAATAAACTGGGTCTGGGAGACGTGACAAATGGTATCGGAGCACAAGTTCCAAAATTGGGCAAGATATGTGCTCACAAAGAAATAATAAACTGTTATAAATTTTATGAATATTAGAAATATTACTTCAAGTATACAAATATCTTGGATATAATTTCAGGTATACTTGCAGGACAATCACTTATCCCTGCAGAAATTTAGCTAAAACACGGGGCAAATCATGTACTCACACAGAAATATCTGTTGTTGGAAAATTTTTGCTAAGGTTAAAAATTTTGAAAAGTAAACAGTCTTGAAGGATATAGCTGCAAAACTTAACCAAAGGGGACGAGCTACGCTAGTAAGGAGGAAGACATAATCATAAAGGGAAGAGTAAATGCCTCTAGACAGTAGTCTAAGAAATTGGTATGTACACAAAACTAATATGTTTTAGAGTTATATGGAGTTTTCATGGGTAAATAAAGTTTTTCTCTAACAAGTTAGTTAAAACTTTGGGATGTTGAGTTATTCAATGTCCATACATTTAACAGATTGTGATGAAGTAGAAACATTTCAAATCTGTGTACTTGTATGGGAGTAATATGATGAGATTCATATACCAGAATGCCTAAACCTATAATAGGTTTAAATCTGGAAATCGATATCTCTCAGAAAAATATTACTTCTATGTAAAATAAGAGTGTATGATTGTTTCTTCACTTGGACTATATATCCATGATGAAAAATAAAAATAAAAATAAATCTGTAAGTTTACAATGACATATTGAGCTATTGTCCTACTATCATCATTATGTAAAAGAAATTTCAGTGTTCATACAGTAGAAAAGATCTATGCTGAAGTTAATGGAGAGGAAATGGGAAAATGGTACTACCATGAACATGCAGAATTTAATCCCATATGTCGAACGAAGACTACGAGTAGTATATAAGGATGATTTTCCATTTTTAAATTGCTAAACTAAGTGTTCTTTACTGTGATGAAAAACAATAGAGAAAAAAGTAGTACCTAACTGATATATCATCTAGCTGGCCTTATTGAGCATCAAAAATTCCATATGGATGTATCATATTTTCCATCTAACAAATGGTTAGAGAATATATAAACAATATATTCTATAAAGGATCTAAACATTTTAAGATCCTAGATTATATTCCAAGATGAAGCATAGTAATAGTACAAATTCAACGAAATAAGGAACTTATGACAAGATTAAACAGACATTCCCAGAACAGAAACTCCAGGAGTAATTATATATATGAGTTCACGGATTTCTTTTAATATTGCTGAAATACTTACATAATTTAACCTCTCACTAGAAATCTTCCAATTTTGAGGGTAAGATCTTTAGTATGGATAGAACATACAAAGAGAAAAATGAATTTATATTTATTTCCGTATATACATAGAAAAGGGAACTTCTAGAGATAAGAGTAAAGTTTTCTTTTATAAACAGTAACGCATTCTGATATGCTTAAAAAAAATCGTTTAGTTAATAAGTACAAAAGGGAATTTCTGTAAGCACTGTATAGTTATACAGGTAGTACTGTTATACATATAAATTTAAAACTGAGAAATTTTAATAAAGTTCGACAGACCAGTTGAGATACAACTCGATAGAAAATTTCTAAAGTCACTGGAACATCATAAAATAGCCACCGATCTTAAATCTATAGAAGAGATCATTTTCGAATATGGCCACGAAACCCTGGTACCAATCTGTTAAAAATAGAATAAGTCAGTAAAGAGAGAGAGAAAGTTGCTGGAAGAGAATTCTGCGTAGTAAATGAACAGAAAAAAAAAAGGGGCACTAATAACAAGAAGGATTGGAAAGTGAAAAATGCAATGGCATATGTATATAAAAAGCTGTGTGCTTTTTTTTAGTGTACAAAAATCTTGAAGAAAACCAAAGAGTGACTGGTGAGGATTTAATGACGGTCGGACGCGAAGGTTCGATTCACAGTGCCTTCAACCAAATAAAGACTTCTGCAGGGCATCCCATCGGCATCCCTTTTCATGCATCGCGGCACATTCCGCAGCTTATTGAAGCAATTGTGAGGGTCCTGCACCAGTCCAAAGCTCGCATCGGAATCCCCGATTTGCGAAGCCCTCACGTCTGAATTATACCCCAAAGACGGGAGTAGCTCTTCTGGCTAGTCGCTGTAGAACTGGAAATTACTACTCAGTTCTCGAGACAAGCCTGTGGAGCACTCGTTCATGAAATCCGCCAACAAAACCGCGTCCCCGTGGGACTTCTCCGGTATCGATCTCAGGACCTCCTTGGCCTACAGATCGTGGAGATAATACAGCAGGCCTTCCAGAATCCACATCGTGCTCAGCTCCGGATCGAATCCCACCGTCGACATTTTGTCGAACCAGTTTTTTTTTGCGTAATGTCGGCTGCCACGCGGTGCACGCTTTTGGCCTGGAATGGCAGCAATTTTTTCTCAGCCTCTGCAGCGGCATCAAGTAAATCGGTTTTTACTTCGATTACTTCGGGGAAATCTACTTCGAAAACGCTGGTTTCCGGTAGACATTCCAGACAATATACTCTTGTGTCCATTCCTGCACGCACGACAAGGCGAAGAATCAGAGATTAGTAATGTTTCTTGAAAGCCACGAATCAGGGATTAGTAATGCTTCTTGAAAATTACCAGTTGAACGTGGGTCGATGTCAGGGTTCGGCCTTCTAACCTCCAACACTCAGGGCTTTCACCAATGCACCGTGACGTGGGTTGAACTGGTGTATATTCGAGACCTTCAACGATCCAGAAAAAAAACGTATTGCTCGAGCAACCATTTCTCTCAGAAAATCTAGAGAGGCAGGGTAGCGAGGTGCTTCGGCCGTTCTAAGTATATTGGCCGAGGAAATTCCCCGGGCCAAATTTCGCAGAAATTGCAAGCTCGAAAGAGTAGATTTTCGCTTTGTAAAACATCTGGCGCCCTAGCGGGCGGGGCTGAGACGCGTGTGGAGCCTTCTCTTCCAGGTGATGCTCGGCGAAGCAGCTGGCCATGCTCACAGTGATGCACCTGGTCGAACCGATTGACCAACAGAATGGGGCTTCAGAGCTTCATTTGTTTTTACGAGGGGGAAACTCTGGAACAACACCCCCAATCAATATTTACTTTGACACATTCTATCAAAGATCTCTGCAAATACAGCAGCCGGTTTAGGGTTTACACGTTCGAAAAATTAGGAACACAACCACTCCCAAAGACTCGAACACATGACACATTGCATGCAATATCACACTCTCAGTCCCTTCTCACCTCTGGTGTATAACGAAAGGGCAAACGGTTTAATAAAAAAATTGGGGCAGAAAACCCTAATGAATCTTATCCCTACAACTGTCAAGAGATTACACCATCTCACGCAGATCCAAGAAAGCTCGGAGACTCGGAATTGTACGCCTTGATGTGATTCCACAGCAGGAAGTACTTCGGGAGTTGAAAAAAAAAATTAATATACCAAGCGATTGTAACAGTGACAACGTGATTCGAACTTCCAACACTCAGTCAGAGACTTGGGTAGGCCGCAAGCCCCTTGTCAAGACGCCACGCATGTGGTTTGAGAATTTCGACATTGGTAATAATGACATTGGTAATTTCGATAATTTTCCATGGCTCAAGAAGGTGAGTCGTGAGCTGGACTCCTCAACAGGTACTAACATCTAAATGGAGGATAGGTAAGTAATTAATGAAAATTGATTTCATCATAGGGACGTGTAAGTGGGAGAACCTTCAGCTCCACGACCACATAGTCTCGCAGACGTACGAAGCTATGAGTGCGTGCCCAATGTATTATATGCAAAACGATATTTCGACGTGTTATTGAGATATGAGGCGGGTTCAATCATATTATCAAATGATATATACACGTGTTTATAGCTATACGAATTCCATGCTAATATAAAAAGGGGGTTTTATAAATATATATAGATAGGTGACATATATATATGTGTGCCTTCACGTCATCGTATTAAAGGGAAAGATATATATGTGTTATATAAATGTAGGGGTTATATAATGTTATCAAAGAGCGTGCTCTATATATATGGAGAAACGAATATATCAATTTTGAAAAGAAAAGAAATATATAATCGGACTCTAGGTTTAAGAGCATATAGGAAAGACTATAGTTACTTAATACGTTAGTTAAGTATGGCATCATATGCTTTCACATATTTAGTTGAAGGAAAAAGTGATCTTGGTGAGATTAAATACCTTTTTAAATTAAGTTGAGGGTGAGGTTAGGTATAAAGGTCTAACATGTATATATATAATTACTATGCATAGTTATTAAGTCAATACATTTTATGATGAAGTTAAGTGATTTATTAAAAATGGTGTCCATGTATAAACGAGAAGGTGAAGAGTAAGGAAAGAAGTACATGATTCCAAGATAGGAAAGAACACTATTCAAATGGGTAATTAAATTTCACCACATTGCGAGAAAAAAAAAAAAAAACATAGTATAGTGAAATTTAATTTGTGTAAGAAATTTAAGAAGTGTTAGGATGTAAGGGGTAAATAAGGGTATCATAGTTGGAAGCAGAGTTCCTATGGTTTAATCCTATTAAAATTTAATTAAGATGAAAAATTTATACACCTATAAACCCCACTAGAGTGTGGTGGAATTGAGTATAAATGAATAATTGTGGGGTGATATATGTTCCTAATATGTTATATAATACTATGTGTTACCATAGTTATTGGAACAAAAGAAGAAGGAAAGTTTATATTGGAATATATAGAGAAAGGTGTATAATAGAAAAATGACAATTTATAATTAATAGAGGTATGTTAAATATAAGTTGTAAATTCTTAATTAACTATTAAAAATATATATATATATATATAGATATATATATAAAATAATAATAATTATCATGAGAAATGATAGATTAAAATGAAACAAACTGCACGTGGGACATAAGTTAAATCTACAATTAACATTATAAATATAGGTGATCTTGTTATAATGTTAACTTTGTTGAGTTGTATGAATATAATATCTTCATGCATGATAATTTATTTCAGTTAGTAAAATTCAAACCTTATACCCACGGGATTAAGGGAGAAGAAATAATTCACTAGGGAATATTAAAAGTGAATTCACCTTAAAAGTTGCAAGTAAAGTGGAAGGACATAGTTTACCATATGACCGGAATATTATTACTCTAATTATGGTTAAAGGAGTAATAAACACTATTGTGGTAGATTAAGTGTTAAAAGTATAATGAAAAAAAAAATAAAATTGGATATTGATATTGGAAAAATTACCAATATGATTTTCAAGTCCAGTATATTTAAGTCATGACTAGAGTATTTTGTGATAAGCATATTTTAGTTCATGTACATGGGAAATAATGAAGTGGTAAGCTTAAGTACGAGTTATAAACACAGTTAAATAGTTGGGTTAGTAATTGTGGACCATTGCATATTAAATAATGTAATGCAAATCCATTACATTGAGTTATGAATTAATGAATGAAGGGATAAATCAAATTTTCCCAGGTGGGCTAGGTAGGGTAGAATTGAAAACCTATATAAACCATGGATTGATTTTTTTTTATTAGTGAAATTCACATATAGATATAATTGGTGAATCGTCATTGGAATTAGTAAAGCATGAAAATACAATTAAAAGTAAATGCATAAATTCTGGTGATTCTTTGAAAAAGGGGAAACTATGTCAAATCTACTTTTGACATTATCAAGTATTAATACTTGTAAATGTGAGGAATCATAGTAATTACATATATCACTATAAAAGAAACATGTATTCACACTATAAAATTTTGTTGGTGTAAATTTTATTAAATTTAATTTTCCTGAGTCTTAAATTCAAAGACAGGGAAATAGTGTGAAATCATACAGCTACCAACTGGGAGAAAAGAGGATGAGATGTATTTAGACTTGGGTGTGGGGGAAACCCATCAGATCCAAATTTATTCACGTAAGTTTTGAACTAGTGGATACAATTCATAAAAGAGGTTAGAGGAAAAAATTTCATGTGTGAAGTAAGAATTGAATTATAGACATTATTAACGAGTCTAGTTACTACTAATTAAATTGATTGACTAACAAAAGAAAACAATGAGAAGATGCTGGAAGTACAGCTATGAATTGAGAAAGGGTAAGCATAACCATGCATATGATACAATTGTTTTCTTTCATTTATGAGTACTAATGAAAAGTTGTAAAATTGTTTAGCCAAGTGTGTAACATGAAATTGTACACTCTGGAAACAAGGAGAAAAAAAAGGTGAAGATAAATCACCTAGAAAATCAAGAAAAGCTGAACTGGACCAAGTTGCATGAGGAAAGAATCTCACTGAAAAACAAGAAAGGATAAGTAGTGTACTAAAAGTGCACTAAACTATTATGAACCTGAACGGTTTGACTAATAACTGAATTTCTTAAGTTTATTGAAATGTAGAATGTTGTTGTGGATTATCAATTGTATGTACCTGACATTACTTACATTGGTATGAATTGTGGACAGAGAAAACAGAATAAAAGATTTTCTAGACCGACTTCTTGCAAAGAAGTAGAAAGAAAATCAACTGCATAAAGCAGGAGAATACTTTGCTGGAACTAAGCAAGAACGAAGAAGAAATCTTTGTCAAAGTTGAAAAATTCAACGTTAAAATGTAACACCAAGGAAGGTGTTGGAAGGAGGGGAAACTAATGGCTTATAAACTAGCCTTACCCTTGCATATTAAATTTCATGATGAGTGTCATATCTCCTTGTTAGAAAAATATAATTTTTGTACATGATGCTTCTCACATTATCGATTGGAATGTGGTCCAGGTGGAACTAGAAGAAGAATTCCTTCCAGAACCGCTTCAAATCTGAAAACGGGAGGATATTGAATTGCGAGATCGAATAGTAGCTGGAGTAAAGGTGCAGTGGAGCACTTTACTGCTGAAAAGCTACATGGAACGGTGAAGCTAAGATAATGGAAAAGCATTCATAATTATGTGCAAAATCAACTAAGTAGATAGTTGTCAACACCGAGGACGGTGTTTATTTTCAGAGGGGGAATATGTAACACCCCCAAGTTCTATGCTTTTCAAATTTGACATTTGAACATACATCCATAGGGGAGTGGACCCCAATGGATAGTTGTTATGTGGATATGGTTAAATACTTAATTATGAAAAATAAATAAAATATTGTGCATGCACTATGACCAGATGAGAAAGTGAGATCACATGCCTAATCCATGAGGTAATGGAAAAGGAAAAAGACTTTCCCCAAATCTTTCAAAAATCCTTGAAAGAAATTATTTCTAATTTAGATTTTTGAGGAAAAATCGAAATTTCCCCAATGAAGAGGAGTAGTTGGGAAGAGGTGAGAAAAAGCTGGAAAAGCTGAGGAAAAGCTTAAAGCAGCTTTAAAGAGTCCCAAAATGGGAAGCCTAGGCTAAACAGGAATAAAGCATCCTGAAATTCTGGACGCAGAATTGGAAACATGCTTTGGGGAAAGCATAGCTTAAATAAGCTGCTCCAGAACAGATTGAGGTTAGTCTGTTCTTGGAGGATCTCAGCTCGGGGGTGAGTTCTGGAGATAAACGAACTCTAAGGTTGGGAGGACTGGTCATAGTAGCGGTATGCATGCATAATTTTGGAGATTATTTTATGACTGTATTAATTATATATGTGTTAAGTATATCAAGGTTATATGCATGGTTCTGTTAGCACTTCTTATTTAAATTTCAGATTGAATGTTTGTTCAGTACCTCATGCAATTATAAGCTAAGTGTAGTAGCTGAAAATTCAGTAGGTTAATAGCAAGGAGAAAGTTAAACAAAAACCAAGGGGTTAGTTCTGGGGATTTGTACCTTGCAGTAATAAAGGGTAGAGATGATAAATCAATCTGAATGTTTAATCGAATAGAAAAATTCAAGTGGTAGCTTGCTGTCTTTGGAATGAAAAAACTTAGTTGATGTGTTGTATAAACAGAACCTTTTAATAACGCTGTAACCAATAACAGCAAGTAGGAAATAACTAAGTCTGTGATAGCAGTATGGGGTTCAGTATATTAGCTATATTACAATGGAAAGAATTTTAGAATTAAGAATTTAAATTGCTCTATTACATGGAAGTTTAAATATATGAAAGCAGAAGTTGAATCCTAAATAAGTACGAGGATCTGAAACTAGGGAGTCTAAACTATCAATTTCAGTATTCTCTACCTCCATTTGATTGAAGCAAGAGGATCTATATCCTAGTTTTCCAATGGAAGAGTTTAATATGCACCAGAGTTTCAAATATGTTGAATATTTGTAACAATAAAATAAGGGGAGAGTCCTATTGAAAATCTATTTGTGTGATAAAAGTGTGTGTGAGGGAAGATTGTAAGCATATTTAAAAATACTAGGAAAAGAGCATCTATTTACCTTCCATATATACTGCTGTGAAAGTAGTTGGAGCAACGAAGGTTAACTGAATATAGATAGATGTACACGTGGATGCATACATCTGTACCTTGATTCTGAAAAGTCTCTAAGGCTTGCAAACTGGAAATTTTGAGGAAGGGCCTATTGATCAGCTAGAGTTGGACAAAACTCTGAAAAACTCACCTGAGAAATACAAACTAATATATATATAGATATATAAGTCAACTAGATGGATTGAGAAGAGTGGAGGTCAAGCTCAAAAATTCTCATGGAAATTCTTATATTCCCATGGCTGCCTATAATTACTAAAAAGAAATTAAATACCGGATAACAGTATGAATTTGTAATTGATTCAATAGAAATTTTTTGAATGTTATCTGGTGCATAAAGCATAGTATATCTGAGTTTATGTTATATGGATAATAAACTGGGTCTGGGAGATGTGACAAGAAGGAAAAATCACTCGATTCTGCTTCCCATATACACAATGTTCACAGAAATAGAAATCCAGATAGCTATTAAACATACCTTCTACCATACCATTTCCATGTAGTATCTGAAGGCCCTTCTATCCAATATGTCCAAGCCTTTGATGCCATAGCATGGTCTTTTCTCCAAAGACCGCTAGGATTTCTACTCCACTTTCAGGAACCACAGAACTATTGCACGCATCAATAATAGCGCTACCGTGAAGCTTGTACAGAGTTCCAATACAATCTCTCTGCATTAATACCAGTGCTCCCTAAACCATCTTATAGGCATATTTCTCGAACACCGTTTTTACACCTACATCATCCATCTTGCTTACATAAATTGGATTTCTGTTCAATGCAGGAATGTGCAGAACACCAAGAAGTGTTCTAATCCTTCCACCTTGCACCTTCAACTTGACTTTTCCACGTTCGACGATTTTGGCCTTCCTATCATCACCTAAGAAGACATCACTGCCATCATATTTCTCATACTCATAGAACCACTCCCTATGGGGAGTGAAGTGAAAGGATGCACCCGAGTCAATCAACCATGACTCATGATCTACATGTGTATTTGAAGAAGAAGCCAAATACACATCCCCACCTTCATCCGAGGTGGTTTTTGACTGTACAGAAGGAGCATCATCAGATCCCTCTCCTTTCTCAGGAGCTTTAGATCTGCAGTCCTTTTTGTAGTGCCCTTCCTTTTCGCATTTCCAACACACATTTACAAACTTTCCAGGATATTTAGATCTCCCTCTAGATATATATCTCCCACTTGAAACCTTATTCTTGTTTATGTTCTAGGACCTTCCTCGTACAGATAAGGCATCTCCATTCTGACCCTCCATATTTATCTGTCTCATTTCCTCCAAAAACAAGGCTAAGACAATGTCATCAAAATTCAAGGTAGTTGTATTGCTACCTATTGCAATAACCAGATTGTCCCACGAGTCTGGTAGAGAACACAACAAACTGATGCACTTATCTTCATCTGAGATTTTAATATAAATAGATGATAGCTGACTTACCATAGTATCAAAGGCATTCAAATGCTATGTCACCGAGTCTCCATCCTTCATCCTTAGGTTGTATAGCTTTTTCTGTAGGAACAATTTATTCATTAGAGACTTAAATTGGTATAAAGTCCCAAGTTTCTCCCACAAATTCTTCGTCGTAGCTCCCCTAGATACATTCAACAATACCGAATCTGAGACTGTTACACAGTAATTTGTCACCGTCCTTACCATTCCCCATCCCACACAATGGAGGACCCATTCTGTGACCTGTGAACATTGTCATGCCTTGAAATCATCATCAATGCATCCCTCTGAACATGAGCTTTATTTGCCCTTGAGACATCTCCTTGCAAAAGTCATAAAAAACAACCCTTTTAGCATTGGCGCGGGTGAGCAGTTCAGTACTCACGCCAATGGGGAAATTAATGCAAAGAGGTCGCGCCACCTGGCGCTCTGTCATAGAGCCGTAGTCGCGCCACCCAATTTGGGAGTTGTTTTTTAAATATGGATGGCGGGAGTTGAGTTCTAACAAATTCACAAACCATCACCTATCTTGAGTTGGGAGGTTGGTTGCGGGAGTTCTATGGAGGGAAGTGGTTTTGCCACCTCCCATGGAACCTTCCTTGTTGATAGGGCCAATCCCATAATAATAGGGATCCCAACTCCTCCTTCCCCATCTATAAAAGCTTGCTCAGATCAATGGCAAGCTAGTCTTGAAGTGCCTAAGCTCCGAATCTCCATATTCCCAAGGGCCTTTGTGTTGTAAAGCACCCTCTCTTTCCCTTAAGGCTGACTCAAGTAAGGAGACCATTGTCACGAGACTCTGGAGAGGTTTTCCCTTTCCTTGGCAAACTTTGTGAGACGTGGACGACTGGAAACCCGTCCGAAGGAGACCGCGACGTCAGAACTTGGTTGTAATCTCTCTTCGCTGGTTATTTAATAGATGATTATGATTATGGTTCCACTCCGTTTTCCATCATGTTAATGCGAGTAATGTCCTTTCTGACTGATGTTTAGTTACGTATGTTGGTTTCTATGCTTGTATCTATTCGTTTCTTCTGTGTGCAGGTGTTCATCCGCGGAGATCGTGGAGGGATTGTGATCTGCCGAGGCTGAGGAACGGGGACGCTTCTTCTTCAGATCCTAGCGTTGGAATCCAGGTAGGCTTCTATCTCCAGCCTTTTCATTCGTAATTAGGAACTTGCGTCATAACATTGTTTGTTTGTTGCTAGACCCCTGTTGGGCTAGTAGGGATCGCCTCTGTCCGCAGAGGGGATTTACCTCCTCAACAAATTGGCGACTCCACTGGGGATCCAGCTTGTTGTTTGATTTGTAAACTATAGACGGAGTCTGAAGTACAGCCAGATAGCCTTCGAAATGCTTCTGCCTAGCATTAGCGGAGTAGATCAACGCTACTTCAGTCGATCTCCGGTTTGGTTTGCAGACTGAACGACTTGGAGTCTTTGTCTTGCCTTGCCGTTTGTATCTTGTTTTTCCTTGCTTGATGAGCCTTCTGGGTTGGATTTTTTGTGTGTTTTTGCTTCTTGGGTTTCTTAGCTTGCATTGGTCTGTTTCTGGAGTGGCTTATTTTTAATTCTTTGCTGAGAAACTCGACTGGCGCGGTTTTTAACCCGACAGTCGCGCCACTTGGCGCTTGTTGCCTTTGTACAACCCGCGCCACTTGCCTTCTGGCGCCAGTTTCACTCTTACAGTCGCGCCACCCCTGTAAGTTTTTTGAGATTTCTCATTTCTGAGCTCTCTGAAGTTGACCAGTGTTTTTCTTCTTGATTTTCCAACTGCCTGAGTGTGTTGGAGTCTTGTTTGGCTGGGAATTCACCTCTGTCCTTTGGTTGTTTGCTTTTATCTACCGATTTCACTTTTCAAGCCCTAGGTCATCTAGTGGCTTAGTGCATTGAGCCCTCCTTGGGAGTTTTGGTGTTTGGATTGTCCTGTCAACTATCTGATTGATCCTCCACATTCTCTAGGTAGTTGTTCATTGTTTCATTGCGATTTTTGGGTGATTGTTCATTTCTTCATTCGAAATTCGTTTGGTCTTGCTTTGGGCCTAGATCACACGGTCCATTGGAAGCCTTTGAGTCTTTCCTTTGCTTTGAGAGACTTCGGTCGATTTGGGAATTTGATTGCTTGTGTTGGTGAGTGAAGTGTGTTTGTTTCGCTCTCTTGGATATCATTTCTCAAGTTGCTCCATTCATTTTCAAGTTTGATTAGTGCATATTAGCCATTAAACATTGAAAATCAAAAAAAAAAATCGCTTTGCTTTGTTAATTAGTGCAAATTGTAATCTTTTCCATATCGCTAGTGATTAGTGTTTTGAATGAAAAGTTGTCAATTGCATTAGTTGCATTATAGAGCTCATTGTTTGGTTCCCTTTCGTTTCGTTTGTGTTAAAGCTCTCAACTCTTCTCTAATTAGTTTTCATCGAACGAAATGTTGCATTGTGGCATATAGCTTTGCATTTAGGAGACACTACATACGATAGGGCCTGGAAATTGAAACTTAATTGAAGATAAACTGTAAAATTTATTCAATTAACCTAAGGCAACATTGGAACTTAACGAAACATATTTAGAAGGTCTAGGCTAGAGACGTGTTCAGCGTCATTAAACCTAGCGGTATGGATTACTTTGTTGGCTTTGAGTGATGAAAGCTAGTACCGACTTAATGCTCCAAATACTGGTATTATATAAGGGAGACCCCCATAGGGTTTTCGTCCTTTTATCCCTGAGAGCTTGGTCTGCCATACTATGCTGTGATACACCGAACACAACATTAGGAGAGTACGCACGTACGGAAAGTCCTTGGTCGATTTTTGTTTCATTTTTGAAACCAAGGTGTATATTGCAGTTCACGGATATTTGGTACACCCTTTGTGCCTAGTTTTTCCTGAGCAGTCATTTGGTCTTTTCTGACTCCTAAACTTGAAAAGACCGTCAAGCGCTTGTCCTTTCACGCTTGTGTCAACTCTGAAAGAGATAGAGTCATCTTTTTATCGTTTCTCGACTCTTGAAATATGAAACGGTAGAACTTCTTATTTTCCAATGTGGTAAAATTAATCGCCCATGATTTCACACCTTTTTAGATGTTGCTTGTTGACCGTTTGAGCGTGTGTCTTAACTCATTTTCAGCCCGTGTGTGTGTGTGCCCTTTTCTTTTAGTCTTTTGCCACAGTGGCGGAACCATCGGTTTCGTCTACTGGTAGTCCTTACACGGACGATTCTTCAGAAGCTTGACATACATTGAACCACGACGGCTTTGTTGTTCCGAGTTTCTCGACGGGGGCCGGTTCTGTTTAAAGCAACGCTGGAGAGACAGTTGAGTTCAATTGGCCTTACCAGTTCTGTTATACAGATTGAGATTGGGAGCTGATTTCCTTTCTCTTACATCGGGTTCACCATTTATTGCTGCTGTTTTTCCTCCTAGTCCTCGCCGTCTTCTGCGTGATTTAACGGCAGGATCAACCATGAGTGATTCTGGTGAGGAAATTCCGGGGTCTGATGACTATCAGCGCATCCCTCGTAGATTGTTTGAGGGAGACGGCTCCGAGCTGGCTACCACATCGTCAGCCAGCCCTTCTTTACCACAGGGATACAGATCTCTGGGTCAGATCATTTCAGCTGCAGCCTCTATGGGGATATCATCTCCCGCGTCGAGACCAGCTGCCACTACACCCGGGGTGTCCCCTTCGACGCCCGTCACTTCTGTTCCCGTTCGGCCCACTGTTTGTGTGGCTGCCTCTTCTGTTGTTGTCTCAGCATCTGCTATCAGGGCTGGGCCAACTCCGGAGGACATTTACCTAGCTACTGCTATACCGGAGAATATCTCTCCGGAGGAGTATCTGATTGGCACCCCACAACGATAGCAGGGCCAGACTGATTTCGAATCCTTATCGATCATATGCCCTTCTATGCCTGAGGGATGGCACTCCATGTATGTGTTCCCGGAGTACGATTTGTGACGAACACTTGGGGAGATTTTGCTGCCATGCGGGGGCTTCTCATGTATGAGGTTTGCACCATACAGCAGGCTTACACTGGGGGACAGCATACACAAGGAGCCAACACAGACCCAGCACGTGCTTGTATGACCACGGGGCAGGCCATTGAAGCTGCTGGGGCCAGCAAGGGCCATTGTACAATCTGCAAGGACCATATTACATGCCTGGCACTGATCATGCTGCTCAACTCGGCCCAGGGTATCCTTGGAACAGGCCTGTGGTCTGGGGGCAATCATTATTAACTACTGGAGGCAGCACGGTGTCTGCTTGTTTCTAATGTTGCATATCAGCCAGGACCACCCTATGGTTCTACTTCAGGTCAAACTGGTTTCCAGCAAGCACCTGGTCCTGTTCCTCCACCAGGGCAACCGGTTCATCCGGTACAGCCCGGTGTCCCGCCTCCAGGCCAGCCGACCCATCCGGCACAACCTGGGGCTCACTTACAACCAGGTCAGCCTGCGCAACCAACACCGCCTGGTCACCCGGGCCAGCCTGGTCATTCAGGCCAGCCCCCTCACTCGGGTCAACCTGTTCATTCAAGGCAGCCCTCTCATTCCGTACACTCTGCTCAACAGCCTGTTCATTCAATGCCGCAGCCAAATCAACAGCTGCGCCCTACGTACCAGGCTCCGCAGGGTTCCACTTATCAGCAGCCTACTCATCCTCAGAGTGGTTATTATCCTCATGGTCAGTCTCAACCAAACTATAACCACTCTGGAGGCTCTCAGTATCCTCCTCCTCCACCCGGTTCTACCTACGCTCAGCAGCCAAATCCAAACGCTGCTTATACAGGGCAGACACCTAATCAGGGCCCGAATCCTGGTTATCAAGCCCCACACAATGGTTACCAACAACCAAATCAGTCTGGTTATACGAACCATGCCCCCTACGGTCAAAATTCTCAGGGACAGAACCCATGGGGGCAGGGATATTCACAACCATCGTGGAACGCAGGTACCGGACCTTATCCTGGGACTGGCATGGTAGTTAACCCCCCATTGCCGTTCCTGGCTACCTTGGACTTACCGGACGTTTCGAAGTTGACCAATGATCCGATTGCTCATAATCCATATTGGCCCCCGGTTCCAACCAAGATACCAGGTGACTGTCCCAAGTTTGAGGGCAAAGCTGGAGAAGACCCCCAGGCGCATGTGATGATGTATCACCTCTGGTGTTCGTCTAACTCTTGGACCGACGATTCGATTCGTCTACGTCTTTTCCAGCGTACTTTAACAGGAGCTGCTGCTAAGTGGTACATAGAGCTATCCCGTGGTATTTTTCAGGATTTCAACTCGTTAGCTATGGCTTTCCTCACGCATTTCCAGTTACCAGTCCGGTATGAGACCGGGACGCACCTCCTGTCTTCCCTGAAGCAGGACTCGGCCACTCACATCTCGGATCACATCCATGAGTGGCGGCGCTGTCGTCGACTGATCAAGTTTCACATACCTGATCAGATTTTGACTCACTGGTTCACCACCTCCTTTGTCAATAAAATCGCTCAGGATATCGCGATGGGAGCGTGTGTGACGGAGGAACAAGCTATCGCGCGTGCCCAGTACCTGGATCTTGTTTATTCGCAATCTGGCATGCTTTATGACATCCTGCCTGATGCTCCACGGCCCGGAGCCACAAAGGCCCCGCCTACCCCTACGGTGGATGGTGTCATTGGTTCCGTTTCTCAAAATTCGAAGAAGTCTTCGAATGGGAAGAAGAAGGCTAATTCTTCCAACAATACCTCTGCTAATCCCACCTCATCCGATTCTGGTAAAACCGCGGAGGTAAATGCCGTTCAGGCCAATCCTGCGGACAAATCCTCCAAGGGGAAGAAGAAGGGCAAAGGCAAATCAAAATCTGATGCCCCAAAACCGGAATCTAAATCTCGAACTGAGGATGGCTCCCAACGTAAGCCAAAGTTCCCTTGCCTCATCTGTGAAGGTGACCATTACACCAAGGATTGTCCACGACGATCCGAAATTAGTCAACTTCTTAAAGGCTCAAAAGGAACTCCGGCTATTTTAAAAGAGCCATTTCCGTCTCAGCAGACCCAGATGGTCGAACAGGGTTCATCATCTGCACCGTTTGGGTCTCAAGTTTTCATGATGAAGACTAATGCACCTATCACTATCGCTACGAGATCGAAGGATTACAATAGTCAGCAACAGGCACCCGGGAAGGCAGTTGCGGAAGGGCCACCTCCCCCACCTGTTTCTGGTCCGTTGGAAATCGAGAAGCCGACTCTCGAACCCGTTGTGAAGCCACCTCCCAAGGGTGTTCTTCGGAGATCCTCTTACAATCCAAATGCTCGTGCCACTCAACATTACAGTATCGTTGAGGATCTGGCACAGGCGCCATGTGCCATGTCTGCACTTGAGGTTCTTCAAAGTTGTCCTTCACAACGGAAGGCTTTACTGTCTGCCATCGGTGGTATCGATCCCGCCGACTCAAGCCTTCTCACCTTTGATCTGGAGAATTTTACTCCCCGGCTTCCGCATCAAATTGCTTTGGTCATTCAAGTCGGGATTAACGGTCTGAACGTTCATAGAGCCGTCGTAGATGAAGGTGCATCTACTTGCGTTATGTCCTCCGCCTGCTGGAAGGCCATTGGCTCTCCAGCCTTGTCGTCATCTCCCAATGCCCTTAAGGCATTTGATGGTCGGGAGTCTAAACCCCTGGGAGTTCTTGAGAGTCTTGCGATCACACTACAGGGAAAAACTGTCAACGTGGAAGTAGAAGTGGTTGACGCGAAACTCAACTACAATATACTTCTTGGCCGCAACTGGACCCATGCCATGCTCTGCGTGTCGTCTATTGTCTTTCGATTCATTAAGTTCCCCCATGAGGGCAAGATTGTCACGGTAGATCAGTTGTCGTTTTTCACCTCTAGCTCTGAGAACAACGTACCATACGTGGATCAAATTCCGAATCCCCCAGACAGCATAGGACCCGGTCTGTTCAAAGACACTGTTCTCATGGGTATATTCCCCGCACCACCACCAAATACTGCTCAAGTCAACATGTTGTCCAGGACTGATGACCCCTGGCTTATTCCTACACCTGAGCAGGTATATGAGTTTGGAGAATCCATGCCTTTAACGCCAGTAGAGATCATCTACTGTGAGATTGTTGCCGCATCGGACCCTCCACCTCCTCAGCATGCTCCGATGAGCATGGCTCTCGACGTCTACTCACAATCCCCCTGGCTTGGTCAGGCTGATTCACCTGATCCTCTTAGAGAGACTTTTCCTTCAGATGAGGCTATCATTGAAACTATGTCTCTCGAGGAGCTACCCTGGGGCGATGGACATCATCGCTCCTCGTTTATGCCCAGCTTGGGGGCAATGACTGATTGTCTGGAGCGCTATGCTACTCAGGTTCCTTCCCCTCCTCTTCAAACACCGATCTTGATGCACGAGGTATTTTCGGAGGGTAATCTGAGTAACATTACTCAAACTGTTCCAATCAACATCTCCGTTAAACCGGGGATTGTTGAGAACATTCATGTGGGTGTGACTTGTTCTTCCGAGGAGATTCAAGTCTATACGGAGCTTTTCAAAGAATTCCGAGATGTTTTCGCATGGTCTTACGAGGAAATGCCGGGAATTGATCCAAGTATTGTCGTGCACGAGATTCCAACCTACCCAGGTGCGAAACCCGTGCGCCAACGCTTACGTCCCATGCATCCTCGAAAAGCCGCCGCTATCAAGGCAGAAGTTGAAAAACTTCTGAACGCGGGTTTTATTTATCCTATCCCCCTTACAGAATGGGTGTCCAATATCGTCCCTGTCGATAAAAAGCAGGGTACAATTCGAGTCTGTGTGGATTATCGCGATATCAATCGCGCCTGTCCTAAGGATAATTATCCCACTCCGTTCATCGACCAGATCATCGACGAATGTGCCGGGAGTGAGATCTATTCCTTAATGGATGGTTTCTTAGGCTACAACCAAATCAATATTGCACCTGAGGATCAGCATAAGACCACATTCATCTGTCCGTGGGGCACTTTCGCGTACAAAAAACTCCCGTTCGGCTTAAAAAATGCTGGCGCCACGTTCCAGCGCGCAATGTCCTATGCTTTTCATGATATTCGCCATATCGTCCAGCCTTATCTGGACGACTTGCCAGCCCATTCGGGTAAGCGAGAGGACCATCCTGAGCATCTCCGCCAGATATTCCTTCGTTGCAGACGCTACAATATCAGGCTCAACCCTCATAAGTGCGTTTTCTGCGTTGATTCTGGCCGTCTTTTAGGCTTTATAGTCTCGAAAGACGGAATTCGCCTTGACCCCCTAAAGGTTGAGGCCATTGTAAATCTCCCGTCACCCTCCTCCCTGTATCAGTTGCAGAGTCTACAAGGGAAAGCGAATTTTCTTAGGCGCTTTATCCCGAATTATGCCGAGGTGGCCAAAGGATTCACTCGTTTGTTAAAGCAGAATGTTCCCTTTCACTGGGACGAAATTGCTCAGGAATCCTTTGAGAAGCTGAAGACATTGCTAGTCAATGCTTCGTTGCTTCGTCCTCCGGACTACCACCGCGACTTTACTTTGTATCTAGTCGCCGCATTAAGCACCATTGCCATGGTCTTGGTGCAGGATGACGAGAACGGTGACGAACATGTTGTTTATTACCTATCTCGGAACCTTCTCGACCCGGAAACGCGTTATGCACATGTCGAGAAGTTGGCCTTAGCAGCAGTACATGCCGTACAACGCTTTTGCCATTACATCCTTTTGCGTACGATAACAGTGGTTTCAGACTGCAACCCTATGACGTATATTCTTTCTAGACAATTACTAGGGGGCAAGTACTCCAAATGGATCGTCATCCTGCAGGAGTTTGACTTGGAGTTCACCACCGCCAAGTCAACTAAATCACTGGTCTTCGCGGATTTGATATGTTCTCTCGCTACAGACTCTGTTCCTTCACACTCAGAAGATCATATACTGGACGAAACGTTGTTTCTTATTGATACTCGTGATCCTTGGTACGGTGACATCATAGTGTATCTTCAGACCGCGACATTTCGGTCTGAGTTGGATAAAGTTGCCCGCCGTCGGATTCGGCACCAGTCCCAACCCTACCGTATCGTAGGAGATACCTTATATCGTATTGGAGTAGATTCGGTGCTCCGACGATGCCTTACCTTGGAAGAGGCTGAGAAAGTCTTGAATGACTGCCACAGTGGCGCCTGTGGCGGACACATGTCCGGGTATGCTACTACACAGAAGATTCTGCGGGCAGGTTATTTCTGGCCTTCCATATTCAAGGATTGTATCACCGCAGTCCGAAAATGTCATCCATGCCAGATTTTTCAGCGCAAGATGCGCGCACCGCCATTGCCTTTGCATCCCGTTATTACCGTCGGCCCTTTTTCGAAATGGGGCGTGGATTTTATGACGTGTAACCCTCACTCGGCCGGGGGGCATGCGTATATCATTGTCGCCGTCGACTACTTCACTAAGTGGGCCGAGGCGATGCCTACACTAGCTGTTGACGGGAAAACGGCTGCTTCATTTATATTCAACCACGTTATTGCACGATTCGGGGTTCCTCAAGCCATCGTCACTGATCATGGTACTCATTTCCGTGATTACATGATGACGGAGCTGACTTCAACGTTGGGCTTGCGTCACGACAACTCAACACCATACTACCCTCAAGCGAATGGTCAGGTTGAAGCGGTGAACAAGGTTTTGGTCACCATGCTTCAGCGAACGGTTGGGATTCATAAATCCAGTTGGCATCTCCAACTGTTCTCAGCTCTCTGGGCATACCGAACATCTGCTAAGAGTGCAACTGGATTCACACCATTCCAACTGGTGTACGGTCTGGAAGCTACTCTGCCGGTTGAATGTGAAATTCCTTCGCTTAAATTAGCTGTGGAGCTCTTACCGGATACTTCTCCTGAGGAAGAACGTCTTCTGTATCTCGAACGTTTGGATGAAACCCGTCGTCTAGCTGCTTTGATCATCGAAGCACAAAAGAAGAGGGTCAAAACTCATTTTGATCAATCTGTTTCTCCCCGTTCTTTCATCGAAGGAGACCTCGTTCTCTTGTACGATCAGGCACATGATAAGCTTGGAGCCGGTAAACTCCAGCCTATGTGGCACGGTCCCTATATAGTAAAACGTGTTTTGAAAAATGGGGCCTACGAGCTTATAGATTACGAAGGAGTTCCGCTGGCGCAGCCCAGGAATGGGCTGTACCTTAAAAAGTACTACGCCTAAAGTGATTTCTTGGTGTGGTGTGTGTACATAGGTGTGTGATTGTCATTTGTGTGCATAGTGTGGTGTGCTTTGTAAACATCTTTCTGCTGATCGGGTCTTCCTGGTTGTGCAGATGTCTATTCATCCATTTGTTGGTTTCGCGGATGGTGCCTCCCGCAGTACCAGGAATCTGTCTTCCGCAGCCTGGGTAATCTACGATCCTGCTAGTGAGTTGATTAACCTGCAAGGTGTGTGTTTAGGACGTACCACGAACAATATCGCGGAATATAGCGCCGTGTTGGAATTATTAACCGAGGCAGTAAACCTTGGTATCCGTGAACTGCTCGTGTACCTAGATTCACAACTTGTAGTGTTACAGCTGAACGGACACTATTCGGTAAGGAACCCATCCATCTTACGTCTGTATTTGCGTATTCGATTACTGGAAAGGAATTTTGACTACATTACATATCATCATATACCCAGGCATTTGAATACATTAACAGATGCAGTAGCAAATTTGGTATTAGACAGACATTTGTGCAATTTATAAATCATCATCACATGCAAAGAAAGACTCATCCAGAAATAGATATGTATATATATAGGTATCGAAATGTTTACATAGAGTGTGTCGATACGTCTCTCAAAAAATAGGTGTGGTATAAATCCTAAGAGCTAATCTGCATGGTGCTCATGATAGCATGTGACTGCACGCACTAAGCGTCTCAGGATTCGGTGGATCCGACTCGGAACTCCCACCGTGTGGCGCTGGTATGCCATCGGTACGTCTGCCAGCCGGGCATAGTCTGGGATCCCGTGGGCAATCCCCTCGAGGTTCTGGATCAGCTCCTCTCCTCCGGTGCCCTCTCCCTGAACCTCAGGGGCGAGTTGTGTCCTCCGGGAGATTGGAGACATCCCAGCTGGTCTCTCAGGTCCCACATCTGCATGCATATATGATCGTGTTAGGACGAATGTATATTAACAAAAAAAAACATAAAACATAAAATCAAAATATGAGGTCTTACCCAGCTCCTCGTCCCAGTCGTCTCCTTCTGGTAGTGGGAGATCTGGGTCCCCGGTAAAGTCAGTTCCTGCATAGGGCCAGTCTTCCACGACAATCAGCTGGCGCCGTAACCACCTAAAGAACTCCGGCCTCCAGGACATCTGTTGGCCACCTCCAGCTCTGGGCATCAATGCTGCCCAGCGAGCCATTCTTGGCTCTCGTGGTATCGGATCTGCCACTGCGGCCCCTTGGCCCTAGAAGATTGGTAAGCATTCAAGAATGAACGATACCAAGATGGAACCATAACCGAACTGTTTCAGTTTTCCCTGTTTGCATTTTGTGAGCTGCCTTTTCATGTTGATTGTTACTGCTGCTGCCCAGTTAAACAGTAAGGGACCCATGCATTCTGAGGCCAGCAGGAGTTGGGCCTTTGTGGCCTCGTGCGGTGCCTGCGACCCTGCAGCCCGCGTGATGGTATGCAGAACAAATCTCAACGCCAGATCAGGGATAGTGTGGATATCCACTTTCTTACTGCCTGATCCCGTTTGTGCTCCTCGGCACACTCGTGCCATCACTTCTTCCATCTTTTCCCCAGATGGTCTGCTTCCAGTCAATACAGGGATCGGACCTCTGCGGGACAATCCAGTGATAAAATAAACATCGGAAACCTCCAGCTCTAATACCTGGTCTCGTAACCTGAACACCTGTTCATGTTCATCCCAAATACTGATTAAATACTGGAGGAGCTCGGGCTGAGCTCGTAGACACGGTGTGAGGAAGAACTTTTTCAGCCCACAGTTTCTAAGGGCATTCATGCAAGCTTGACTTTGCATGGCTTGTTCATCCTCTTCTCCGTGCTCTCGTTCTTTCCATTCAATTGCCATTTTGATTGATTACCTGCATTCATATGGCCATGAACCCTTAGTTAGATCTCTGATGAGCTTCAAATTCCATGAAATTTGGTCTAAATGTCGAAATTTTGGGCGGATTTTTAGGTTCGGCCGCTGGCACGGCTGTTTCGTGAACAGTCACGCCACGTGGCGCGAGCCCTTTGTAGAAAAGAGCTCATTGGCGTGGGTCTGTGCCCGATACCCGCGCCAATGGGTGCAGCCCTAAAATTTTAACAGTGGCCACACAGAACTGATTTTCAAGGGAAAATTATCAAAAAATGGATGAAAATGTAGAGCAAAGGAGCGCCTCTTACCTGTGACAGACGAGAAGCTGAATGGTCAACTGGATTTGTCGCAATCACCGTCAGAAGTTTCTGCTCCAAATGGACCACTGTTGCTTTCTACCAAGGTAAATAGTAAAAGTAATTTTATTTTTACCAATTTGACATATTTATAACTTTTCGACGTTAAATGAGTTTTAAAAGTTATTTTTATCAAATATTTGCATATGTTATGTCGAAAATGGATTTTACGCTTGCTTGGTATGTGCAGCAGCAGGTTTTTGCGACTTAAACGATGGAAACGAGTTGTATTTTATACTTTTTCGGACTCAGTAAATACACGAAAAAGTCACTCTGGAGTCATCTTTCAGCTCTTTTCTGACTCTCTAAATATGAAAAGATCGCCGAGGCCCTTGTCGTTTCGATCTCGTTAAAATGGACACGAATCGACATCTACCCAGTATAAGTTTAACCCTTTTTCGGGCTGGGATGGATTGATTATGAAAAAGGAATACCCTAGCCTATCGCGACTAGGAGGTTTTCCCGGATATTGTTTTCTACCTTTTCGGATCTGGGGAACTATTTACGAAAAGGGACCTATGGAGTTTTCTTTTCCACTGTCTTTTCAAACTCTCTAAACATGAAAAGACGCCGAGTTCTTCCTTTGTCAGACTCGTTAAACCCTGATGACATCGGATCTAGTCGAAATGACGTTCTACGAGTTCCTCCTTCCTAGGACTCGTTAAATGCACTAGGATGGATTCGCCTGAAGGGCGGACTTATATCGCAAGCATATGCTATCCCCTTCAAGCTTGTTATCAAAAATAATTGGGGTACTCGCCAGAAATGGTGGGGGAAAAATGGAACCATTGTCGTTGTCATCGGCAGTATGTCGCTCTTGAACATGGCACTTGTCTGCATTCATGTCGGGTTGGGGACATCTCATCTCGTTTCTTCACTTTGCCTCCGTGGGTTTGGATAATCCCTTTTGACCTCTCATCTGCTCACTGCCTCGTCACCATGACCTCTGATCCGTTGATGTCAAATACTGCCAAGTCCACTGTCGTGCCGTTTATATGTTCAAGAGAAGTTGACCTCTGCAAATATCAACCTTCCTCTATTTCTCATACGATCTTGATTCACAACAAAACATCATGTTCCTCTGTCTCGTGTCGATGATGTGGGAATCATTATGGCCCACCTTCGATCAAGGTCACTTCCTGTCGACTTCAACTCATTATCCAGGAAGTTGGTCTAGAGACTCCTGATGGTACCTTGGAGCCTGCATGCCTCAATGGCAGGTTCGTCACATTCGACGTGAGGTTTACATCATTGGCCTCCGATCGAGTGATTCTGCGGGTGTTCGACGTCAACTCATTTATTCGCACGCCGTAGATTGTACCTGTAGTACCTTGAGGACCATTGTCATTATTGGTGGTTTCTCTCGCGTCCGTTAACAGCTTTCATCATTGGCTGGTAATCAGACGATGTTCTTGCATGTTCGACATCAGCTCACACATTCGCATGCTAGAACTTGTACTTGTTTGGGTCGAGATGGAGCGCAAGACCCTGGATTGTGTCTGTTGTAATCCAGGCCGCGATTGTGGATTATTATCATTATGTACATGACTCACTGATTGGATGGCTGCGACCATACCTGAGTCTATTTGTTTGATCTTAGTTGGATGGCTGCGCCCATACCCCGGATCCGGATTATAGCATACTCTGTTTCGGATGGCTGCGTCCATACCACATATACATCATGTACTTGAGATATCAGTTGTATCTTTCTGCGCAGGTTTTCCGACGGCGGGCCTTCAGTTGAACATGTTCTCGTAAAGCATTTCACCCCTCTCTCTCTTGGGCCTCATACTTTAGGGGGCATCTATTACACAGTAATTTGTCACCGTCCCTACCATTCCCCGTCCCGCACAATGGAGGACCCATTTTGTGACCTGTGAACATTGTCATGCCTTGAAACCATCATCAAAGCATTCCTCTAAGCATGAGCTTTAATTTCCCTTAAGACATCTCCTTGCAAAAATCATGAAAAACATCTCTTTTTGCATTGGCGCGGGCAGACAGTTCAGTACTCGCGCCAATGGGGGAAATCCTGCAAAGAGGCCGCGCCACCTGGCGCTCTGTCCCAGAGCATTGGTCGCGCCAGCCAATTTAAGGAGTGTTTTTTAAATAAAGATGGCGGAAGTTGTGTTTCAACAAACTTAGAAACCATTGCCTATCTTGAGTTGGGAGGTTTGGCTGCGGGAGTTCTATGGAAGGGAAGTGGTTTTGCCACCTCCCATGGAACCTTCCTTGTTGATAGGGCCAATCCCACAATAATAGGGATCCCAACTCCCTCCTTCCCTATCTATAAAAGCCTGCTCAATTCCATGGCAAGCTAGTCTTGAAGTGCCTAAGCTTTGAATCTCCATATTCCCAAGAGCCTTTGTGCTGTAAAGAGCCCTCTTTTTCCCTTAAGGCCGACTCAAGTAAGGAGACCATCGTTGAGAGACTCTGGAGAGGTTTTCCCTTTCCTTGGCGAGCTTTGCGAGACGTGAATGACTGGAGACCCATCCGAAGGAGACCACGACGTCAGAACTTGGTTGTAATCTCTCTTCGTTTATTATTTAATAGATGATTACGATTATGGTTCCACTCTGTTTTCCATCATGTTAATATGAGTAATATCCTTTCTGACTGATATTTAGTTACGTATGCCGGATTTTATGCTTGTATATGTTTGTTTCTTGCATGTGCAGGTGTCCATCTGCGGAGATCGTAGGAGGATCGTGATCTGCCAAGGCTGAGGAACGGGAACTATTTCTTCTTCAGATCATAGCATTGGATTCCAGGTAGGCTTCCATCTTTAGTCTTTTCATTCGTAACTAGGAGCTTGCATCGTAACATTTTGACGTTGGAAGGACCCCCGTTGGGCGCAGTAGGATCGCTCTCGTCCGCAGGCTTTACCTCCTCACATGAGCACCCCAAATGGAGAAATTATGAATTTTCCATTCATTTCTTTATCTTTTTCCTTTAATCATAACTCCTTTGTATTATAAAATGGTAATATATCGAAGAATTATATTTGAATTAAGGAGATTAGTGATTATTTAAAATTAAATAAATATTTTTCTTTTCTTCTATACAGAAAATAGAATAAATGGGAAGCCACCATTCAGGAGGAAAAGACAAAGAAGAAGTAACTATTGTCCCTTCAACAGGAAGCCATATCCAGACAGGAAGATCAAAATCGAAGCTCACAGTCAAAGAAAATAAAGGAACAACATTGCTTCAGCACAAGAGGACAAAACGATAACTGTAGATAGAAGATAGAGCGAATCCCTCATGTCTTTCTATCCTGAGGGATCGATGCTTCAAATCTTATCTGTATTTCTTGTTTTGTCCTACTGGCTGTTAGAAAAGGACAACTCTTGTAGAAATCACGAAGCATGTATTATCATTATTCATATTTCCTTTTGTATTTTCACTGTGATCACCGACTCTCGTTGGTTAAAAAAGACTGTGATTGCCTGTGAACTTTATTTCATATGATTAATATATAATTCGGTTGTCCTTCCATTATTTGATACTGGAGTAGTTTGGCGGTGCTTCACTAGCGGCTAGGGGCCCAGCCTTGGTGGATCCACTTGCTATCTGTACCATTACTTTACAATTCCAGTTGTGTGATGGTTTTCTTTAATGTTCATTTTCTCTAGTCGCATTGCTTTACAGATTCCATGTTTGATAGCTTACTGTTTCAATATTTTATGGAATTGGTTTATTTCATAAGTTGTGATTGAATCGCGTTGTTGTCCTCTCCACCATAACAAGATTATTATTCTTTGTAACTTTTATTGATATGCTTTTCCAATATAAAGCTTCACTATTCATTCTAGAATTTGTTGTTCATTTCCGTTAAAGATCTTTGCTGGTCATTTCTTTCCTACAAGAATTTGATTTTTCTTTGGAATTTTATTGCAGAGAGCATATTTCTTCCATTTCCATTAGCAGCATTATTTAACTGAGTTATCATTTCCAATTAGTTGCTTTAGTGTCGAGCGTAAGATGAACAACTGTAAAGGAAATTGGCTATCACTGTCTAAGTTCTCAGAATGAGGATATTGTTTATGTTTGATTTCATTTACATTAGTTGACAGAGGAAAGAGTTATTACTATTGCATCCTTAATTGATGATTGTTCAGTGAATAATTGAGTTTTAGAGCATTAAGTTTCATGTAATTGCAATTAGATTCCATCTTCAAACATCCGTTTACTCTTGTATTTGAAACACTGTACTGCAAATTGGAAAGCATTACCCTTAGATTGAATTGCTGCCTCAGACTGAGTACACTCCTGAGATAAAAAATTGTACCTGGATTGATAATTAATGTAGGATAAGTACGAGTTAAAAAGACACCTTTTATACCTCAAAATTTTGGCGCCGTTGCTGGGGAGAATGTAGCTATTTAGAAAGAGTGATGTATATTTTATTTTATCTACTAAAAAATAACTGGGTATTAAAAACAGAAGGTAAGAACCTGCGTAACGAATGAAGAACATGCTCATTTACTTGCCTGCTTCATAGCAGAACTAAGTAGAAGTTTAAGGTAGGAATGAATGCTTGTGTTTTTTGAATGACTAGAAAATCTAAACAAAACAAAATTCCTCCCAGACCTGAAAAACCTAAGGGACCAGTGACCCTTGGGTGAACAACCTTCATTGACAATATCATTAAGAAACCTGAATCTCATCCATCAGTAGGCCCTAGAAAAATTACTTCTATAAAACCTACTAGTTCCCTTCGGGCCACAGAATCACCATCTGTAGCTTTTGCTGAGGTGCATAGCCAAACATAAGAGATCGAGCAAGATTCTCAAGAAATTGAGAATTCTCACCCAATTTATTTACAAGAAGGGAACTCTAGTAATCTCCACGAAGGAGGAGGAGAAACAAGGGAAATAGAAGAACCAAGATCCCCTCTTCAATTAATCCAAACAATAAGCAACCCAAATAAGTGAATTGCTGTCAAAATCATCCAAAACAAAACTGAAGAACCTGAAGAACCAAAATCCCCTCAGATAATAGTTCAACAAGGGACACTCATTATCCTAGACCAAGGAAATGATGTTAAGGTCATCCCTACTCCTTCTAGTCAGACTAGGAATAATTCCCAAGAAATCCCAAAAGGATATTGGCACATATCTGATCAAATGGCCCAGAACCAACAACCACCCCAAACTTCCACACTGTGATATCCCATTGTGGACATTGTAGTTAATGCACCTATGAAGGCCATTCCTCTCCAGCATATTCCTACATTCCATGGCTTAACATCAGAAGATCTAGATGCATTTCTGTTTGAATTCTATGTATTATGCATGGGGTATGACTATACCATTGACCCCCAAAAGCTAAAATTATTCCCCTCCACATTAAAAGGAGTAGCTCTACGATGGTTTATAGGGTTAGGTTGAGGTGTTATAAATGACTGGCATCAGATGAAAGCTACTTTTCTAAAGAAATATCAGCATTATTGTAGGTCTAGGGAATTAAAGGATGAAATATTTCAGATGATAGAAAAACCTAATGAAAAATTGGAGGAATATGTAGAACGCTTTCAATACAACCTCTAGACATCACCTTACACGTCTTTACCCTTACCTGATAATGTGTTAACAACTACATTAATTAAAGGGATGAAGGAACAATGGGTTGAAACATTAAACATCATGGGCAAAAGTGACATATATCAGGAAAATTTTGCTGACATTATTGATTTATGTATGAGGAGTTCAAGAGGCAGCACAAGAATAAAACCAGCAGAACGTGACATGATCACAAGGGATAGAAATACCTCCGGTGGAGGTATAACCTGCACAGAAATGGGCAATCTAATAGAAGATTTGAAAACTGATATTTTAGGGACTCTGACGACACATCTCGACATCATGAAAGCTAAACAAAAGGAAGTGGTAGAACAAAATTTGGCAATATTCTACCCTAGATGCAAAAAGAAGCACAATCATAAAGAGTGCCTGCTGGATACAGTCCAAGTCTGTGCCATCTGCATGGAATATCACTCCATAGAAGGTTTCCCCTCACTCCCAGGATTGAAAGCAGTCTAGAAAGAAGTAGAATAAGACACAGAACCGATGTGCTAACTCAATCAGCGCCGTCAATGGCAGCCACGACAAACAGGTATGCCCATCGATCTATCCTCTTCTTTTCAGTCTCCTTAGTATAATGCTCAGCAATATAATGGAACGTGGCAAAATCAGCCACCTTTCCCGTGTTGGTGACAGAAGCCGTTTCCTACATCACCATGGCCAAATCAAACAAATCAAACCAATTGGCCGAACCTTCCTTACTATCCACCATTTTGGAAAAATAATACATATCCAACACAATGGTCCCCCTCCACCTCATAGAGTCAAAATTGGTAGTCGAATTGGCAAAGATCTATGAATCAACTAGCTGGAATGATTCCTCTCCCTCCACCTACACTACCAGTGCCATATACATTGCAAAAAAATCTCTAGACCAACTTAAGACAGTAAATCCCAACCCAACCCAACCCGAACCCTAAGAATAGACCTGTTCAATCTGGCAAAATAATCGAAGCACCAGAACTAGAAACCAAGTTAAGGGAGTGCAACGACCTTCAACTAAGGTCTGGGCGGATACTAGAATCAGAGGGAGACAAAAAATTTCAAGTTGAAAATTCATTACCTTTAGAAAAAACATTAAAAAAAGAGAATGTGGTTAGATAAAAAACTCATGAACAAGAAACCACCTCTTCTCCACTATTCCCAGAATGACTAATCATACCTCACCCAATAGAACATCCTGATTTTGATCTTCTGGGGGAACTGAAAAATTTGTGTATAAAAATACCACTCCTCCAAGATATCCAAGATATTCCAATTTATGCAAATACCATCAAAGAATTATGTATAAGAAAGCCAAAGAGGAGAATAAAACTAATCCAATTTTCCAAGTAGTCGGCACTCTGTCTGACTTACTATTAGGAAGAGAAGCACCTGTAAAGTATGAGGACCCAGGAAATCCTATAGTTACAGTGAAAATCAATGGAAAGTCCTTTCCAAATGCCTTAGTTGATTTAGGAGCTGTAATTAATATCCTAACAACCACTACTTGTCAAAACCTTTGCATTACATCATTAGATCCAATGACAACCTTATTGGAATTGGCTGACCGATCGGTAGTCAAGCCAGAAGGCACACTACATGATGTAATGGTATCTGTAGACTCCTGGGAATAACCTGTCGAATTTCTGATTATTAACCCCGAAAACCATTTATATGGACACCCTTTAATCTTAGGTAGACCTTGACTGGCAACTGTTGATGCTTACATTGGCTGCGAACAAGGCAGCATGTCTATAACTAGAGGGAGTGATGTCAAGAATTTGGCCTTATACCCTCCAGCCCAGCCAAGTTTAACAATAATAATAAAAAAGAAACAAGCTGTATCATACCTCATAGAAAACATTAGATGTAACACCCCCAATTCATGTGTTTGAATTTCAAAGCTAGACATTTGAACTTTAATCCTAAGGGGAGTGGACCCCAAAGGATAAATAAATTGTGAATGTAGTTAAATATGTAATTGAGGAAATAAATAAAAATGATGTTGTGCAGATTGGCCGAGATGAGATTTATGAGATCACTTGCTAAATCCATGAGGATGGATGAGGCAAATATTTCCCCACAATCTTTCAAAAATCCTTGAAAGAAATTATTTTAAATTTAGATTTTTGAGGAAAAATCTGAATTTCCCCAATGATGAGGAAAGTAGTTGGGAAGAGGTAAAAAGTTGGAAAAGCTGAGGAAAAGCATAAAAAAACTTTAAAGAATCCCTAAAATGGGAAGCCTAGGCAAACAGGAAGAAAAGCATCCTGAGATTCTGGACGCAGAATTAGAAACATGCTTTGGGGAACAATAGCTTAAATAAGCTGCTCTTGTACAGATTAGAGGTTGATCTGATATAGGAGAGGATCTCAGCTCGGGGGTGAGTTCTAGGAGACAGAAGGACTCTAAGGTTGGGAGGTTGGTCAATTGCATGAGTGGTATGTCTCTAAATTTATTGGTGTGTTTACTTCATATAGTATGAATTGGTTACATATAAAAGTTAACTGTATATTAGAATATAAATTCTACATTTAACAGAATCAATCATAAGGAATGCACCCTTGAAATTCTGCATAGTTGTAGAACTAAATTTTTGGAGTAGAATCCAACAGAATCTCTAAACCAGTGTTGGTTTAAATTTGAGCATACTTATTTCTCCACAGGAAAAATTTGTAAATTAGCTTTAATCTGCTTTTGTTTCGTAGAATGATTCTAATATATATAAACATAGGAGAGATAAATCAGAGTTGCTTGTACTATATTGAGAAATAGCAGGAGATGAATTGTAAATTTCACTATGTATTAAAGAATGAAAGTAGAGATGGTATAGACTGATTTTAGGGTCAGCACATCATTCATACGTAACCAAAACTCAATGGTCAATTTATTTTGCATGTAAGAAGCCAATACTATAGCAAAGGAAAATAACTATGGAATTGCAAGAGACTTCTCATTGATAGTTATCTTATGGAACCATTCTAATATTAGAGAACAGAATTAAAAGACAAAAGATAGTTACGTAAATAACCAACATGCATATGCACGACAGCATGGCATATTGAAGTATATGTAGCCTAGTCTATGATATGCACTCAAGTCAAGGGGGTAAAATAGTCGATTATAAATACAAATGTCTTCTAAACATAAAAATAGAGATACATATTCATACACCACCTGTAGGTAATTTAGAAAAATATCCTATGCAAATTAATATCAAGGGTATAAAATAGAAATGGTGATATGTTGTACCATTTTCAAGAAGTATTGACGATACCTAGCTACTGCTACTATTAAAACTATACACTAGTGTGGTATGAGAATTTCATACATAAGGCATGGTACAAGAAAGCCTTCCTAAATTAAAATAAGGATATAGACCAAACCATTATTGAACACTATAATAAAATTTAGGAATAAGAATACATACAACTGAATTCCAATATGAAAAGAAAACAATACATTTCCCGAGGTTCGTAAACGAAGACATGATCTGAAAGTTGCAAAGTGATATAAATCTATGAGATTAGCATGTGGGTATCATTGCCGAGATACATATATACCAAAATCTAAACGAGTATAAATCCCTATGGCTTGAGGACTGTCTCAAAAGGCCACTGAAGCAGACATAAATAAATATTCAAGTCGAGACTTAACAATTTGAATTGTCCAAACTTATCCAACTTCATTAATAAAAATTTTAAGCTGTCTAACAAGCACTACAGAGCTATGCGGATGCCCTTTAACCAGTGTTCGGTGAATACCGACCTGCAAGGGGCAAACGAAGCCAACGTCAATGTCAAAGGCCACTATTACTCTTTGTGTCAATATAAGAAAGCAAGACACAAGTCTTATATTACCTGCACAAGTCAATGACCCAAGTTAATTTCAATGCTAAACGTGATAAGTAGGATGAATGTGCGCTAGGACAAAAAGAGGACTGAGAAAAATGATAGTACCTGGTGAGGTAGAAATTGAAATCCATCCATAGCTTGTTACGCATAAGTAGGAGAAAGAAAATTGTCATCAGTAAATAAATAATGAAGGTTGATGTTCAAAATCAAATAACGAAGTTAGCCTTCCCCAATTAGTAGGAGTTGCGCCCTACACAGGTCAAGAAGAAAAACGAACCATAGCGTCGCTCTAGCGCCAAAGAAATAACACCAAGGAACCATCGACGAGTGTAAGGTAGAGAATAACTTTTGAATACCAGAGCAGTCAGTCAGAACTTCTGAATACCAGAAGACAATACCAATCGCATAAACTCAACCCTCGCACCATCGAAAACTTGGAAAGCTAAATAACCCAATTCTCTGCAAAACAACATAGTAAAATGAGAGAGGCGGCGAAGTCTTAACAAGTGGGGGATGCAAATAAACCTGGAATAATACAATGGCATATGGTTCATCTAAGGCCAATACTCATAGCAATGGCTCAAAGAGAAAGGAGCGTAAATTTAAATCAAAAGAGTGAAGCCATGTTAAATATTAAGAGCCGAACTAGAAAATTCCCAATCTACGACAATTTCATACCTAATTTGTCCATGCTAGTCTGGAGACACACCAAGGGCAGAGCCGAGTTCTGTGCGGTGGCTATGGTGTCAAAAAAAAAAAATTCTCTGTCAAGCAACACCCCAGACACGCCGAAAGGAAAAAAAAACTCCTGAACGAAGTAACCTGGAAAATTTATATCCGGATTGAATCAATATAACCCTAAAGCCTAGAATGAATCTGCGTCGTCCAACTGGAAATATCTGATGGAAGAAGCCACGGATCGAAGTATTAATGCGCAAGGTACATCCTTCGTTCCAGGTATAACGTAACCAGTAATGCAATTTAATGTCGAATCGGGCTGACTGTGTCATAGATTTCGCTTGAGTAATAAGGTAGGGTGACGAGAAAAACCCAGAACGACGTGGACCGAATCCATGTGACCACCAATGGACAGAGAACTGTTACAATCTATGCGACGGAGACTCAACATTTTGTGTGAGCTTGCGTGGACCCTGACGTTCCGTCTCCCTTAACATACACGATGAATCCATTTATAAAACTTGTATTACGTGGAGGCCAACACCATGAATGAACCAATTTGAAATAGGAACGAGGACGAGAGGGAAATTAAGTCGACGGGGTACTATGTACGCAGGAATAATAAAATAGGTCAAGTCAATTCCCCCATGAGACATACTCCATCCACAAGTGAAAACGTGGATTCATAAATCAAAGTGATTGTATATAAGCTCCATGAACAACCACAAACATAGTTAACATGTGGGACAAAATGATTTCCGTCTATATCCCTTAAGCATACGACTATGTCAAACCATTTCAATCCAAGGTGGGACATATAAAGTGGTGGAATATATATGTATATATATATATATATATATATATATATATATATATATATATATAAGCCCATTCATGGTTAAAACAATTAGACTTAAGAGTGTTACAAAGTTAATTAAATTCCATATGGGTTACAAATCAAATTTATTCATGAGTAGTGGAATATAATTAATACATGGAAACAATTAGAAATTGGGGAAATCATTCTGAACAAATCAAATCGACAAAAGACTAGCATAATCGCCTGCTAGAACTAGCTAGAATAGATGAAAAAAAAAATTGGGAAGTAAAATGGGAGGTGTGACATTAGATCACCATTAACCATAGAAGATGCCCTCGAATTTAAAGACCAAATAGAGGATGACATCATTAATAGTTTCATTAACCAACCAAAAACCAGATCCCATTTGCAATGTAACATGATCGAGGTAGCATTTGATAATGAAGAAGAAGAAGATGACCTGAAAGACATTCATGATCAATCAATACCTACCACATCTGTTTACAATAGCAAAACTATAGAAATTGAGCCAGGAAAAACTCTGAACATTAACAAAAACCTCTCTGCTGAAGAAGAGGAGAAGATGGTCCAACTACTGAGAAAATATAATGGAGACTTTGCATGGGATTACCTAGACATGAAAGGAATTGATCCCCAGTTATGTACACACCACATTTATACAGAAAAATATTTTAGACCCATTCGCCAACCCCAACAGAGATTAAACCCTCATCTTAAGGATATTGTGAAATCTGAATTACAAAAACTTCTGAATGTAAATTTTATTTATCCAATATCTGATAGAAAGTGGGTCTCTCCACTATTATTGGTGCCAAAGAAGAATGGAAAGTGGAGAATATGTGTAGACTACAGAGAATTAAACGAAGAAACCCAGAAAGACCACTTTCCCCTTCCTTTTATTGATTAGGTATTAGATACATTAGTAGGAAATAAATTCTTTTCTTTCCTAGATGGCTTCAGTGGATACAATAAGATTCAGATCGCCCCGGAAAACAAAGATAAGACTACTTTTGCCTATCCTTGGGGGACATTTTCTTAGAGAGTTTTACCCTTTGGTCTATGAAATTCCCCCACATTTCAGAAGGTCATTCTTAGCATATCTTTAGATTTAAGAAATGACAGGCTTGAAGTATATATGGATGATTTCACACATTATGGAGATGATTTTGAGCCAGCATTAGAAACATTTGAAAAGGTGTTGCAAAGGTGTATTGCCACCAGGCTTTGCTTAAGCCATGGGAAGTGTCACATGATGATGACCGAGGGACTCATATTAGGTCATTATATCTCAGCAGCTGGAATATAGGTAGATCCAGCTAAAATTCAGATAATTTTGTTAATACCTACTCCCACTACACAAATAGAGTTACGTAGATTTCTAGGATTTTCTGGTTATTATAGGAGATTCATAGAGAATTTTTCTCAAATAGCTGCACCTCTATACGCACTAACAAGGAATGTGGATTTTATTTGGATAGATAAATGTGACCATGCTTTTGAGGATCTAAAAATCTTGTATCAATAGCTCTAGTGCTAAGGGGCCCAAATTGGGATTTTCCATTCCAAATTTCATCTGATGCCTCAGACATAGCTATCGGAGCAGTCCTTGGGCAGGAAGAAGATAAAAAACCATATGAAATTTATTATATTAGCAATAATCTATCTCCTGCTGAATTAAACTATACTGTGACTGAAAAATAATTTTTAGTTGTAATAAATGCTATAAATAAATTTAGACATTATATAACTAGGTATCTTGTAGTTTTATATACAGATCACTCTGCCATAAAAATTTTAGCAAATAAACCTGTTACAAATGGTAGAATAACAAGATGGTTGATTCTATTGCAGGAATTTGACATCACAATAAAGGATTGACCTGAAAAAGAGAATCTTGTGGCTGATTTTCTCTCACGAATGCCAAAACCAACAGACACAACAGCAGTCAAAGATCAGTTTCAAGATGAACATTTGTTTGTTTTTACTGCCAGAACCCCATGGTATTCTGATGTTGCAAATTATTTAGCGGTAGGTAAATTACCCAAGCATCTAACGCCCAATGAATGAAAACAGATAGTGCAGTGCAGTACTCGATTCTCTTTGATTGAGGGCTACCTATTTCATAGAAGAGCATATATGCACATCAGAAGATGCGTCTGAGAAGAGGAAATATTTGATATTTTGAAAGCATGCCATGATGGTTCGGGTGGTGGACATTTTTCAGATCGCAGAACTGGTCACAAGGTTTTACAAACAGGCTATTACTGGCCTACAATTTTTAAAGATGCTAAATTTTTTGTAAAAGCCTATGATAGTCTCCAAAGGTTGGGGTGCCCTGGACAGTCCGATGAAATGCCCTTGAATCGACAATTAGTAATCGATCCATTTGAGCGTTGGGCACTCAATTTTATTGGTCATATTAACCCACCATCAAATCAGAAAACATACATACTAGTTGCAACAGAGTATGTTACTAAATGGGTTAAAGTAGAGGCACTTCCAAGAGCTACAGAGGACTCTGTAATACATTTCCTTTTCTTAGTGTTTGTGCTATATGGCATCCCGAGGGACATAATTATAGATGGAGGACAGAAATTTGTAGGTAATAAAATCACTGCAACATTAAAAAAATACCACATTCAGCACAAAATTACAATCCCATACCACCCACAGGAAAATGGCCAAGTAGAAAGCACAAATAAGGTGATACAGGAAATACTTACAAAAACAGTTGTATCACATAGACGTGACTGGGCTTCAAGATTGCTAGAAGCATTGTGGGCATATCGAACAATGTGGAGAAATACCACCGGGTTTTCACCATATGAGTTAGTATTTGGAAAAGAACCCATCTTTCCGATATAATCTGAAATTCAAACATTAAGAATAGTGCAGGAGGTGGGTTTGAATTTAAATGAGGCCCAAGTTAGTATATTACAACAAATCAACAAGTTATATGAAATTAGGCTCTCCGCCCTTCAACACACTGCATTAATTCAACAGCAAAGAGAAAAATGGCACAATGCCCTTATTAAAAATAAAATCTTCCACGAAGGCGATTGGGCACTCATATATGACTCCAGGTTTCAGGATTTACCTAGAAAACTCTAGACACGATGGCTTGGACCTTATGAGATACAGAAAGTGCATGATAATGGCACCATTACATTAACTACCATTGATGGATCTGGACATTCTTTCAAAGAAAACAGTCATCAAGTACGACTTTACCACAAACCGATTAATCGAGAATCCTTTTACCAACAATTACGAGGAGATTCCACTATGTAGATTCTGGCTGAGGAAGATAACTCCTCATCAGCATTAATTCACTGAAAAATTCTTTTATTTCTAAAATTTGTACATAAGCTTTTCTCTTTAATTTCTCTTGTATGAATTGTTTTTGTACAGATTTTTTTATTTTTATTTTTCGTGTTGTTCCTCTTAAGGAATAGTTGTTGTTCCTCTTAAGAAACAACAACCATTCCTCTTAAGGAACAAAAATATTGTCTTTGGAAGACTAATTTCCATCAAAATATAATCTCCTTACTGATCACTTGATTTACCTGTAACTTGGGAAAAAAAACTTGTCAGAAAGAAAACATAAGTGTGTTCAAGATGAAATGGCCATTTCCTTCATGATTCTTACGATAAAATTTTGTAACAAATAAAACAGATTAAGGACAATCAAAGTGTTTAAATTGACTCAATTCATGATATTTGTATCAACCCATTCTTAAAGAAATAAGCATGAAAAATAAATTTACTCCATGTTTGTGTCAGATAACACATGTGCATGGAAAATACCTCGGCATTATATATTTGTTGTGTCCTGCAGATTAGTATGTTATAAAGAATACAACAATATGAAGTTGCCATGCAAATTACCATCCAACTGAATGAATTTCATTTTCACTACGTGAATTCTGTGCAACGTGTTTTTTTTTTTTTTTTTGCACTTGTACCAACTCTTGCAGTCTTAACCAATTCCTGTAATTCTCATGATTCTCTCAATTTTCATACCACCAATTTTTTTTTTTATGCCAATATCGTTCACATAATTTATCATGCTAATATTCACCCTTTAAATCCTTTAAAACAATAACTGTCACAAAACACATAACAATTTTTTTTATTTTTATTATATATTAAAAAAAAAACGATAACAATCATAACATAACAATAACAATAATAACCTAAAATTATAAAACAATATAATAATATATTAATACAATCATATATTAATACAATTATAACCTAACAACATAACAAACATTAAATATATACAAAAACTTACAAACAAATAATAAGAAATTACAGCTATATTAATATATTAATACAATTATAACAACCGAAGAAACATTAAATATATACAACAAATTACAATTAAAAATATAATAAATTACAACTATATTAATATATTATTATATTAATACAATTATAACAACATAAAAAACATTAATTAGAACTAAAAATATATAACTAAAACAAAACAAATTAAAACTAAATATATAACAAAAATAAAAATAAATACAATATATAACAAAAATAAATACAAATCAAAACAAATAAAAACGCAAAACGCAAAAAAGATGCAAAACAGATCCAAAACAAAACACAAAACATGTGAAATAGCAGGATTGAAGGCATATGGAGGGTTTTTGGTTGAGGCGGGATAGGAACAGCTGCGCTGCAAGAAGGACCAGCCCCATTGACGACTAGATTGCAGTGTCGAATATATACGCCATTCAGATATGCAATGGTGCAGACGATCACCTCTCCGATGCAAGTTTATAGCCCAGAAGCTGTAGCCCCGTATCAACTGCTCAGGCAGCGTTGACGACTCATAGGCAGGGAAGTTCAAATCCCACAAAGACCTGGATTACTCCACAAAAATTGCACGTTTACAGGAGCAGAACAATTTTTTTGGCGATGCAGTAATCTCAACCTTCACACAAGCTTAATCTATTTAATCTGCTGCACACAGACTCTTTGCAACATGTCTTCAAGGATCTCTCTCTGATGACGCATAGTAAAACTCACAAAGTGATAATCCACTTTTAGTTTTTCATCAGTACAGAAAAACCGATAAATTTTGGGCCAAGGATCAAATTTTTAGAGGTTGGATTTATTGATTAAAATTTATTTTGAGGGCGCCAACAGATCTAGCTTCAGAATTTATTTTGAAATCCTCCTTTGAGCCCTCTTCAAGCTCAGTCGCAAGGTTTTTAGAGGAGCCTTTTTCTTTTATGGTGAAAATATTTGGTTTGAGAAGGATCTCACCATAAGAAACCTCAATAAAATTTACAATTAAAATTGCGTTAAGTTCTAGCCTGGCTGCAAGCTTGATTTGACTTTTTATTTTCAACTAACCTTGGTATTTTTTGCAGCCCATAAAAATATTTTTCTTGAGTATTTTATTAACTAAATTTACCTATAAATTATTTCAAAGGTTTTCGTTTATTTTCAAAATTTCTGTGATGTTGCCATGGTCATTACGTGGAAGATTCGATGTGGAACCCTCGAAGAAAACTGGTTTTGATCCATAGGTTGCCTCTTTTAGATGTCATTGGAAAGAAAGTTGATTCAGGGTGATGCAGAATAGAGAGGGATAGCATATTTTCGAGCTAGTAACACGACCTATAACACAGATAGCCCAGGTGTATATCAATCTTATTTGCCTCAGTGTTATATGTTCATTTTCATTCATCACCAGTATGACCAAAGCTCAATGTTTGATTTTAATTTATATAATCGAAACAATGCTTTTTCTATTTCCCATTCATCACCGATATGATAAAAGTTAAATTGTATTGTTGCAATGTTTGCAAGGGCACATCATTTCCGCAAGGCCATGGGCACAAAGGAATAATACAATCCTTTCCTTTGATTTGGTGTTATGGGATGACATTTGGTGATTTAGATACAGATTTGTTTTTGGGTGAAAATCAATTAAATTTCCGGAGAGATTTTTTATTATTATTATTTTCTAGATAATTCAATAGATTTTCTGATCTTACCGATCGCTCGAAGTGCAGGAAGAGAGCATACTAATTTCTTGAATTAATTTTATTTCTGCAGGTTAGCGTGGAAGGATAATCAACACAATCAAGATTTGCGATAAAACCTCGCATTGTCTATACTCTTTCTGAAATGTCATGGGAGAATTTAGACTCTTGGAAGACAAATATTTCTGATAATCAAGCTCCTGGCTTACCCGTGATATAGAAATGAGATATAGAAATGCGATGATGAATTGGCTCTTACTATGCCATTGAATTTATTCATTTATTCATGATGAATTTTTTTTTTTTTTTTTGAAAATAAGACTAAAAACTTCTGACAAGCTCATTTTATTTTCCTAATTTATTCTATCTAACTTTCTTGAAAGTTTTTTTTTATTTCCTAGGTAAAAGAATGCTTCCAATGAAGCCACCTACAGAGTAAGAATTTGAAAATGCTCACATCAAGATTTGATATTTTTACCTTATGATTTGCAAGAATGTGAGTAACTTGTCTTATTTTTGGAGTTTTCTCAAGGTTATTTTGGAACCAGTCTTCAAGATTATTCTTTTTCTCCAAAAAGTACCTGTTTAACATATTCAAATTTCTCATCTGTAGATGAATTAGTAAGAAATGGGGGGTTTAAAATTGAATTTCAAGCTAACTAAGTATAAAAATAAAAATCAAAATGCTCAACTTAAACTCATTTATGAATATCCTACTGTCACCAACTTTCATAAGTTAATTCATAAAAAGAAATTGCAATAAAAATGTCTTCCTAAGTCTATCTCTAAATCATCCTCCCCGGCAACAATGCTAAAATGTTTGGTCTAAAATGTGGATGCAAATTAGAGTTTCATTTACTATAAATCCAGGTAAGTAAACTTTGAGTATCATGCAGTATATATGGACTTAGAAACAAACTAAACTAAGCTAGGTAAAGAAATGCCAAAGTTCCCTTACAGGAGGTCTTTCATTAGGATCTCCAACACCTATTTAGTCATTTAACAAAATGAAATTTAAAGACATTGTGACAAGCGTAAGAAGTATTAAGGTTCCCTTACAGTAGACTGCTCATTAATATTTTTAATCATATTAATAAACAAACTATTTAAACTAATGAAATTAAAGCACTTAAACCTAATTTTGTTTGATTGCATGAAATGTTAAAGTTCTCTTACAAGAGACTATTCATTTATATCTCAAGCATATAAATCAGAAACTTAAACTAATGAAATAAAACATTAAATAACAAATCAGATTCATTGAAGGAAACATTATTACTTTCCTACAAAGGTTCATTCGTTAATATTCCAAACATACGCACCTAATAATTTAATCTAATTAAATTCACAAGAAAACATAAAATAAAAGCCTACTAAAATAAAAGTGTACTTTCTAGGCAATGGGAATCCTTTGAAGGATTCACAAGCACACCAAAAGAAAAGTCAAATGTAGTGGATCAAAGAAGCTCTGTCTTATTTATCATCAATTACAAATTGCAATTGCAACCATTACATTGATTCTCCAATCTAACTTCTCACTACCAACCTAAGATTACAAAATGAAGAAGAAGATTAAGATTAAAAATCAAGATTAGAAATAAAAATTACAAATGAAGGAGATAACACATATATTTATACAAAAGCTCTAATAACAAACTCATAAATGTAAATCCACTATTCCCTCCTTTGACCCACATATTTCTCAACCAATGGTGACATATAAGCCTATCCTCCATGATCTCCTCCATGAGGTCCATGATCTTCTCCATGAGGTTCATGATCTCCTAAAATTCGAATTTGAACATAGAGTGCCACATAAGGGTGCCTAGGAAGCTTATTTTGTACCTACACATGTCAACAAACTCATTCTAATTGTTAGGTATAAGTATAAGCATATTATTTTCTAAAGTTTAACCACAAATCCACTTAAAAATGTAAATAATTAATAAACTTTGGAAAAGCATAGTTATAACCCAATGATGAGGTAAATGTAATGATGTCGAGGTGGAATGAAGGTGACGTGAAGGTAATATGTAGGTAATGTGAAGGTATTGGTGAATAATTGAGCGAGAATAGGGACTATTTTGAGGCCCAACAATGGTTATGGAATCTAAGACACCCTTGGATAGATTAATCCCTACAAAAATCCTTTAGATACCCATATAATGAGACTAAAAATGAGACAATTTTACTTCATAATAAAACCCTACATTATTCCATGTCTCCTTGTAAATATCCTTTGACTAGAATATCATTGAAAGGCCTCAAATGTGGATCCAAATTGAGATTAAAACTGGATTTGTGGTACTTGCACTTTGGTTTTTTGCAACAATGAGGTACTAGAGGTGTTGCAACGATATAAGGTTTTCCTTGCAACCTAAAGAGGTTACAAAAACATTAAGAGTAATGTGCCAACTGTCCTTAGTATTGTTTCAAAGGTATACATATGGATTTTCTTGAATTGATTCTCATGAATTTTCAATTATTAGCATAAAAATAAAATTCCTTCCTAAATACTTATTATTATTTAATGTTACAAGTAATATTGAATATAAAAAATTTGAAAAGTATTATTGAATATGTGGAATGAATAAACACATCTGAAAGGAAAAAAAACCCAATATTTATGGCATCCATTATGTATTTATAAATAATTTAATTTTTATCTAGAATATACACCTTGATGTGCACCTCAATCCCCACACTACCCAATCTCCTAAGTGTGAAAAATACACACCTTCATTCCATTGGAAAGTAGGTGGTGAAGGGGTGAATAAGTGCACACATTAACCTTTCCCATCATCCATTCTTCTCAACAATGAAGGTGGAATTTTTTGCAATACATTTTTAGGTTCAATGTATCCATTTCTACACTGAATATACCTTTCTGCGGTGAAGGTATCCATTTTTTCATTTCCCAAATCTCTTTAAGGTGGGTGTCTGCATTAATGAGTGGAATTTTTCATGATGCAAAAGAAAAATGTATACCTTCACACCTTCATTTCCAATGCTTAGGGATTTTCAAGTCCTAGCCACCAATGATCCGAATAGGTTGAATTCTTGTATCACCCATATTTTCAGGTTTAATTTGTTTTTGTTTTAGAAAAGTTGAGGTGTCAATCTATTCATTGCAAAATCATAAGTAGGATTTGCTAATATGTCTTAACTATTTTATTTGAAAAAAGAGTCATTAAAATTGAAAAATCCTTCAATAACTAAATTATTAATTTTATATTTAATATTTTATTAAAATTTCTTTTTTCACTTATTTGTTGGGTGTGGAGCCTGATTATCTTGTTTACCTTGTATCACAGCATTGGAACCCTGTAGCTTAAAAGGGGCAACAATGCTACCCGTAATTAATTGTTGCCGTGGGGGGTCCAGGGGGGGGGGGCAACAAAACTTTTAGGAGCCCCCCCCTTGGCGGGGGTTTTCGGGGGCAGCGCCCTCGAAGCTAAAAATAGATGTAAAATTGCCTTGTAAAAGTATAGTAATTTCTAGTCAATCTGGGCAGTTCATTAGGCAAATGATTTGATGGTCGAAGTTATGTTTAGATTAGGCGTTTTTACAATAGAAGGCAACCCCTCACTTTTATGAAGGCATTGTATTGCGGCTGTGCAATGTATGTGTATTATCGGAGTGAGAAACAGAGAGGGAGATTGTGAGATAGAACAGAGGATATTACAATGGATCTCCTGTAGGTTTTGTCTCTTCATTTTTGTTGGATAATAGAAAGGAAGGATTGGCTGTTCGCGGTGGACATAGCCCAAACTGGGTGAACCACGTATATCTGTGTCTCTCTAGTTTTATGTGTTTTGTGTGCTTGTATTTTCCGCATATTTTATGTGTTGCATTGCTCCATAATATATAATTTTCTAACAACTGGTATCAGAGCCGAAGGTATATTTGGTTGATAAACTCGCAGGAAAGAAGGGTTTCTGGTTCGAGTGGGAGTAATGGCGGAAGATGGTAAGTTTAGGGTTGAGAAATTTAACAGCCAAAACTTCCCATTGTGGAAGATGTAGATGGAATATTATTTGTATCAGAAAGATATGTACCTACCACTAAGTGGAAAAACGACAGTTTGGCGTCATGACAGACGCGGAATGGAAAATTACCAGATAGAAGGCATTTGAAGAAGACGGCGAGCTTTTCGCAAAGATCAGTCGCCTTCAATATTTCGAAGGAAACAACAACATAGGGTTTGATGTAGACATTGGCGAAACTATATGAAAAATCCCCAGCCTCAAACAAGGTATTTCTTATGAAACGACTATTTAATATGAAGATGTCGAAAGGTGGATCTGTTGCAGACCATTTAAATGATTTTAATACAGTTACCAGTCAGTTAAGTTCTGTAGGGGTAAACTTTGATGATGAAGTTAGAGCTCTGTTATTCTTGTGCTCATTGCCAGAGAGTTGGAATTGTTTAGTAATGGCCATTAGTAACTCTGTCTCTGGATCTAGTACTTTAAAGTTTGATGATGTTGTTGGTGCTATCCTTAGTGAGGAAATGCGACGGAAAATCTCTGGTGAGACATCAGGTAATGCTTTGAGTGCAGAGTCTAGGGGAAGAAGAATGGAAAGAGGAAAGAGCTCGGGATATCGCAGTAAATCAAGGAAAGGCAGATCCAAGTCCAGATCGGGGATAGTGTGCTGGAATTGTGGAAAGAAAGGACACCTAAAGAAAGACTATAGATCTCGGAAGGGAAAAGAAGGAGACACACAGCAAGAAAACAATCATGAAGCAAATGTGACAGGTGATGTGTTACAAGATGCTTTGATTCTTTCTTTCGAAAATGTTACCGATTCTTGGGTTGTAGATTCAGGGGCTTCATTCCATGCCACACCTGATAAGAAATATTTTCATGACTATGTTCAAGGAGATTTTGGACAAGTTCGTTTGGGTGATGATAAACCCTGTAAAATTGTTGGAATGGGTAAAGTTCTTGTAAAAAAACAGAATGGAAACCAATGGCTACTAAAGGAGGTAAGGCATGTTCCAAATCTGAAGAAAAATTTGATTTCAACAGGGCAGTTAGGCGGTGAAGGTTGTGTGACAACTTTCACAGATAAAACTTGGAAGGTCACCAAAGGAGCACTGGTAATAGCAAAAGGTGAAAAGGTTGGTACATTGTATTTATGCAATGGTATTTCTAACTCTGTTAATGCTTTAAATTCCAAAGGAGCAGATGCAGCATTATGGCATCATAGGCTCTGACACATGAGTGAGAAGGGAATGAAGATTCTTCACTCAAGAAATTTGTTGCCGGGTTTGAAGAATGTTGATTTGGATTTCTGTGAGAATTGCATTTATGGAAAACAAAAGAGAGTCAGATTTCTCAGAGTTGGGAAAGAAAAGAAGAGCGAAAAATTGGAGCTTGTGCATATAGATGTATGGGGACCTGCTCAGGTATCATCTCTCGGTGGCTCTCGCTATTATGTTACATTTATTGATGATGCAACTAGAAAAAATTGGATTTATTGTATTCAGAATAAATCTGATGTATTTGATACTTTCAAGAAATGGAAAGCTTTGGTTGAGATTGAGACAGGAAAGAAGTTGAAGTGTCTCAGATCAGACAATGGAGGTGAATATTGCAACAAAGAGTTTGATAGGTATTGTTTAGAGCATGGAATTCGTAGAGAGAAGACAGTTCCAAGAACACCACAAGAAAATGGTGTGTCAGAAAGGATGAACAGAACAATCATGGAGCGTGCAAGGTGCAAGAGATTGCATGCAGGATTGTCTTTACAATTTTGGGCAGATGTTGTAGATACTGTTGTTTATCTAATAAACAGAGGGCCTTCAAGTTCCTTGGATGGTGGTATTCCAGAGGAAGCATGGACAGGTAAAAAGGTAAACTACTCTTTTTTTAAAGCCTTTTGGTTGTGAGGCCTTTGTCCATATTAATAAAGAAAACAGAACAAAGCTTGAGGCAAAATCAAAGAAATGTACCTTTATTGGATATGGTGCTAATGATTTTGGTTATCGCTTATATGATTATGAAAATCACAAAATAATTAGGAGCAGAGACGTAATATTCAATGAAAAGGTCTTGTATAAGAATCAACTGCAGGAAAAGAAACAAGAAAAAGAAAGCAAGGAATACACGGTTCTTGATGAGATAACTGAAAAAGTAAAGGTGCCTGAAAATAATAATAATCAACAACCACAGCAGCAGCAACCACCACAACAGCAACAGGCACCTCAAACACCTGAAAGTGGTGTTAGAAGATCTACCAAGATAAGTAGACCCCCTGAACGATACTCTCCTTCATTATATTATTTATTGTTGACTGATTCTAGTGAACCCGAATGTTATGAAGAAGCAATGCAGGTTGAAACCAGGAAGAAGTGGGAGCTAGCCATGAAAGAAGAGATGGACTCCTTAATGCATAACCAGACTTGGGACTTAGTCAGGTTGCCTGCAGGTAAAACTACATTGCAGAATAAATGGGTTTACAGGCTGAAGGAAGAAGATGGAGGAAAAAAGAGGTACAAAGCTAGACTTGTGGTGAAGGGGTTTGCACAGAAGAAAGGTATTGATTTTGATGAAATATTTTCTCCTGTTGTTAAGATGAATTCAATCAGAACTATCTTAAGTCTTGTAGCAGTGGAAGATTTACATCTTGAATAGTTAGATGTAAAGACAACATTTCTCCATGGAGAATTGGAGGAAGAGATATACATGCAGCAACCAGAAGGATATGAGGTAAAAGGGAAAGAAAAATTGGTGTGCAAGTTAAAGAAGAGCTTGTATGGGTTAAAACAAGCTCCAAACAGTGGTATCTAAAATTTGACAAGTTTATGTCTGAACAAGGTTATATTAGATGTCACTCTATTCATTTTGTTTATTTAAAAAGGAAAAATGATGGCAGATATATTATATTGTTATTGTATGTAGATGACATGCTTGTTGTAGGATCTAACATGCAGGAAATAAATGTGCTCAAAAGAAAATTGGCAAATTCATTTGCAATGAAGGATTTGGGAGATGCAAAACAAATCCTTGGTATGAGGATAACTAGAGACAGGAAAAATCGCAAATTAACACTGTCTCAGAATGAGTACATAGAAAAGGTGTTGAAAAGATTTAATATACAGAATGCAAAACCAGTTAGTACACCTTTTGCTAGCCATTTCAAACTTAGTAAGGAGATGTGCCCAAAGACCCAAGAAGACATGGATTATATGTCTAAAGTTCCATATGCATCAGCAGTTGGAATCTTAATGTATGCAATGGTCTGCACAAGGCCTGATATTGCACATGCAGTGGGAGTTGTAAGCAGGTACATGAATAATCCAGGAAAAGAACATTGGATGGCAGTAAAATGGATTCTTAGATATTTGAGAGGTACCACAAATCAAGCATTATGCTTTGGTGGTTCAAACATTGCTCTACAAGGATATGTTGATGCAGATATGGCAGGTGAAAAAGATAATAGGAGGAGCACTACAGGATATGTATTTACTATAGGTAGAACAGCTGTCAGTTGGGTTTCAAAAATCCAAAGTGTTGTTGCACTTTCAACAACAAAAGCCGAGTATGTTACTGCTACAGAGGCTAGTAAAGAAATGATTTGGTTACAAAATTTTATGGATGAATTGGGTAAGAAGCATGATGTGGGCATGATATACAGTAATAGCCAAAGTTCCATTCATCTTGCAAAAAACTCAGCATTTCATTCCAGGACTAAACACATACATATCAAGTACCATTTCATACGGTCAGTATTAGAAGATGGAGAGTTGAAGCTGGAAGAGATACACATTGGCTAGAATCCTGCAGATATGCTAACAAAAGTTGTAACTAGGGAGAAGCTGAGAATGTGCTCAGTTTCAATTGGTCTTCAAGGATGATGATGAAGATGAGGAACAGCCAGGTCCAAAGAGAAGTCATTGTCTAGAAAATGAAGCAGCGGTGGAGTTGCTACAATTAGTCTCCAACTGGGAGATTGTTGGGTGTGGAGCCTGATGATCTTGTTTACTTTGTATCACATCATTGGACCCATGTACCTTAAAAGGGGTGGAAATGCCGCCCGTAATTAATTTCTGCCATGGGGGGTCCAGGGGGGGGTGGTAGTGCTTTTCGGAGCCCCCCCTTGGCGGGGGTTTTCAGGGGCAGCACCCCCGAAGCTAAAAATAGATGTAAAATTGCCTTGTAAAAGTATAGTAATTTATATTCAATATGGGTTGTTCATTATGCAAATGATTTGACGGTAGAAGTTATGTTTAGATTAGGGTTTTTTGCCCTAGAAGGCAACCCCTCGCTTTTATGAGGGCATTGTATTGCAGCTGTGCAATGTATGTGTATTCTCGGAGCGAGAAATAGAGAGGGAGACTGTGAGAGAGAACAGAGGATATTACAGAGGATCTGCTGTAGGTTTTTTCTCTTCATTTTTACTGGATAATAGAAAGGAAGTACTGGCTATTCGAGGTGGACGTAGCCCAAATTGGGTGAACCACGTATATCTGTGTCTCTCTGGTTTAATGTGTTTTGTGTGCCTGTATTTTCCGCATATTTTATGTGTTGCATTGCTCCATAATATATAATTTTCTAACATTATTCTCATAACATCTAAGTAAGAAAATTAATGAGCATTTCTTTACCTTTTCCATAAAATTGGAAAAGAGAAAATTGAAAATGAAGAATAAATATCTTTACCATTTTCAAGTAGCTTTTGAATTTTCACACAAACATCATTTAATTTTTTTTAGAGTGGCTTGTTCACTTTTACATTATATTAGAGGCTTTTATCTATGCTTTAGTGAAGGATAATGTAACACATGTACTCCAACCAACTCACGGTAAATAAATCTTGCTATAATTGTTTAATCAAGAAATGGTTGAAACTGAATTCTTGATAACAACCTTTGGTATTCGTTAATTAGGAGGCTCTTGGGTGGATGGTTTCCCTGAATTTCACGGGTTCATTCAAAGAAGTTTTTATATGATTCCAAAAACTTCTACAACACATTTGTTTACTTTGTCTCATATCATGCCATGGTCAGATGGGACAAAGGCTCGTGAAGGTATTTTTATTTTTATTTATTCTGTCGTGATGGTGAAATCGATCTGTTGGACCGAGTTCAAATGGACTTGGGGAATCAGAGTTAGAACTATGTTTATTTCACTCCAAGGCATGGTAGAATAGAATGTGATTCGAGAGGGTTCCATTATCTTCATTGGCCACCTGTTAGCGTTCGAGAGCAATTTAATCCAGTATATAGCGGCTCTGGTGAAAGACAAAAATTGTTCTGAGATATTCTATTTGTAGCGATCATTATGTGGGAAAAAAATAGAAAAGAACTTAGTCATAGTCACCAACTAAAAATCATGGCCACTCTAATTAATAAAGATAAGTTCATGTAGGAAGGGCTTATGCACTAACGAGATAAGTAACTTTGTCTTTTTCTTTGGAGAAAGAATGATATGAATGTTTTTTTCTCTTTAAGAAAAATAGTACATTGTTTTTAAATATTTTACCTATTTTCTGGAAAGAAAATAAAATATTTTATATGAATTTTTATAAAACAAATAGCTACTTTCACTCTTAGATATATACCATGGTAAAAGACAAACTTACAATGTAAGTTCTTGAAAATATTTCTATTATGTTAATGTTTTAGAAATATATTATTCCTAGAGATATACCATGGTAAAAGGCCAAATTACTATGCTAGTTTGAACCCATGTGAGTTCTTGCAAATATTACTAGTATGTATATTGAAAGGTGTGAGCAGTAGTAAAACATAAATAAGTAAACTTTCTTGCCTTTATATATATCTTATTTAAGAAAAGATAAGAAGCCTGTTTTCTTTTAAAAGGGATTTCATACTAGCGTGTTATATGATAAGAAATCGTGTTATATGACAAGAAATCCAAGTTCTTTTCTTGAAAATACATATAGACTAAAGAGAATAACCTCTTGAATATATTACATTGCTAGATGTATTATGTCAACTTATTGATTTAGGTAAATTAAAGGTTAAGTTAACCTTGTTAGTGTTGCGTAGTTTTTATGCATAAAAAAGGCTATCTATGGTAAATTCTTGGAAGAAAAGCATGAGAAACTTGCATGTAGAATCATAGAGGAACAAGGTTCTTTGCATGGATAGAAGATCTATTGAGTATGTGATTACTTTATGCTATCAAAACTATTATGTTAGTTTCATTTGGAGTAAGTTCATGCATAGGCATGCAACAATTGTATTAGATTTCATCGGAAAGAACATAAGATTATATGTGGAAAATAATAATATGTTTTGTTATCATACTTTAGAAAATATTCTTTGGCAAAGAAGATGAATTACACGTACAAAAACTAAAGTAACGTTTTGGTTTCCTTGAAATATATACATGGCTAATGTGGGTATAATTTTTCAAGAATAAGGCATCTATTTTTATGTTTTCTTCCATTATTTTTATGGAAAACAAAACCATATTTTGCATGCCTATTATGTTATATGTCCTCAAAGAGGAATCACGAGTTTTCCTACTCAATTATGTTAATTAAGTTTAGAATCTTTATGCATTGTATGCATAGGAACAACAGTCAATGTGTTAGCTTTATTTTATTTGCATGCTCCAAAGGCAAAAGCTGAAGTGGTGGTTCTTTGTTAAAGTTTGAGTAAAGTGAATGCACATTGTGCCATTTTCCATTAAAGTAATTTCTGAACAGATATAGTGATTTTTCTTGTACGAATGTGTGTGTGAGCGAAAAATGTCATAATAATGTGGGAGTTATTTGACATGAATTGATAATTACTTACTCACACTAGTGTAGAGATGTTAGAAGAAAGCATGTTATGAAATTGTATTCACATCTCATATATTCACATGAATAGGTGTTAAAGGATCATTCAAATATTATTGATTAAGGCTTTATCTAATCATGCTATAAAATCTTGTAGATGACATCAATGACAGGGAATGATGGTGACATGTACAAAGGAAATATTATGCTTAACCTGGTGGCAGGTAAATGATTATGGTTCATGTAGATAAGCGTGAGTTGCAAGATGATCTAATGTACGATGGTCCATTGTATAGCATCCATGCCACCAAGATATGAAGATATGAAGATATGAAGATTAGTGGGTAAATGCTATCATATTTATTGTAACGGCTTTATGCTAGATATTTGTATATTTCCTTGTAAGATTATATAAACGATGGTTAAGGGATGGTATCCCTTATAAGCCATTGAGTGAGGGTTGATCACCCTCACGAGCGTTTAATAATAAAATTAAATGTTTGCTAGTTTTCACCCTACGGGGTTTCGAGAGTATATTGGTGTTAAATGATGTGATTGATTATTGTGTCAAGATGATGATGTTGATTTCTTTATTATTTCCAGAAGTTTCATAATGCCAAGTATGTGATGAGTACATAAATAATGAAATGAGTGGAAGGTTACATCATAAAGTATTATGTTAATGTATTTTAATAACCTTGGTGAACATTCCGTGTAATAAAAAGTAAGGAATATTTAATAGTGATTGATATTGATTTTCGTGAGTAACTTGTATAAAAAATTTTAACTCCTCCATTTCCATGTGAAGTTATCGGTGTATGTTACATATAATATTTTAAAATATCGCTTTAATAATTTGTCAAAATATTTAATTCATATAAAGTAAATTTCTTAGTTTTAAAAAAGAAAAAATAAATTTTTTTTTTTAAATATTTGAAAGTATATTGTAAATTTTAGATATGAAATCCTACACTAAATTTTTCCAAAATATTTCTTTCATAACATGTTATTAAATGAATTTAGTCACGATTTATTTAATCAATGTATTATGTTATCTTTGTCAATTTTTTAATTCATAATATTGTATTAAACATATCTACTCAATATTTCTTTAATCAATATATTAGGATCTCTTTAACTATAATTTATCTTTTTAGTCTTGAAACTTATTTACTTAAAAATAAAACTTTATATGTAACATACGCCATTAACTTCGCATGGAAATGTAAGAAATAAAAAAAGTTTATACAAGTTACTCATGGGTAACTATCCATTCAGTATTAAATATTCCTTACTCATGATTATATAGAATGTTTACCAGTTCATAATGTAACTTTTAGAATAAGAATAGTAAGCTCCTTAACCATTAAAAACCTCCATTACAATACATTAACATAATACTATATGATGTAACTTTCTACTCATTTCATTTGTATTCATCACATACTTGCCATTATGAACATCATAACAAGAAATAACTTCATCAACTTGACACAATAATCAATCACATCATTGAACACCAATATACCCTGGAAACCCCATAGGGTGAAAACCAGCAATATTTAATTCTCTTATTAAAATTAAATGCTTGTGAGGGTGATCAGCCCTCACTCAATGGCTTATAAGGGAGACCATCCCTTAACCATCATTTATAAATCTTACAACGAAATATACAAATATCGTTCTTAAATACATTACAATAAATATGATAACATTTACCCACTAATATTCATATCTCCATATCTTGGTGGCATGGATGCCTTACAATGTTCCATCGTATATTGGATCATCCTGCAACTCGCACTTATCTGCATGAACCATAATCATTTACCTGCCACCAAGTTAAGCATAATATTTCCTTTGTACAAGTCGCCATTATTCCCTGCTAATGATGCCTTCAACATACATTGATTTCAAGATTCATAAAGTATTAATCAACCATTTCATATATCTATATTAGAGAGGCTTTTCCATCTACTCTTGTATATTCATGACATGAAAGTAAAATACCTTGACACTCTCCCTTTAACAACACATACTGCATATGTGCTAGTTATAAGTAATCACATTAAGTAATGTTTCTCTCACATAAGCACACATTCCTGCAAGAAAATAGCTACATATCCATAACATTTATTTAAAATAAAATGATATATCAGTTACGATATTCGTGCATGCGATCTATATAAATTTAATAAAAATAGCTAACCCTTAAGCTATTACTTTTAGTGCATGGAATGCAAGCTAACATAACAAACATATCCATAACATTTCTTTAAAATAAACTGATATATCAGTTACGATATTCGTGCATGCAATCTATATAAATTTAATCAAAATAGCTAACCCTTAAGCTATTACTTTTAGTGCATGGAATGCAAGCTAACATAACAAATTTTTCTCCCATGCATGCAAATGCATATAGATTCCAAAAGAGTCTTCCCAAAGGAGTGCTTACACAATAAAGCACATAGCATCCTTCATGAATCTTCCCAAAGAAAATCTCGACACAAGTGAGCATGTAAACATATGTTTTCTTTTCTATAAAACTATGCAATTAAGCATACAAATACGTGTTCTTTTTCAAAGATTATACTAACAATCATTTCCAATGTAATTTAGTACAACATGCTATCTTTCCCACATACAAATATGTATATTATTTCCAATGAAAGTTAATACATATATTGCATTCCTATGCATGATCTTCTTCCAAAAGGAATTAACATCATAATCATGATAATATAAAAGTAATCACATAGTTTGTTCATCTAAAGAAATATAACTGAATAGTTCCTTATCTGAGGATTTATTAAATAACCAATCTTTACCAACACCATGGTAATCTATTCAGGGATTTATGAATAACTAATATTTACAAACACCATGGTAATCTACCCATGGATTTATGAAAAAATTAATCCCTACCAACACCATGGTAAGCTATTCATGGATTTATGAATAACTAATATTTATAAACACCATGGTAATCTACCCATGGATTTATGAAATAATTAATCTCTACCAACACCATGGTAAACTATTCTTGGATTTATGGATAGTAAACTCTATTTGAATTTATGAAACTATCCATGGATTTATTAATTCATTAATTTTTACCAATACCATGGTAAACTATGCATGGATTTATTAAATAATTACTATTTACAACATGGTTAATGTATAGAATATTAATGTGATAAACTTCTCTTTTCTTCTCCACTACACATGAAAATATTTCAAGAGTTACCCTCTATATTCATTCTCAAGAAAATACCTTGGATTTGTTCTCATTTCCTAAACTAAATGAGTACAATATGCATCTTCTATTTTCTTTCCTTTACAATATTATGTAAATATTTATATTAAAGAGTTACCCTTTTTAATCTATTCAAGAAAATCCCTTTTTAAAATAAAGACCATGCATCTTCTATTTTATTTCTTATACAATATTACATAAATATTTATACTAGAGAATTACCCTCTTTAATCTATTCAAGAAAACAATCTTGGATTTCTTATTACTTAATTTTCCCATAACTCTGACTTTTAACTATTGTTTTCATTCGTGTAAATACATGTCTTGTTTCTCAAAAGAAAAACTAAGCATAATAACCATTAAGATGCATGTAATTTTGAAAAAAATCTGTCCAATATCTAGTTTTTTCATGGTTTCTTTGTCTTCTTATGTGGAAGGTTTCCATGTATTCTTTTTCCAGAACTCTTTCAAAAAAACTAAAAAAATAAACCTAGATACTTATCTGGCTATGCCACTTCAAATTGCATTAATCCCAAGCAACAATATAGTACTCTCGTATGTTGTCGAATACATTGGTGTATTCTCTATTGGATACCATCTTGTTGGTTCGCTAGTCAAACTCTCACGTTGAGCTTTTCTTGCCTTCATCACCAGCTAGTTCGTCAAAACAAGATTGTGCACCTCAAAGGAAGGGAATAAAGATAAAAAATTGCAACATTCGTTCTGTTAATTCGAACAATTGCAAACTCCAAATTCGCCTTTGGAATTTACTGCGGTTACTTGGGTAGGCTCCAAAAGCAATATGTGAGCCATGGTCAAAGCATTGCTATGTCCACTAAAGAAGCTTCTTCCCTACCATGTAGAGGCAAAATGGACATGAATGGTGAGACTGGAACCAAGAAATCCTCTCGAGTGAAAATCATCTCCAGTGATTCCCCTGCACCATGAAAACCATAATACTGGTGCGCTTCTTCTCAGCGGGTCCTTTATGACTCTCTGAATAAGCAGAACAATTGCGAGAGGAAAGAGATTTTTTCCCCGTGATTCAGATGAGAAACACATTCCTAAAGACTTGTAGTGAACTTGCCCCGTAAATAACGAATACCCAACATGGGTCGTTATCAAGAATTGGTTTTACAATAAAACGAATCTTGATTCTAACGTAAGAGGTCTGTTACATTATAATAAAATATCATTTTTATTTAAAAATATAGTTAGCAAAACAATTTCAATTTTTTCATATTCAAAAAATAATCATTTTAAACTTTTCATAACGAAAATAAAATATAATAAATTTAATTTAATAGTTAAAAGAAAATATATTAAAATTGTAAATTACACTATAGCAATATATGCGTAAAATGTTTTAATATTTCTAAGTATTCAAGTTAACTTTTTTTTTCACATTAAATGTGTATATCAACAACTTAATTTCGAAATGTGTATACATTGGAATTCTAATAACTCAAAAAATTGGTAAACCTTTGAGCCCTAAAACCATTATATATTGATATTTGTTTCACATACATTGTCACCTCCACTTCATCAGCCTCATTTCATTTCCAGAGTGGTTGATGCAAGGAAAAAGGAAAAATTACAATAAAATTAAATATATGTTAATTTCAAATATCTTAATTTTGGATTTATTACTTTAGAATATAAATTTGTGAGATTGAAATATTTATTTAAGGAGTTTTTGTTTGATTTTATTTTTAATATAAATGGGTGGTTGTAGTTTATTTGTTACATGTTTTGGAAAATTTCTAAAAATAATATTTTGATATAATTTGTTTAAACTTTTATAGAAATTGATTGAAGTGATAAATTTGAAATATAAATTCTTTACTAGCTAAATTTATTCTAATTTTATATTTAAAATATAAAACCTAACTTTACTCATAATATCTTCTTAGTCAATAATCTCAAATAAACTTCCATATCTACACTATGAAATATTATGATTTCTAGTATGTGACAACTTGTATTTATGGATATAAATTTTAATATAATTTTCAAAATAATAATATTATATATAGATTAGAAATGCGGTGAAGGTAGCTTTTCTTTCATTTTCCAGATCTCTTTAAGGTGCGGTATGCATTAATGAGTGGAATTTTTCATGATGCAATAGAAAAATGTATACTTTTAGACCTTCATTTTCAATGCTTAGGGATTTAGAATTTCTAGCCACCATTGACTAGAATAGGTTGAATTCTTGCATCATCCATACTTTCAGGTTTAATTTGTTTTTTTTTAGCAAAATTGAGGTGTTAATATATGTATTGAAAAACCATGGGTAGGATTTGCTAATATATATTAAATATTTTATTTCAAAAATAAAGTCATTAAAGTTGAAAAATCATTTAATAATTAAAGTATTAATTTTATATTTAATATCTTATTAAAATTTCCTCATCACATATCCTCATAACATAAAAAATTCAAGTAGCTGTGTTCATTTTTACATTATATAGGAGGTTTTTATCTATTTCTTTAGTGAAATATAATTTTTTAATATATCACTTTAATAATATGTCAAAATTTTTAATTGAAAAAAAAAGTAAATTTCTTAGTTTTAAAAAATGAAAATAATTTTATTTAAAAAATATTTAAAAGTATATTATAAATTTTAGATTTGAAATTCTACATTAAATAATTTCCACATGATTTCTTTCATAACATGTTATTAAATGAATCTCGTAAATATTTCTTTAATTAATGTATTATATCCCTTTTAACTTTTTAAGTCTTAATTTTCATTATAACATTTAGAACTAAGTTATAAATTTTAGATTTGAAAACTTGCACTGAATTTTTATTTCAAAAATATCTTATTAAACAAATCTAGTCAATATTTCTTTAATCAATATATTATGATCTCTTTAAGGTGGGGTATGCATTATTGAGTGGAATTTTTCATGATGCAATAGAAAAACACATACCCTTACACCTTCATTTCCAATGCTTAGGGATTTTGAATTTCCAGCCACCAATGATCCAATGATTTCCAATTCAAGATTTCTTAAAAAAAAATTTCCTAGATTTTGGTCAATTTTGACCCTCCAGGAAATTCTTTTCGCTTCCGTAGACAACTCTTTTGCTAATGTCTTAGTCTAACTAGACTTCTTTTTTACCCTAAAAATCATGCAAACCAGGGATTTTTGTAAATCGAGGTTATAACTATCGAACTTCAATATTTTGGATGCATGATTCAAACATTGCTATTGCAAGATTTCTTAATTTTTTTTTTGTGGATACCGGCCAATTTTGATGGCTTTGCCTCTGTAAACAACTCTTTTTCTCATATGTCTTCAATATTTTATTTGAAAAGAAGAGCCTTTAAAGTTGAAAAATCATTCAATAACTAAATTATTAATTTTATTTTTAATATCTTATTATAATTTCCTTATCACTTATTCTCATAACATAGAAGTAAGCAAATTAGTGAACATTTCTTTACCTTTTCCATAACATGAGAAAAGAACAATTTGGAATGAAGAATAAATATCTTTATCATTTTCGAAAAGCTTTTGAAGTTTCACAATAAACTAGAATTTGAACTAAATGAAAACAAACATCATTTAACTTTTTCAATCTTAATCTCCATTATACCATTTAGAACTAAATTATAAATTTTAGTTTTGAAAACTTGCACTGAATTTTTTATTTCATAATATCTTATTAAACAAATCTAATCAAAATTTCTTTAATCAATATATTATGATCTCTTTAACAATAATTTATCTTCTAACATTGAAACTTATTAACTTAATAATGAAATTTTATAATAAAATATCATTTTTAATGAAACTGATTAATTTAAAAATGAAATTTTATAACAAAATATTATTTTTAATGATATTTCAAAAATATATTTGATAAAACAATTTCACACTTTTCATAATCGAAATCAAATACAGTAAGAAAATATCATTTTAAAATTTTCATAACCGAAATAGAATATAATAAATTTAATTTAATAATCAAAATAAAATATATTGAAACTATAAATTACACTATGCCTAAAATGTATTAATATTTCCAGGTAGTCAAACTAACTCTTTTTTCACATTAAATGTGTATATCAACAATTTAACTTTAAAATGTGTATACATTGCAATTCTAATAACTGGAAAAGTTGGTAAACCTTCCAACCCTAAAGACCAAAACCATTATATTTTGGTGTAAAACTGAAATAAAATATAATAAATTTAATTTACTAATCAAAATAAAATATATTGTAACTATAAATTATACTATGTGTAAAATGTATTAATATTTCCAAGTAGTCAAACTAAATCTTTTTTCACATTAAATGTGTATATCAACAATATAACTTTGAAATGTGTATACATTGGAATTGTAATAACTCGAAAAGTTGGTAAACCTTCCAGTGCTAAAAACCATTATATATTGATGTAAAACCGAAATAAAATATGATAAACTTAATTCAATAATCAAAATAAATATATTGAAACTATAAATTACACTATGCCTAAAATGTATTAATATTTCCAAGTAGTCAAACTAACTCTTTTTGAACATTAAATGTGTATATGACCAATTTTACTTTGAAATGTGTATACATTGGAATTCTAATAACTAGAAAAGTTGGTAAACCTTCCAGCCCTAAAAACCATTATATATTGATGTAAAACAGAAATAAAATATAATAAATTTAATTTAATAATAAAAATAAAATATATTGAAGCTATAAATTACACCATGCATAAAATGTATTAATATTTCCAAGTAGTCAAACTAACTCTTTTTGCACATTGAATGCGTATATCAACAATATAACTTTTAAATGTGTATACATTGGAATTCTAAAAACTTGAAAAGTACCATTATATATTGATGTAAAATCTAAATAAAATATAATAAATTTAATTTAATAATCAAAATAAAATATATTGAAACTATAAATTACACTATGCATAAAATATATTAATATTTCCAAGTAGTCAAACTAACTCTTTTTGCACATTAAATGTGTATATTAACAATTAACTTTGAAATCTATATACATTGGAATTGTGGTAACTGGAAAAGTTGGTAAACCTTCCAGCCCTAATCAAAATATATTGAAACTATAAATTGCACTATGCATAAAATGTATTAATATTTCCAAGTAGTCAAACTAACTCTTTTTTCACATTAAGTGTGTATATCAACAATTTAACTTTTAAATGTGTATACATTGGAATTCTAATAATTGGAAAAGTTGGTAAAGTTTCCAGGCCTAAAAACCATTATATATTGATGTAAAATCGAAATAAAATATAATAAATTTAATTTAATAATCAAAATAAAATATAGTGAAACTATAAATTACACTATGCGTAAAATGTATTAATATTTCCAAGTAGTCAGACTAACTCTTTTTGCACATTAAATGTGTATATCAACAATTTAACTTTGAAATGTGTATACGTTGGAATTCTAATAACTGGAAAAGTTGGTAAACTTTCCAGCCCTAAAAACCATTATATATTGAACTAAAACTGAAATAAAACATAATAAATTTAATTTAATAATCAAAATAAAATATATTGAAACTATAAATTACACTATGCATAAAATGTATTAATATTTCCAAATAATCAAACTAACTCTTTTTGCACATTAAATGTGTATGTCAATAATTTAACTTTGAAATGTATATACATTGGAATTTTAATAACTGGCAAAGTTGGTAGACCTTCCAGCCCTAAAAACCATTATATATTAACGTTTGTTTTCACATACATTGTCAACTCCACTTCATCGGCCTCATTTCATTGCCAGACCTGTTGGTCGAAGGAAAAAGGAACCAAACTATAACAGATCTTGTTTTAAGAACAAAGAAGCTATGGATAAAAAGATTGCAGGTCTTGATTTAAATTCGTTGCTAGTTTTTATGTTTCCTGTTTTTCATATAGAAATTGTTGTATTTTATGATTTACTTGTTTTCCTTGCCCTGTTTTTTTTTAATGAATGATTGTGAAGAACAGCACCACTGAAAGTGTGAGTAACAGATGGAAACCAACAGCGCAGCAAAAGGAAATACTGGAACATATATATAGAAATGCCATGCAGTTGCCCACTGTGGAGGATATAGAGAGAATCACTTCCCTTTTAAATATGTATGGGAAATTTGAAGGAAAAAACATGTTCTACTGGTTTCAAAACTCCAACGCCAGAGAGCGAGAGAAACACAAATAGGCATTATAATCGCCCCTCTTATTCGGTGCACATGAAGGTATATATGTGATAAAATTAAATACCGTGTGAATTATTAAATTCTATTATTTTTTTTTCTTTTTTTTTCATCTAATACTTCTACAACTTTCAGCTAATTTGAGGGGCACAATGCTATCCATCCCAAAACTGACAAGGATCACGCCATCCTCTTCCTCCTCTTCAGATGTAAGTATAATTACAATATTATTCATGTAATTTTCCGTTAACATTACATGAAGAGAATACCATAATCATACAACATTTTCTTTACAATATATAGATTGGAATCAGAGATCAAGTGGAGAGGCAATGTAGCACAATGTTTAAGGAGGAATCCATTGTAAGTATAATTACAATATGTTTAATGTAATTTTTGGTTGACATTACATGCAAAGAAAATAAAAAACATACTAACATTTTTTGTACAATCATAGTAATATTTTATGTACAATATAGATTGGAATCGGAAATCAATTGAATCTGCCATGCCAAGTAAAATCCAATGTGGACCCAGCCTATAGCTCACTATCGAAAGATACTTTCGAGCTGTTTCCACTAAAACCTGACGGTGGTGGACTGGGTCTTCATTGGTCACGAAACAGTCGTTTTGCTCATAGCTGATGGGCAATCCACATTGGAAGGAATTGTTGGAATATTTGAAATTTCCAGAACAAACAATGGAGAGAGTAATTCTTTCCTCTTTAACACAGAGAAAAATAAAATTTTCTTGATAGGAGAGAGAGTTCAACGCTTTGAAAAATTTCTATTCCATTCATTAACTCAAAATAAACTATTACAAATTCTTCCTCACTGAGAGGGATTAAAAAACTAGTTTGACTGCTCTAGACGTAGTGCAAAACTATCACTCTGTCATTCACAAAACAGCTCTCGGGCCTTTTTCTTTTATATATGCAATGCATATATTAAAAACATAACGTACTATGTAAATAAAACAAATCTATTTAAAAATATTTGGGGCCCACATAATCAATAGCCCACATGGCATATTGATATATGTTATATTATAACATTGCAAAAAAAAGTTTTTAAAAAAAACTTGTCACAGAAATAAAACATAAACAAACAAACGTTTAAGTCTTTGCAAACTTTCGCTTGCCCGGACTTCAAAAGTCCAAATAAACTAAATTTCAAACCAAATTCGTGTTCCAAAATAGCCTGCCGATGTTAGCCTAATTTGTGACGTGAAAACTCCATAGAATATGCCATATAAAAATTTGGGTCTGTTTTTGGGATTGGCATATGGTCGAGAAGTGTGACGCGAAAACAAAATAAATTCCGCCGTACAATGTTTCGGGTCTGGATTTCCACAATGAAAATGGCCCAAACAAAACCCGAACGAATCCTGCACCTCCACGTGTCTGCTTGTTGACTGGTTTGTGGTGTGGGACCATCAAACTTCAAACTAATAAAATCTCCCACGTTCAAACAAAACAAGTAACCTCTGTTTTCAATGTAAAAGGCTCTGTTTCCTGTTTTAAACAATTTCTCTATTTTCTGAATGTACAGAGGCCTGTTCAATTAATATGGAAAGTGTTGTTTTCAAATGCAAATTACTGGGACTGTTTTCAAATGCAGAAATGACTGATCATTAATTTGGAAAGCGGCTCAATGTCAGGATTTTTTTTTAACAAACTTAGAAGGTAGTAGAATGTATAGAAGTTGAAGGTAATATTTTCAACACTCCCCCTTACTTTCAGTTGCTGGGTTATTAGTCATACCCAGACATTTCCTCAAAAACTCAAAATTTTTCTGTCCCAATGGCTTGGTCAGAATGTCTGCAAACTGCTCCTGAGTTCTGCAGTCCTCCAAAACAATTTCTCCATTTTTCACCAATTCTCTGATGTAATGGAGCTTTGTGTCAATGTGTTTCGTTCTCTTATGAAACATAGAATTCTTCGGTAATGCAATAACTTAGCTATTGTCATAATAAATCATAGTTACTTTTGTCTATTGTTTTCACAAACTTCTTATCATCCTCCTCATCCAAATTTCTTGACACGCTGCTGTTGTAGCTGCAACATATTCTACCTCTGTTGTGGCCAATTCTACAATGGGTTGTTTTTTAGAAGCCCATGGAATGGCTCCTGAACCCATGCGAAAAACATAACTAGAAGTGCTCTTCTGATCATCTACACTTCCAACCCAATCACTGTTAGTGTATCCAACAAAATCTGAACATTATGAAGCATTATATAAAATACCAAACCATTTAGTACCTTTAGCATACCTCATAATTATCTTCGCTGCCTGCCAATGTGCATCCTTTGGCTTCTCCATGAATCTGGAAATTAAACTAACAACATGCATTATGTCGGGCCTACTTGCAGTCAAATACATGAGGCTGCCAACTATGCTCTTGTACAAGCTAGGATCAAAATCCTTGTTGCTGTCCTCTCTGCTGAGTTTTAATCCCATCACTGTGGGAGTGATTGCTTCTTTTCTCTTCTACATATTAAATATTTCAAGCACTTCATTAACATATTTTTCCTGTGAGATAAAAATCTCATTTTCATCTTGTTCTACTTGTATTCCTAAGAAGTATTTCAACAAACCCATGTCAGTCATTTCAAATTCTTCTTTCATGACTGTTTTAAAATTTTCAATAATGTAATCATCATTACCTATGAAAATAACATCATCAACATATAAAACTACAATCAACATTTTACCATATTTTTCTTTGATGTAGAGGGTGGGTTCTCCCTCGCACTTTTCAAATCCATTCTCCAGTAGATAGGAGTCTGTCCTACTGTACCATGCTCTTGGTGCTTGCTTCAGCCCATAAAGAGCTTTCTTCAAATTGCAAACTTTGTGCTCTTGGCCTTTCTTTTCATAGCCGAGAGGTTGTCAAATGTAAACCTCTTCCATTAACACTCCACTTAGGAATGCTTACTTCACGTCCATTTGGTAAAATTTCCACTTGTATTGTGCTGCTATGGGCAACACTACTTCCATGGTTTCCATTCTAGCAACCGGTGTGAAAGTTTCATCATAATCTATCCAATGTTTCTGATTATATCCCTTGACAACAAGTATGGCCTTGTTTCTCTCTATTTTGCCTTCATCATTACTTTTGGTCTTGTAGACCCATTTAATTTTGTAACACCCCCAATTCATGTGTTTGAATTTCAAAGTTAGACATTTGAACTTTAATCCTAAGGGGAGTGGAACCCAAAGGATAAATATGTTGTGAATGTAATTAAATATTTAATTGAGGAAAATGAACAAAATGATGTCGTGTAGATTGACCAAAATGATTTATGAGATCACTTGCTAAATCCATGAGGATGGATGAAGCAAATATTTTCCCACAATCTTTCAAAAATCCTTGAAAGAAATTAATTCTAAATTTAGATTTTTAAGGAAAAATCTGAATTCCCCAATGATGAGGAAAGTAGTTGGGAAGAGGTAAAAAGCTGGAAAAGCTGGGAAAAGCATAAAACAGCTTTAAAGAATCCCTAAAATGGGAAGCCTAGGCAAACAGGAAGAAAAGCATTCTGAGATTCTCGACGTAGAATTAGAAACATGCTTTGGGGAACAATAGCTTAAATAAGCTGCTCCTAAACAGATTATAGGTTGATCTGTTCTAGGAGATGATCTCAGCTCGGGGGTGAGTTCTGGGAGACAGAAGGACTCTAATTTTGGGAGGTTGGTCAATTACATGAGTGGTATGTCTCTAAAATTCTTGATGTGTTTACTTCATATAGTATGAATTGACTACATATAAAAGTTGATTGTATATTAGAATTACAAATGCTACATTTAACGGAATTAATCATGAGGAATTCACCTTTATAATTCTGCATAGTTGTAGGAAGTAAATCTATGGAGTAGAATCCAACAGAATCTCTAAACCAGTGTTGGTTTAAATCTGAGGATACATAGTTCTCCACAGGAAAATTTGTGAATTAAATTTAATTTACTTCTGATTTATAGAATGAGTTAATATATACATACATAGTAGAGAACTATATGAGAAATTTTGTACTGTATTTGAGAATAGTAGTATATGAACTATCATCTAGACTGTGTATAAAAAGGAAAAGAAAAATTTTACAGACTACCTTCCAGGAACCAGTACACTAATAGAATCACAGTAGCCAGTTATGTCTGCATATAAATAAGACATTCTACATCACAAGGAAGCCAATAACCACCGCATGGGACCGTCCATTAATATTTAGTTTTATGAATTACACTCATAGTATGAGTTAAAACCAATATGTGATAGAAGGATAAATAAATAATTTAACATGAAGATTGTACAACGGTAGGCCAGAAACATAAAGAACCCATTATGTGAATAAGAGACAAGAAGGTATAGTGTCATATTATAAACGAATGTGCTTTCCGCATAGATATATATATACATATTAGCACAAAGACTTCGTAGGTATTTAAAAGCCTAAAGAGATATGATGCTAATCAATTTACAATTACAATTTAATACTTATCTCAATACTGAAATTTCGGGGAAGAGTATAACACAATACTTAGAAATATTTACCATTGAGTTTATCCAACTAACCAGTAGTTGATATTTGCAGAGCACAAAACGAAATCGAAGTACTAGCATAATTCCAGGTATGATAAATGAGACAGAATAATCACGGGAAGCTACAATAAAAGAATGGAGTTATAAAATTATATGCAACCAAACTTACTGTGGAAGAGCACAGTTAAACTGTTGAATAACATAATCCCTACGTGCAGGAATGTAATTCTAACCTATGAATGGCCTATAAGTATTATGGCAACAAAATACAACTGAGTTGGAATGCACGTAGCTACAGAATAATGCCATAAATAAGTAAAAGTCTGAACTCAAGCTAAAAGAGTAAAGTAATGCCTTGTTGCAGATACATAAGAATAGCCATAAGCACAATTTATAATAGGAAACCGACAGAGTTATATAAAAAAAAAAAAATTCAATGATTACAAGTCCACTGTGGCATGAGGACAGTGTCATAATCGTAAACGTTTCCGAAATTGAAATAATGAACGAGTCAGGGTCGAAACCCAAAAAAATTTTTAATAGCTAAAATTTTACAACGACATCAATTAAAGTTATTAAGCGGTCGAAAATGTTCTAGAACGAGGTGAGGAGAATTGGTTCCTTCAAACCAGCGTTCGACGAGTACCAACCTGGAAAGGATCAAAGAAATTTATGTTAGTGCTGAAGGGAGCTACGACTTTCGTGGGTCGAGAGAGAATAGGAAGTCGGTTGTCAATACCTGCAAGAGCCAAAAACCCCAAAATGAGTACGGTTTAAAACGGAAAAGAATGCTATCAAAAAAAAAATTTGTTAAACGAGGAACAATAAATTACATGAGGCTCGAGAAACTCTAAGCTATCAAGGACCTGTCATATACATAGGGAAACGACATAATTAAGCACAAGATGGAGAGTGGGCGTTACCAAAGAAATAAAATAGTTCGTATTTGTATAAACAAGCAGTAGAAATTCCTACCTATACAGGTCAAGAAAATAGTGAACCCGAGTGTTGAAATGAATCACATTCTTCTATTGCCATGCGAAGAACTCAGACAAACTTTCGCGGGGCTTAAGGGAGAGGACGAATATTTTTCCAGGACCATCAACACAACGCAATGGTTCTTTCTAGTTCTAGAGAACGCATATAGGGCAATATAATAACCAGAAACTTAAACCAAACGAATCCAATCACTTGATGCAGCGTAATCTCAAAACACTGCAAAAAGAATTTTTTTTTTTTTTTTTTAAGTTAAGGAGACATGAATCCATCTGTATGGAGCAATGGGAAACGATCCCCATAAATCCAAATTTTAGTGACTAGTCAAAACAAAGACGCGTTACCCTAAACGAAAAAGGGAAAAACTATAACAAGCGATCAAAATAGAGAGTGCACTTCATAACCTCAGAAATTGGCATACCTGCGTGGTTCCATGAAGTACTGAGATACGTAGAAGGAATGGATAGATGCATGCTTAGACCTCAATGGCATCGGAGTGCACTGTTACGAGACCAATCAAACAAGAATGAAGAGAAAAGAACCGACAAAACCAATAACACTGAGATTTATATCCATGAAACCCTAATGCATCGTTTGATCCACATCGTCCACATGGCAAGATCCCAAGGGTGAAGCCACGGATCAAAGAGTGGGATGCGTCATGTACAATCAACACGTTCAGCGTTTAATGTGATTAGCAAGACCATAAATGTCACCACAGGCTGGCCGTGCCATAGAAATTGCAATCGCACCAAGGTAAGCTGGCGTGGGGAGTTCCAGAGTTGCGTGGAGCAAACCCACGTGACCGCCAAACAAATGAGACCCATTCAAAACTACACAACTACACCCAAAATCATATACAGGCTTACGTGGAGGATGAGCTTCACGTCTCAATTTATTTAAATCACATGCCAATCCATATGACGTGGATATCAGAGTAAATGAGTTTAATTTAATATAAATGCTGACAAGGATTCAACGAATGGCCATGAGTGCCTGTACGCACAAATGTCCATACAAATAAATTAAATCGAATTATGATTCACACTTGGTAAACGAGCGGGAATAGGTGAATAATCTTCATTGTCTCATATAAGTCGATCGAATTATAACGAAAGGTTCATTACCCATGACCCAAGGTTCATTAATAAACAACTAAGGTGGTGAGATATAAAAGTGGAATTTTGATAAACAAAACCATTGGGTGATAATTTAAATATAATGATATTTGGTAGTACCAATATTATTATATCCCATTTGGGGAGTGGATATAGTTGAGATAAGCAAATGAATCATAATTAGGCAAACAATTTTGAATTGAGTAAACCAACATAAGTATAGTATCCTTCCAGAATTATAATTGAAAAGAGGAAGGCTTGGAAAAAAATATATATAATAATCCTTGGTATAGTAAATGGGAGGTGTGACAAATGGTATCAGAGCCCAAGTTATAAAACTGGGCTGGTGACATTGTGCTCACTGTTGCTGTATGTTCACTGTATAAATTTATATTGTGAAAAATTTATATTTTTATTTCCACTGATCTGTGTTGTGTAGTGTACAGTGGTGCTGGAATGGCAGAAGGTGGTGAAATTTATGTTGATCTGCATGATGAGGATAATGCACCAGATCCAAATGCGCCCATGATGGCTATGTTGCGATAATTGCAACAAGAGTTGGCTGAGATAAAAAGCGAGAATGACAGATTGTCATTAGCCAGTGAGGAGCAGGAAAATCTCATCAGAGAATTAACTTCGTGGAACAGCCAAGAAGGCGAAGGTTCCGGAAAGAGAAAGACTGATGAGTCTGAAGATGAGGATGTAGTAAGGCATCAATATAAACAGAAAAAGGAATTACAGGGGGGATTCCGAAATATCAAACCTCCCTCCTATGATGGGGAGAAGGAGGAAGATGCTGAAGCCTGGTTATTGAACATGATTAAGTACTTCCAGGTCTATGAATATGAAAGCAATCTGAAGGCCAGATTAGCTGTCTACCAGCTACAAGGTAAGGCTACCTTGTGGTGGGAGGAGACAAAAATGGTGCATGCCATTGATGAAAAGACAGTTACCTGGGAAGATTTCCAGGTTAAGTTCAAAAACCGCTATCTAAATGAACGTTACTATGATGATAAAGCCAAGGAATTTCACGAACTTAGACTAGGACAACTCACAATTGATGAGTTTGTTACTAAGTTTACAAATCTGTTGAGATATGTACCCTACATAAGGGAAGAGAAGGCAAAGGTACAAAGGTTTCTGAATTGTTTGCCTACTGTTTACAAAGAGAAAATTGAATTTGATAACCCAAAAACAATGGACGAAGCTGTTAGAAAAGCTAGATTGTGCTACCAACAGTTTAAAAGAAAAACTGAACATGGAAAAAGCTAGGTAAATAAGAGCGAATTCAAAGGGAAGAAGCAGAAACCAGCCTATTTGAAGAATTTTGGCAGAGATCATCAGCGGAAAAAGTTCAATAAACCCAAAGAAAGTCAAACTGCTCAGTCCCAAGTGGCCTCAAAACAAATAGATGGAGACAATAAGAAGGAGGGTACAGTAAAAATGAGAGAACCCCTAAAATGCTGGGGATGTGGAGAATCCCATCTGTTGAGAGATTGTCCCCATCGAAACATTCAGATGATCATGAGAGATCGAGAAGCTACAACAATAAATGACATAGCCAGAAATATACCAACTATCAGTGCAGCCTTGGAAAATTGGTAAGCAGAACATCAAGCTACCATGGTGCAAATGGAGGGTAAGATTTCTGACCATTCTGTTACAGTTTTAATTGATCCGGGTGCTTCTTTGAGTTACATTAGTCCAGAAATTGTAGGAAAATGTAATCTTAAATCTCAAAAATTTCAGCATTCATGGTTGGTTCAGCTGGCCACTGGAACTAAGAGAATGGTAACACATAAACTGCCCAGAAAAGCAATCAAATTAAATAATTTTCAAACAGAAGTAAATTTGAACATTCTGCCCTTAGGTTCATATGACCTGCTGATAGGAATGGACTGGCTAGAAAAGAAGAAAGCCTTGATGAACTGCTAGGATAAGACTCTGCATTGTGTAGATGAGGAAGGGAAACCTTTTATTCTCAAAGGAAAACCAAAACCTATATCTGTAAGACAAATATCAGCACTGCAATTAAAAAGAACAGCTAGAAAAGGATATCAAGTTTATGCAGTACATGTGGAAGAAATAGAACAGAAAACTGAAGAAAACCTTTTGAATGTATTACCAGTGATAAGGGAATTTAAAGAAGTTTTTTCAGATGATATCCCTCATCTCCCCCCCAAAATAGAGATTGATTTTTCAAACGATCTAGTGCCGGGAGCAGTACCTGTTTCCCGAGCCCCCTATCGAATGAGTCCCCCTAAGCTTATGGAACTGAAAATGAAATTACAAGAACTGTTAGATAAAGGGTATCTCAGGCCGAGTGTGTCTCCTTGGGGAGCACCGGTGCTATTCGTGAAAAAGAAAGATGGCACTTTTTAGATGTGCATTGATTATCACCAACTGAACAAGTTGACCATTAAAAATAGATACCCTTTGCCTCGAATTGATGATCTTTTTGATCAAGTGAGAGGAGCTTCAGTCTTTTCGAAGATTGACTTAAGAACTGGTTATCACCAGCTCAGAATCAAGGAAGAAGACATCAGCAAAACAGCCTTTCGAACCAGGTATGGTCACTACGAATTTGTAGTCCTACCTTTTGGATTGACAAATGCCCCTGCCACATTTATGTGCCTAATGAACAGTGTGTTAAACAAGTACTTGGATAAATTTTTCCTTGTGTTCATAGATGATATCTTAGTCTACTCAAAAAGTGAGGAGGAACATAAAGAACACTTGAGGATAGTATTGCAAACTCTGAAGGAAAACCAGCTATATGCCAAGTTTAGAAAATGTGAATTTTATAAAGATAAGATCCAATATTTGGGTCATATTATTTCTGAACAAGGCCTTGCTGTTGACCCTGAAAAGATAAAGGCTATAAAAGAATGGCCTGTACCAACTGATGTTTCAGCAGTGAGATCATTTATGGGGATTGCAGGCTATTATCGCAGATTCGTGGAGAGATTTTCTACCATAGCATGTCCCATAACATCATTGCAAAGGAAGGGTGTCAAGTTTGAATGGACAGAAAAATGCCAAAATAGTTTTGACCAATTAAAACTGAAACTTACTACAGCCCCCATACTGAAGATTGCAGATCCTGATAAAGAATTTGTCGTATGTACAGATGCCTGTAGAGAGGGGTTAGGAGGAGTTCTCTTGCAGGAGAATTCAGTTATTGCATATGAATCTAGGAAACTGAAGATACATGAATAGAATTATAGTGCCTATGATTTAGAATTAGCTGCTGTTATCCATGCTTTGAAAATGTGGCGACACTATCTCCTTGGGAAAAAATTTACATTAATGACTGATCATATTAGTCTCAAATATTTCTTTTCCCAAACTGATTTGAATGCAAGACAAGCCAGATGGCTGTCTTTTCTAAGTGAATTTGATATGGACATAAAACATATCAGGGGAAAAGAAAATAAAATTGCTGATGCATTGAGCAGAAATGCTTGTCAGCATATAAATAACATTGGAAGTAGTGCCCAGATCGAAGTAGAAGAGTTGGTGAGAAAGGCAGCAAACCAAGATCCAAATTATGAAACACTCTTGGTGAAACTACAAAAAAAGGAGAAAAATGATTTGACTCAAAACCAAAAAGGGCTGATCTGTTATAAAAACAGATTATATGTTCCAAATGTGGAAACCTTGAAAAAATAGATTCTAGATGAATATCACAAACAGCCATATGCAGGACATCCAGGATATCAGAAAATGTTAACATCTTTGAAAAAGAAGTTGTTCTGGCCAGGAATGAAGAAATATGTAGCAGAATATTTAACTAAATGTATGGAATGTCAACTAGTCAAAGTTGAGCATCAGCATCCTGCTGGTCTTTTAAACCCTTTGCCGGTTGCAGAAGGGAAATGGGACACAGTTTCCATGGATTTTATAACAGGATTACCCAAAACCAAATACCATCATGATTTAGTAATGGTAGTAGTAGACACTTTAACCAAAGCTGCCCATTTTATACCAGTGAAATCTACCTTTGGAACAACTCAAGTAGCGAATGTGTTCCTGAAGTAAGTAGTAAGACTCCATGGGGTTCCAAAGGTAATTGTTTCTAACCGAGAAGCTAAATTTACAGCAGATTTTTGGAAAGGGCTATTTGGAGGGATGGGTACTAAATTGAGTTTTAGCACTACTTACCACCCTCAGACAGATGGTCAAACGGAAAGAACTAATCAAATTTTGGAGGACATGCTGAGAATGTATGTGATGGATAGACCATCAAAGTGGGAAGATTACTTGCATTTAGCTGAATTTACCTATAATAACAGCTACCAATCCTCCATCAAAATGAGTCTGTTTGAAGCACTCTATGGGAGAAAATGTCATACTCCCTTGAGCTGGAGTCAACCAGAGGATAAATTGATGTTAGGGCCAGATGCTTTACAAGAGATGGAAAGAATTGTCAAACAGATACAAAGAAATATCAAGACAACACAAGATCGTCAGAAAAATTATGCTGATAAGAAGAGAGTGCACCGAGAATTTAAAGTGGGAGAGCATGTGTACTTACGTATTAAACCCAAAAAGAGCACGCTTTATGCTGGAAGTTGTGCAAAACTATCTCCTAGATACTGTGGTCCTTTTGAAGTATTGGAAAGGGTGGGACCAGTAGCTTACAAGCTGGCCTTACCACCCCATGTTAGAGTTCATGATGTGTTTCATGTTTCGTTATTAAAAAGATATGTGCATGATGCTTCTCACATAGTTGATTGGAATTTTGTACAGGTGGAACCAGAAGGGGAGTTTCTGCCAGAACCGCTTCAAATATTGGAGCGGGAAGAAATTGAATTGAGGATCCGAACGGTAGCAAGAGTAAAGATGCAGTGGAAGCACTTTACTGCTGAAGAAGCTACCTGGGAAAGAGAAGCTGAAATGATAGAAAAATATCCATTTTTATTTGCAAAATGAACTCTAGTAGTTGAATAAAGACATTGAGGATGGTGTTTATTTTCAGAGGGGGAATATGTAACACCCCCAATTCATGTGTTTGAATTTCAAAGTTAGACCTTTGAACTTTAATCCTAAGGGGAGTGGACCCCAAAGGATAAATATGTTGTGAATGTAATTAAATATTTAATTGAGGAAATGAATAAAATGATGTTGTGTAGATTGACCAAAATGAGATTTATGAGATCACTTGCTAAATCCATGAGGATGGATGAAGAAAATATTTCCCCACAATCTTTCAAAAATCCTTGAAAGAAATTAATTCTAAATTTAGATTTTTGAGGAAAAATCTGAATTCCCCAATGATGAGGAAATTAGTTGGGAAGAGGTAAAAATCTGGAAAAGCTGGGAAAAGCATAAAACGGCTTTAAAGAATCCCTAAAATGGGAAGCCTAGGCAAACAGGAAGAAAAGCATCCTAGGATTCTGGATGCAGAATTAGAAACATGCTTTGGGGAACAATAGCTTAAATAAGCTGCTCCTAAACAGATTAGAGGTTGATCTGTTCTAGGAGATGATCTCAGCTTGGGGGTGAGTTCTGGGAGATAGAAGGACTCTAAGGTTGGGAGGTTGGTCAATTACATGAGCGGTATGTCTCAAAAATTCTTGATGTGTTTACTTCATATAGTATGAATTGACTACATATAAAAGTTGATTGTATAATAGAATTACAAATTCTACATTTAACGGAATTAATCATGAGGAATTCACCTTTATAATTCTGCATAGTTGTAGGAAGAAAATCTGTGGAGTAGAATCCAACAGAATCTCTAAACCAGTATTGGTTTAAATCAGAGGATACAGAGTTCTCCACAGGAAAATTTGTGAATTAAATTTAATTTGCTTCTGATTATAGAATGAGTCAATATATAAATACATAGTAGAGAACTATATGAGAAATTATGTACTTTATTTGAGAATAGTAGTATATGAACTTTCCTCTAGACTGTGTATAAAAAGGAAAAGGAAAATTTTACAGACTACCTTCCAGGAACCAGTACACTAATAGAATCACAGTAGCCAGTTATGTCTGCATTATAAATAAGGAATTCTACATCATAAGGAAGCCAATAACAAATTGCATGGGACTGTCCATTAATATTTAGTTTCCATGAATTACACTCATAGTATGAGTTAAAACCAATATGTGAAAGAAGGATAAATAAATAATTTAACATGCAGATTGTACAACAGTAGGCCATAAACATAATCTACTCCATTATGTGAACAAGAGACAAGAAGGTATAGTGTCATATTACAAACGAAAGTGTTTTCCAGACACAGATATATATATACATATTATCACAACACTTGTAGGTATTTACAAAGCCTAAAGAGATATGATGCTAATCAATTTACAATTACAATTTAATAGTTATCTCAATACTGAAATTCTGGGAAGAGCATAGTTGACAATACTTGGAAATATTCAGTTCACTGTTATTATCCAATTACAATCCAGAGGAGTAGGGAAACATACAAAAAACGCAATTGAGTACTAGCATAATGATGGTAAGGATAAATGAGACAGAATAATCACTGGAAGCTACAATAAAAGAATGGAGTTATAAAATTATATGCAACCAAACTTACTGTGGAAGAGCACGGTTAAGCTGTTGAATAACATAATCACTACGTGCAAGAATGTAATTCTAACCTATGAATGGCCTATAAGTATTATGGAAACAAAATACAACTGAGTTGGAATGCACGTAGCTGCAGAATAATGCCATAAATAAGTAAAAATCTGAACTCAAGCTAAAAGAGTAAAGTAATGCCTTGTTGCAGATACATAAGAATAGCCATAAGCACAATTTATAATAGGAAACCGACAGAGTTATATAAAAAAAAAAAAATTTCAACGATTACAAGTCCACTATGGCATGAGGACAGTGTCATAATCGTAAACATTTCCGAAATTGAAATAATGAACGAGTCAGGTCGAAACCCAGAAAAAGTTTTAATAGCTAAAATTATACAACGACATCAATTAAATTTATTAAGCTGTCAAAAATTTTCTAGAACGAGGTGAGGAGAACTAGTTCCTTCAAACCAGCGTTCGACGAGGACCGACCTGGAAAGGATCAAAGAAATTTATGTTAGTGCTGAAGGGAGCTATGACTTTCGTGGGTCAAGAGAGAGTAGGAAGTCGGTTGTCAATACCTGCAAGAGCCAAAAACCCCAAAATGAGTACGATTTAAAACGGAAAAGAACACTATGAAAACAAAAATTTGTTAAACGAGGAACAACAAATTACCTGAGGCTCGAGAAACTCTAAGCTATCAAGGACCTGTCATATACATAGGGAAATGACATAATTAAGCACAAGATGGAGAGTGGGCGTTACCACAGAAATAAAATAGTTCGTATTTGTATAAACAAGCAGTAGAAATTCCTACCTATACAGGTCAAGAAAATAACGAACCCGAGTGTTGAAATGAATCATATTCTTCTATCGCCATGCAAAGAACTCAGACAAACTTTCGCGGGGCTTAAGGGAGAGGACGAGTATTTTTCCAGGACCATCAACACAACGCAATGGTTCTGTCTAGTTCTAGAGAACGAATATAGGGCAATATAATAACCAGAAACTTAAACCAAACGAATCCAATCACTTGACGCAGCGTAATCTCAAAACACTGCAAAAAGTTTTTTTTTTTTTTTAAAGTTAAGCAGACATGAATCCATCTGTATGGAGCAATGGGAAACGATCCCCATAAATCCAAATCTCAGTGACTAGTCAAAACAAAGACGCGTTACCCTAAACGAAAAAGGGAAAAACTATAACAAGCGATCAAAATAGAGAGTGCACTTCATAACCTCAGAAATTGGCATACCTGCGTGGTTCCATGAAGTACTGAGATACGTAGAAGGAATGGATAGATGCACGCTTAGACCTCAATGGCGTCGGAGTGCACTGTTACGAGACCAATCGAACAAGAATGAAGAGAAAAGAACCGACAAAACCAATAACACTAAGATTTATATCCATGAAACCCTAATGCATCGTTTGATCCACATCGTCCACATGGCAAGATCCCAAGGGTGAAGCCATGGATCAAAGAGTGGGATGCGTCATGTACAATCAATACGTTCAGCGTTTAATGTGATTAGCAAGACCATAAATGTCACCACAGGTTGGCCGTGCCATAGAAATTGCAATCGCACCAAGGTAAGCTGGCGTGGGGAGTTCCAGAGTTGCGTGGAGCAAACCCATGTGACCTCCAAACAAATGAGACCCATTCAAAACTACACTACTACACCCAAAATCATATACAGGCTTACGTGGAGAATGAGCTTCACGTCTCAATTTATTTAAATCACATTCCAATCCATATGACGTGGATATCAGAGTAAATGAGTTTGATTTAATATAAATGCTGACAAGGATTCAACGAATGGCCATGAGTGCCTGTACGCACAGATAGCCATACGAATAAATTAAATCAAATTATGATTCACACTTGGTAAACGAGCGGGAATAGGTGAATAATCTTCTTTGTTTCATATAAGTCGATCGAATTATAACGAAAGGTTCATTACCCATGACCCAAGGTTCATTAATAAACAACTAAGGTGGTGAGATATAAAAGTGGGATTTTGATAAACAAAACCATTGGGTGATAATTTAAATATAATGATGTTGGTAGTACTAATATTATTATATCCCATTTGGGGGTGGATATAGTTGAGATAAGCAAATGAATCATAATTAGACAAACAATTTTGAATTGAGTAAACCAACATAAGTATAGTATCCTTCCAGAATTATAATTGAAAAGAGGAAGGCTTGAAAAAAAAAAAAAATTGGTATAGTAAATGGGAGGTGTGACAACTCCAATGACATCTTTACCTTTTGGGAGTTCAATCAAATCCCAAGTCTTGTTTCTTTCTAAGGCATTAATCTCCTCATTCATAGCTTCTATCCATTTCTTATCCTTAATAGCTTCTTCGAAATGAACAGGGTCATCAACATGACAATATAAAGCAAACAAAGAATTGATACCTTAATTTGCTGCCTCTTGTGCATAAATGTCATTCAAATTTCTGAACTTCTTACCTCTTTCACTAGGTGTACAAATGCTTGAAGAAGCACTTGAATTTCCTCCTTGTGGTGTGCTTGGAGAAGAACTCTCATTTCTCCTCAAGGGTGTCTCTTGCTGCTCTTGTGTTGGTGCTGCTGTTTGGGGATGTATTTTAGCCAATTCATCATCATCTTCATCATGAGATAAACAGTGTTTAACATTCACTGTTTTCTCTATGCTTCCATCCCAAGCTTCCTCCTCAATAAACTGAACATCTCTGCTCACAATAAACTTCTTAGTGGATGGGTTGTATAACCTGTAGGCCTTGGATTCCTCACTGTATCCAATGAAAATACATTTCTCCCCCTTGCTGTCCAACTTCTTCCTTAGCTGATCCGGTATGTGTGCATAAGCCACACATCCAAAAACCTTCATATGTGTGACACTTTGCTTTGTGCCACTACATGCCTCTTCCGGCACTTTGTTCATCACTGCTTTTGTAGGGCACCTATTCAAAATGTATGCTGCACAATGTACAGCTTCAGCCCAATAATCATTAGGCAAATGCTTTTCCTTTAACATACTCCTCACCATGTCCATTATGGTTCTATTCTTCCTTTCGGCTACTCCATTTTGCTGCGGAGTATATCTAGTTGTAAACTTCTTATGAATACCATTTTCTCTACAAAAACGTAGAAAATCTTTAGAGATATACTCACTTCCTCTATCAGTCTTTAGGAATTTGATGTGCAGCCCACTTTGGTTCTCAACAAGTGCTTTGAAATTGAAAAAGCTTTCAAACACTTCACTTTTGTTTTTCAAAAAGTAAACCCAAGTTTTTCTTGTAAAATCATCTATGAATGTTAACATATAGTGGCTGCTAGCAAGCGATGGAGTTTGCATCGGTCCACACAAATCTGAGTGGACAATCTCTAAGGGTGCCTTTGCCCTTATGCTTTTCCCGGAAGGAAAACTTTCTCTGTGTTGTTTCCCCAAGATACAACCTTCACAAAGGTTGTCCGGCTTCTCTATCAATGGTAAACCTCTTACCATTCCTTTTTTGTTCAACAAATTAAGACCTCCAAAGTTGAGATGTCCAAATCTCAAGTGCCACAACCAATTTTCATCTTTTGGTTCACTTTGGATAGCCTCTTTTGCCACTGCTGCTATCTTTTCTTCATTCTTCAAATCTGCTCTCATTCTAAGAGGGAACATCCTGTTCCTTGTCATCTTCACTTCAAAAATACATTGTTTGCTGGGTGGTTTGTCCATGATGGTACAAACATCATCCTCAAAAAATACATTGTACCCCTTTTAAACAAGTTGTCCAATAATTAAGAGGTTACACTTCATTCCTAGAACATAATAGACATCTGCTATGGATTTCTTTGCACCTTTTCTTGTTAAAACATTTACATTTCCTTTTCCCATAACATACACTTTACTATCAGTCCCTAGTGTGACTTGTGACTTCACACTCTCATCTAGCATAGAAAACATTGCTAAGTTTCCTGTCATATGGTTACTGCAACCGGAGTCTAGAAACCATAAATCCTCATTCTTTTCTTTAGCCATATTACAAGCCAAAAACAAATTATCTTGGCTGATATTTTCTCTAGTGAAATTTGCACTAGTTCTATTTCCCATATCATGCTACTTCTTTCTACATTCATTAGCATAATGACCATATTTTTTACAATAGTGACATTGGACATTGGACTTATCATACCTCTGTCCTTGAGCATTCTGCTGACCACTCTGCTGGCTGCTGCCTTGGCCTTGATGCTGATTTGGATTGCTGCCCCTTCCTTGAGCATTTACTGGACTGTTCCTTCCACCTCTATTTTGGCTTTTGCCTCTTCCTCTCTTTTTTCCTCTGCCTTGCCCTCTTCCTCTTCCGAAAGACATCTGGGTCTTAAAGGCATGTTCCAAAGATGAGTTTTCACTCTTACCCAATCTCTGGTCATGATTCATCAGTGATGCATGTAGCTCATCCACTGTGAACTTTGTGAGATCCTTAGTCTCCTCTATGGTGGTGACAATCACATCGAATCTTGAGGGTAGACTCCTCAAGATTTTTTCCACAATCCTCTTGTCTTCAAGAGTCTCTCCATGAGATCTTATTTGTGTGACCATTCCAATCACATGAGTGAAGAATGAGTCAAGTTATCTGACTCCTTCATACAAAGAGTCTCAAAGTCTCTCCTCAGCAACTAAAGTTTTGTTGTCTTCACTTTTTCCATGCCTTGATAGGGTGTCTTGAGAGTTTGCCATGCTTCTCTGGATCTCTTGGCTACTGCTATCCTCGGAAACACACTCTCATGCACTGCTTGATATAATAATAAGAGAGCTTTGGAGTCTTTCTTCCTATTGCTCTTCAGCAACTCTTTCTCTTCCTGAGTTAAATCATCAAACTCTTCTTCATCTGCTGGCTCTTCAAAGCCATCCTCAAAAAATTCCCATAAGTCTTGGGAGACAAATAAATCCCTCATAGTTATTGACCAATAGTCATAATTCTTCCCATTAAATAGTGGGAGGTGGATATTTCTAATACCCATGCTAGTGTTGGCTCCAGCCATTCTGCACTCTTAACTATGATTCAAAAAACACTTGACTTTGTATTTAAAATAGTTTTCTGTTCTGCAAAAGTAACACAATAAACTGTATAGAGAAATACCTTGAATTCTTTTTGGTTGAGTCTTCACACTGCTGGAGAAGCTGCTGCAACAAAGAACTCCTTTCCTTTAGCTTCTTTGATCTTCAAAGAGTCTGGACTAGCTCTGATACCATGCTGGAATATTTGAAAATTCTAGAACAAAAAATGGAGAGAGTAATACTCTCCTCTTTAACATAGACAAAAATAAAATTTTCTTGACAGGAGACAGAGTTCAACACTTTGAAAAATTTCTATTCGATTCATTAACTCAAAAAAAACTATTACAAATTATTCCTCACTGAGAGGGATTACAAAACTAGTTTGACTGCTGCAGACGCAGTGCAAAACTATCACTCCATCATTCACAAAACAACACTCTATCTTCTAAGACATACACTGCTGTGTATTCAAAAAACGCACTCTGTTGTGCACACAAAAAAAACTTCACTGTTGTTGTGTAAAAAAAAACTTTCCTACGTTACAAAACAGGATCTGGGGCCTCTTGCTTTTATATATGCAATGCATATATTAAAAACATAACGTACTATGTAAATAAAACAAATCTATTTAAAAATATTCGGGGCCCACACAATCGATAGCCCACATGGCATATTGATGTATGTTATATTATAACAATTCAAAAAAAAGGTTTTAAAAAAAACTTGTCGCAGAAATAAAACATAAACAAACGAACGTTAAAGTATTTGCAAACTTTCGCTTGCCCGGACTTCAAAAGTCCGAATAAACTGAATTTCAAACCAAGTTCACGTTACAAAATAGCCTGCTGATGTCAGCCTAATTTGTGACGTGAAAAATCCATAGAATAGACCATATAAAAATTCGGGTCCGTTTTTGGGCTTGGCGTATGCTCGAGAAGTATGACACGAAAACAAAATAAATTCCACCCTATAATGTTTTGGGTCCGGATTTCCACAATGCAAATGGCCCAAACAAAACCCGAATGAATCCTACGCCTCCACGTGTCTGCCTTCTGACTGGTTTGTGGTGTGGGACCATCAAAATTCAAACTAATAAAATCTCCTGCATTCAAACAAAACAAGTAACCTCTATTTTCAATGTAAAAGGCTCTGTTACCTATTTTAAACAATTTCTTTGTTTTTTGAATGTACAGAGGCCTTTTCAATTAATATGGAAGGTGTTGTTTTCAAATGGAAAGTACTGGGACTGTTTTCAAATGCAGAAATCACTGATCATCAATTCGGAAAGCGGCTCAATGTCAGGATTTTTTTTTAACAAACTTAGAAGGCGACAGAATGTACAACAGTTGAAGGTAATATTTTGAACAGGAATAGCTGATGTGCAACTCATCCATTTATAGTCATAGTGTACTTATTAGGGGATTTGAGAGATGGGTTTTAGGGTTTTTCGGATTTTTTTTTTGTTTTAAGAAGAAGTTTGAATTGTGAAATTCATATAATTTATTTAGAAACTCTTACGGTTATATAATCATTTACATTTTTCTCACTCATTTTTATTATTTATTTCAGTATGTAGATATCATAAAACTTGATTTAATTTTTTTCATATGTGGAAATTTATGATGCCAAAAATGATAGAAGAGAAATATCAATGCTTTTTTATGTATTAATATTGTGAATTCTCTAAATTTTTAGTTATAGATTTTAATAAAATAAAATAAATATGAACTCATGGTATTTTGGTAGTTAAATAGAAAATATATTATGATTTTCATTATGTAACAATTTGTATTTATTCATGATAAGTAGTTGATTTATATTGATTATCTATTTAATATTTGGAATTCGCAATTATTTTTATTTTATTTTATGATGTATGAAAATTTATGTAGTTATATGCATAATTTTATTTGTTTAAACTAATATACTATTCTATAGAAATAATGATAAACATCCATCCATATCAACTAGTATATTGGGATTCCATAGGCTGGTAGAAAACATTAACACGATAGGAAAATTTGTGATAAAGTGGATAAAATTTTTCATACCAGTTGTATTATGTCACCTTAAAGATGAATTAATCAGAATAAAAGGATATTGACAAAATAGAAACTCAATTTCTCTTATTCATTGGTTTTTTTTTTTCCTTTTCTTTTCAATGTCGTGATTTTCTGCTTATAAGTATGATTTTCAATCTGGAAATTTTAAGCTTTACAGAAATAGAATTTCATCATAACTAGAAAATAGGTTTATAGAGTTTGCTTATCAGTTTGATTTTCAATTTGGAAATTCCAATTTAAAATAATAAAATTTGATAATTATTTTAAAAGAATAAGATTTAATAATTGATTTAATTTTTTGTTAAACAAATTTAATGATATCACTTTCTTCAAACTTTTATTTAAATCCATTAACACCATTGATCAATCCCAAAGAGGAAATCCCTCTATTTCAAACCACGATTATTTTGTTGCAACGGCATCCTCTCATATGTTGTTATGACGTGGGTGGTTGCCATGATTTTATAGTACCGAATCACAACTTCGTTTACATGCACCCTTCTTAAGAGCATATTGAATATTGATTTTGATTATACAACTTTATTGGTAGTTACAAAAAATTATCATATTAGTTTAGAAATTAAATTGGTGTGTGAGGTATTTTTATTATGGTATCCATGCCCGATTTGTGATTTCGTGTGGCATGGGCGTTAGACAATAAAAATAGGTTAGGCCATCAGATTGATTCCACATATTCTAGTCCGTTATGAGATTCCCCCTGCACAGCCCTGTCGCTAAAAATCCACAACGGGGTAATTGAATGCGAGATTCAGGTCGAGGGGTTCTCAGGTTCTCCGGTAATTGTGGGGTCATTTAATTTCCAGGACGAAAGCTGCCAGTGTACTGACTCCGTCCTTCAAGGTAAACCCAGATGTTTATTTCTTTACCTTGAACAGTTCATAAGTTTTATTTACAGTTTATGGTTTCTTTCCAGTAGGGTTCCGATGGGGTTGATTCACTACCCCTACTCTGGTATAATGCAGGTTCTTTTCCTGGTAAGTCATTCCTGTACTTCCATGGTGACTCTAGCCAATGGTGACTCCGTTTATAGGGTTTCCTGTGGGAGTTCTCAGGTCCAGGTAAGTAGCTTCAATGAATTCTGATGAAAATTATTTTAGCATCTTCTCTTAAACTGGTCGGACTATGCTACAACCCTGATATGTTTGGCTATTCCTGCAGGTAAACCCGTCCGGTTTACGACGTTAACTTTTGCTCATGGCTCCCTTCCTGGTTTTCATTCATAACAACTCCATTTTCTCTTGTTGTGGATTCAAAGTCTCTCTGATTATGATTTTAAGCAAGAGTCACAGAGATTCCCTAATGGGGGCAAAAGATTATGAGAATCTATGTTAAGGCTAGGCCTTGACACTGACTCCATATTCATTGTACAAATGTATTTATTAAAGCTATAATCAAAATTAGGATCAAACCATTGTTTATTTATATCGAGTTGTGTGATTTCCTTTGGGAAACATTACTTCTAGCTGTGGCCTCGGCCGTGCCTTATTTTGGCATGAATTTGCACTTGTAGTATTACATTTCTGTTCAATTTTTCGAGAAGTATATTTAAAAGAATGTGAACGTGTCTCTTTGAATAGCCACGGAAGATAATCTCCGCTAGGCAGATTTCTGCTGATTTTTTTGTTAGGCATTATTCAAAAAACTCGGTTGGCTGTTCAAGTTTTCAGAGCTTTGGAAGATGGTTGAAAATAATCCCAACTATTTTATTAATGAATTTGATTGCCATTTCTGGAGTAGAAAAGAAATCCGGTATAAGATGTTGGAAATAATTCCATCTATTTCATTAAATGAATTTGATAGTGTGATTTCTCGAGTAACAAAAAAAAATCCAACAACACTGATTAATTTAATTTTTGATTATCTTACTATTTTTCATATCTACTTTTCATATCTACAAGAAATTAGTAATAAAAAATCAGTAAATAAGAAAATGGTGAATACTATATTTTGTATGGCCCTCAAATGCAAAATTAGATACTCAACATCCAGCGCAATTAATATGCAAATCACAGAACTATATATTAAAAAAATTATTAAGCAAATTGATTACGTTTGCTTGTCGCTATATATAGAAGGTGAAATGTATGTCATATATAGAAGGTGAAATTTATGTTTTTAATAGAGTCATAAGTTTATGTCTGTGCGAGTGTTTTTATGGTGTTTTTATGCACGTAAATTAGAGTTTTTATGGTGCGAAACATCTGTAATTTTCGTTTTAGTGTGCGTAGAAAGCGATGGAGTTTCAATCTATTCTTGTAAACTATATTGTCTCTCACGAAAATATAATAAAAAATATATATCGTTGGCCGTTGAGCTGTGAGAATTTATTTTATTGGGTTCGCTCATTGCGCATTACTCTGTTCTTGGTCAATTTTTTCGCATCCCTCTACTTTCAGATTAAATATGTTAATTATATCTCTCGTGCTTTTACTGTAAAAACCCATTGATTTTTCCAATTTTGTGTGGATAAATTCTGAAGTTTGTTGTTTTTCAAGGACTGTAATATGGTGGCTTAGGAATCTGGATATACTTTCCTTATTACTCATATTGATAGTGGCCTTTTCTATCACTTTCGTGAGATGAATATTCCCATAATATTACCAATATCATCTTTTTTATCAAATATACTCGAGAATTGTCATTTTTTTTTAATTTCAAGATTTTCTCATCAAGTATCGATTTTTTTTGAAAGAGATGTCTTCAGTATCTACTAACATATACATCTCCTCTTCCTATCTGATGGAACTGTTATCGAGCTCACTGTCTATTAAATTAAATCAGCCAACCACATCCTCGAACGCAACTTTCTCAAAGAAATATTTTCAATATCAACTGACATATACCTCTCCTCTTCATATGTGATGAAAAAACGCTGTTTATTAGATATAGTGAACAGAACAATAAAAAATACATTCCTGCAAACAGAATTTGTGCAGCATATGAATTGGATATAGCGAACTGTTATCAGGCTCACTCTCCATTAAAGGAAATCAGTCAATCGCATTCTCTCCAACATATCATTCATGTACGTATGGTCACCCACAATTCTCTGTGTTACAATCAAGGCTAACTAGTTTTCTTTGTCAAGGGCATAACCATGTTATAACCATGTTCCTTTTTATTAAAAATTTCTTCTTGCTCAGCCATAGTAAGTTCTATAAGAAGATCAGACTCATGTTCTCTTTTCTGAAGGTGATCATCAAAATGTACTCAGTATGACCTCCCTTCCCTGTTTTTAAAACACAATTCCAGGTCAAAATGTATGTTACGGCTGCTATTACAACATACATGTATAGGTAGAGTCACAATGAATCTAGTCGTGCATTTTATGAGAGACCAAGTAAAAAGGGAAGTCCTATTCCAAGAGAGGGAACGGTACTTCTTCACCTACCCAAATGGGTTTAGGCCAAAAAGAGCCGCTGTCACTATCCTCACCATATGCTCATTGTATGGACACATGGGTATTAAAAATATGCTCATTGTATGGACACATGGGTTTATATTCACCATATGATTATTGTATGGACACATGGGTTTATATTCACCATATGCTCATTGTATAGACACATGGGTATTGAAAATATGCTTATTGTATGGACACATGGATTTATATTCACCATATGCTCATTTGTATGGCCAGACGGGTATTAAAAATTTGCTCATTGTATGGACACATGGGTTTATATTCACCATATGTTCATTGTATCGACACATGGGTCTTAAAAATATTCTCATTGTATGAACACATGGGTTTATATTCACCATATGCTCATTTTATGAATTATTAAAAATAAAGATATTTGGGTTCAATGTTTGATTCTGAAAATTTTGGACTAGACTGATCATTTCTCTTAAACCTAAAATCTGGCATTTGTGTGATGCAAAGGCATTCATGAAATGTATCTTTTAATTTCTTTTTATATTTATCGAAGTCAATGCTATGGGAAATTTTCATTATAGGTGAGTTCTATTAATAGAGCATTAAACTGTTATTTTTATAAATGTATTTTTAAATCTTTGAGGAGTAATGAGTAGTTGGTTAAAAAGTCCAAATAAATACAAATACGAATTGTTTGCATCTGAAACCTACTCTATATACTTTGAATGTGGAAATTGTATCGAATGAAAATTTTCTGTTGGAATAAAGAAAACAGAGTATGAACTCTGTGTATATGCAGTATCTTGTATATTTAGAATCTTTATTCGTTTTTCTTTTTCCGTGTAACCATTTTCTTATAGACAGCTTCGGTGTGAATGGGGTAAATTTGCAATCATATTTATATATTTGTAATGTCGTAAGTTATGTAATTTGTATTTTGGATCTCTCAGTAAGTTATGTTATTGAGTAGAATATATTCAAAATTTATTGTTGAATGTTACAGAAGCCATTATATTACATGAAAATTGCGTGTTAAATTGTTACGATTCAAATGATGCAAATCTTGGAGAAATGTGCTTCGAACATCTATACATTTAGAGTTCATGGAATATGGTAAAATCGTTTCAATAAAGTTTTAATCGTATTTTCGGTGTCCTATGTCCATGCACATGCCTTCATACACGATTTTAGGAGTCAATTTGGAACTTCAATGGCCCAAATATCTAAATTTCCATATCACTTCATTATCTCAAAAAATTTGTATCATAACAAACAAAATATTATTTTAATTGCCATGAATTTTAATATGTTATCATTTTTTTTGTTGACTTCGCATATTTCCTATGGTGTTTGGAAATTAATCCCCACTGCATACCTGAGCAGAAGAACAACAAAAATTAAATTTTTTAATTGATCTCGAAGGACAGCTGCGGCAGCAAAGTTTTAGTGTGTTTTTCATTCCATTGTGCATTCAATTTTTGTGTTTAATTTACCCTGTAACACCAATTTTGTTTAAGAGGCCGTAGTCCTCCTCATATATTGAAAATCGTGGTTTGACCACATTGCATCTCGTATTAAACCTCTGCACCCATTCGTCATTACGTTCCACCAACTATGATATCTCCAGCGCATTCATTTGAATTTAAATACCCCATACATAATTTATGTGCAGCCCGCCAGGTCCACGTCTCCATCTCTGCCACCCAATAGTTGCTTATCACAAGCTCAGGGAGCCTACGTCATCACCTCCTTGAACGCACGTTAAACTTCGGTCCCCACTATACCATGTCAACCATCATCAACCAAATAGAATCGTATCGCACGATTTCATGCATACGTCATTGCCTTTCTGAAACTGTACGATAAGGTTGTCCCCACCACCGCTAGCTCAACGCCCTCCAGCGAATGGCGCATCATCGAAAATCTTTGGTGCACAGCCAGATGGTGGGTTAATCAATGTGATAACCCATCGTATGGTGTATTAAAATGTTTTGCATTATCGTTTGAAATCCACGTGATATAATTTTTTTAAGGTTTAGAACATAGGTTTAATGTTTTATTTGGTTTATGCCCACGATAAATTTTATTTTCTTTATAAAGTTTAAACTTAGATTATTTTATATACGTTGTAAAAATATATGTTTACAACATATATACATATAGACAGAAGTGTAATATGCCGAGTGTAGAAGAGAGGGACTCTATAAAAAAGTAAGTGAAAGACTGTGTGTATTATGAGAGCGAAAAGAAGGAAGTTGTGTGTGTAGCAGCGGATGAAAAGTCATCAGAGGAGCATTTTTTTGTTTGTAAATCTAGAATAACAGTTATGAGGGAAACTATTATTTTGTACCAATGCAGTGCTTTTAATGAAATACATTTTTTGCTCCATCTCTGTGCATACTGTTTTGTTGTTTTCTCTGTGTTGACAGAGAACATTGTGTTCTTCATTGTTTGTTAAGGAATAATCAGACATTCCAACATGGTATCAGAGCCAGTCTAGACTCTCAGCAGTTGCTGAAGAAGCCTAAAGGAAAAATAAGATTGTTGAATTTTTCTCTAGCAGAGTGAAGATTCATCAAGTCAGGTATTTATCAAAAACATTTTTTCTCTCCAAGAGTGTGAAATTTTGTTTGAGAAACACAGTGAAGTTTTTACCATAGTTCTACAAGGCTAGCAATGGTAGGAGCCAACACAAGCACGAGTATGGGAAATACTCAACACCCACAGTTCAATGGGAAGAACTATGACTATTGGGCAATCACAATGAGAGCTTTGTTTGCATCTCAAGATGTATGGGAGCTAGTTGAAGATTGTTTAGAAGAACCAAAACATGAACAAGAATTTAATGCCTTAACACAAGCAGAGAAAGATTTGCTAAAGAGTAATAGAAAGAGGGACTCAAAATCCCTCCTCTATATCTATCAAAAAGTGCATGAAAGAATATTTCCAAAAATTGCAGTAGCAAAGAAGTCCAAGGATGCATGGGATACCCTCTAGACAGCTTATCGAGGTATGGAGAAGGTAAATACAACGAAGCTTCAATTAATGAGAAGAGATTATGAAGTCATTTGCATGAAAGAGTGTGATACAATAGACTCATTCTTTACATTGCTGATTGGGTTGGTTACCCAAATAAGATCTCATGGAGAGACAATAGAAGAAAGAAGAATAGTGGAGAAAGTATTGAGGAGATTACCCTCGAGGTTTGATGTGATAGTAGCAACCATTGAAGAGACAAAGGATCTCTCAATGTTTACTGTTGATGAACTTCGTTCATCATTGATGCCACATGAACAAAGATTAAGCAGAATAGAAAACTCATCTTTGGAGAATGCCTCTAAGACCCAAATGTTCTTTGGAAGAGGAAGAGGTCAAGGTAGATCAATACAGAGGAAAAAGTAGAGGCAGAAGCCAAAACAGAGGAAGAAACAACCCTGTGAATACAAGTGGAAGGGGCAACAATCAAAGTCAGAATCAAAGCCAAGGTAGCAACCAACAAGGTGGACAAAATCAAGCACATGGACAAAGGTATGATAAATCCTAAGTCCAATGTCATTACTGTAAGAAGTATGGGCATTATGCAAATGAATGTAGGATGAAATAGAGTGAAATGGGTGTCAGACCTAGTGCTAACTTTACTAAAGAAACTCTGATCCAAGAAAATTTGTTCTTAGCATGTAATTTGGCTGAAGAGAAGAATGAAGATATATGGCTTCTAGATTCAAGATATAGCAACCATGTAACTGGAAACATTTCTATGTTTTGCATGTTAGATGAAAATGTGAAGTCGCAAGTAACATTGGGGACGAATAATAAAGTCTTTCTCATGGGAAAAGGCAAAGTAAGTGTTTTGATAAATAAAGCAGATATAAAAACCATATTAGATGTTTACTATGTGTCTGGAATGAAGTGTAAACTTTTTAGCATTGGACAACTCATTCAGAAAGCACTACAAGGAAAAGACTCCCTAGCGGATGTTTTTTAGGAACCCCTTATATAAATACTTCGTACATTCGTTTGTAGTGGAGGTTACTAAAGGAGGTTGGGAGGAGGGTTTTGTGGATGTTCTCTGTTTGGTGTGCTTATCATCCAACATTGCATTGGTGCTTACTATAAGAGAAAGCACCAGTGCGCACAAAAAATTCGCACACAGGACATCGTGCACTTTGTACAAACCCGCCCGGTGCATCATATTACTGTAGAGCACCGGTGCTTCACAACTCTTCCACATCGGTGTATCACAAAACACTGTGCCAAAACAAAAACCGCCTGTTGCGGTATTAAGAAACTACACTGGTGCATCATAAAATAACATGCCAAAACAGAAATCGACTAGTCCATTTTTAAGAAACAACAGCGGTGTGCCTATAAACCACGCGAAATGGAAAAGGGTTAAATAAATAAAAAATTACGGCAAAAAAACCAGATTTTTCACTATTTTCAATGCTCCAGAGCTCTCAATCACTAGTGCATCCTAAAAGAGAAAGCACTGGTGCACACAAAAAATTGGCACAATGAACAAAATGTGCTTCGTACACACTGCCTAGTGCATCCTATTACTCTAAAGCACCATTTCTTCACAACTCTTCTGCATCGGTGCATCATAAAACACCACGCCAAGACAGAAACTGCGTAGTGCGGTGTTAAGAAACTGCACCGATGCATCTTAAAACATCGCTCCAAAACATAAACGGATTGGTGCGTTCGTATGAAATAGCACGGGTGTGCCTATAAAACCTATGCTCCAGAACAGGGTTAAATAAAAAAAAAAAATTACTGCCAAAAAACCGCATTTTTCACTTTTCTCAGTGCTCTAGAGCTCTCAATCACCAGTGCACTCTACAAGAGAAAGCACGAGTCAGATAAAACATTGGCACACCGGACACCATGTGCTCTGTATATAGCCACCTGGTGCATCCTATTACTGTAGAGCATTGGTGTTTCACAACTATCCTACCTCGGTGCATCATAAAACAACGCGCAAAAAATTAAATCGCCCAGTGTGGTCTTAGGCAACCACACCGGCGCGCCTATAAAACCCCACGCACTAGAATAGTGTTAAATAAAAAAAAGTTACTAGAAAAAAACCGCATTTTTCACTTTTGTTAGTTCTCGAGAGCTCTCAAGCACCGGTGCAATTTCTCCTTCTCTGAGTTGCCTTGACATCAGTGCTCCCATTGCACCCATTGCACACTCTACTTCTGTGCATTGCCCAACAATCTCCGACTTGAATTTTGCAAAATGGTGGGAAAATTTTCTTTTGCAAATTCTACAGCCAATATGTCTCCTCGACGGAAAAATGTACAGGTATTTTTTTTTTGCTTTTCCATAATTAAGAGTTTTAGCGGATTAGAATTTGAAATAACCTTAAAACTAACCATTTAAAAGGAAAAATAAATATATAAAAATTCGCGCAGTGAGCATGAGCCATTCGGCTCACACTGGTCAGTGGTGCTCCTTGTAAAATTTATAGGCTCCACCACAACCGGTGCTAACGGTATCTGCACTATATCCAGACGGTACCGAAAGGCGTGCTGCGTTATTTTAAAATTAAAAAAAAAGGGCGGTGTGGTAATTTAGCCAATTGCATCGTTAACAAAGGGAATATAAATGTGCTACGTTGACAAAAATATCCGCCCAAATGTCTATCATCATGCTGCATTCGGCATTTTGGCAGGGTCAACGGTGCAGCCTGGTAAAAGACCGCACCATTGTGTATGTAATTTGTCAAGGCATCAGTGTGTTCACACAACTATAAGCGTTGGGGCCTATATTTTAGTCAGCACACCGCTCTTCTGACACCATATATAGTCAACGGTGCTTTAAAAAATTTCAAGTGCACCACATATGGTGTGTTTTATGTCATCTGAGGCACTACCTCTGGTGCACTACAAACAAACACCACACCAGAACCAATGCATGATTGTTTTTGTGGCACGCAGACTCATCTATTTTTTTTCCAAAAAAAAAATTATATGTATATTCCTAAATACATGTCTGATTTAATAAAAAAAATATTTAATATGTCAATGATTTAGAGAGAAGAGGAGGAACAACAGTAACAACAGGTGGAGCAGTATGACATGGTTCGCCAGTGGGAGGCACAAGAGAGGGAGAGAGATGGGTACCCTCACCCTATTATAGTAGATACCCAGGTGCTCCTAAGGCAGGTAGGCCTCCTCATGTTCGATGAGGAGGCTACTTCCCTAAAGGCCCATAGTGTGTCTTTTAGACATCTTATCCACAGGTGGAATGCCCACCAATAGGCTTTCTAGGTTGTTCCTGACCAGTGGTACACACCCACTGAGGATATACATTTCATTACAGGGCTATTGAGGAGAGGGGTGGATTTTCCCTCATTCCCACAGGTTCCAGATGATTGTGTAGCAGGGAGTAAGTTAGTTTACTCTCAGAGAGACATTGGAGTAGATGTATTGTCTCTTACAAAGTTTCAGGTTGCTGGAGGTCAATTATGTATTGGTGCATTTGGTAGATAGGATGTGCAGTGCCTTTCTCTTCTCATTTCGACCATTTCACACAACACTAGTGATGGGAAAATAATTATTTTCTCGCTTCTATATTATTCTGGTTCTTCAGTATAGGAGCCATGACTTTTCAGGTGGTCTGCCATTCTTTTGTGGCAATTCTCTATAGCCTTAGATAGATGTCGTGCTCATGCACAAGGGAGAGTCAACTTCCCTTTTGCTTCAAAGATTTTTTGTTTATTTTTTGAGAGGTTTCCAAAGATGAGGCCTACTTTTTTCGGCAAACTCATAGGCCGATGTTGGAGGCCCAGATGCACATATGGGGGTAGATGATGCCCAAGAGGGGAGAGATTATGTTTCTGGCCAGGATATCACATGATGCACTAGACTTACTAGCCAGTGTTTACGAGCTGTGTACCTTCATTATGGTCCCCTGTACTTATGCTAGATTGGATTGGCAAGGGTGTGCCAACATCCTCTTCACAAATTATGAGCTGCCAGATGATAGAGGTAATATTACTATTTTATTTATATTTATTCTAACATGTTCTTTAACTTGTTTTTATTAAATTTTGTAATGAAAATTTCTAATTATTGTTCAGTACTTGTATACATTGGCTCTTTTGATGACAACGAGATGCCGATACCACCACATGATCCAGGTGTGGATCCTAATGGCGATCAATGCATGGCAGATATCAAGGATCATGATCAGGAGGCCGGTGCAGAGAGACATGCTCCTACTGGTGCGTCGGTACCACCTTTTGCTAGGCATGGTTGACGTGATACTAGAGGATGGATTTGGGCGACCAAATCAATGCATTGATTATTAAGGCTGGCATTAGGCCCGCTCATTACAGAGACATACAGGCCGATGATAGGCTATTACAGATGTGGAGAGGCATGTCGTGTGACATGTAAAGCCTGATGTGGCATGTCGTAGGAGATATGATAGTTGTTACACGACTGAGGAGTACTCTTGCATGTTATAGGCATGGTTGAGCCACAACACGTGATGGACAGTCCGCGTACAGTGACTCATCATCTCATGATTGTTCACCTCACGTCACGCCTGATGAGCATGAGGCTCCAGTAGCATCTAGCAGTCATCATGGAGATGAGGCTGGACCATCAACCATGCCTAGTCAGTAGCCTACAACATCCATTAGTACTAGTCATGATCATGATTAGGCTGGACCATCGACCATCGAGGTTGCACCATTGACTGAGAAAGCCTCCATTATTACTGCTATTGATGTTGTACTACCACTGGCTGATCAATGACATTTATATTACAGTTGTATATTTTTAACATTATTGAGTTATATATAAATATATCTCTATATATATGGTTCATGTATTTTATGTTCATGTTGCAGTTGTACTTAATTTACATTTTGGTGATCATAATGATGTGTATATTGCTAAGTCATGTTAGATATGTTCATTTAATGTGCAACTTGCAAATAGATGTGTATGTGATAGCATGAGTTATTTGACATGAGATGTATATTTGATATTTGTGTTGTGATGATGTTAATATATAATGTTAATTTGATGTTTGAATGTGTTTTTTAGTTGAATATGATGTTTGTACGATGGTTATCATGATCGTGATTTTTATTAATTAATTTAATATTAAATGACCATGATATTTATTAAATATTATGTCGTGATTGTAATTGAAATTTAAATTTTAATTGTATATAAAATTGTAAAATTGTATTTGTATTTGTAATTGTAATTTTAACTGTAATTGTATGTAAAATATTTAATGTAAAATTTTAATTGTAAATGTAACATTTAATTATTGTAAAATGATTGTAATTGTAATTTTAATTGTAATTGTATATATGACAAATTGTAAAATTGTAATTGTAATTCTAATTGTATGTAAAAATCTAAAATTGTAATTGTATTTGTAATTGTAATTGTAATTGTATGTAAAATATTTATTAATGTAAAATTTTAGTTGTAATTGTAATATTTAATTTATTGTGAAATAATTGTAATTGTAATTTTAATTGTAATTGTATGTAAAATATTTGTAAAATTGTAATTGTAATTGTAAATGAAATTCTAATTCTAATTCTAATTGTATGTAAAATATTTGTCAAATTTTAATTGTATTACAGTGAAATGATTGTAATTGTAAAATTTTAATTGTAAATATAATTGTATGTAAAATTAAAATTGTAATTGTAATTGTAATTCTATGTGAAATTGTAATTGTATTAATTTCAAAATTTTAATTGTATTAATGTGAAATGATTTTATTAAAATATTTAAATTTGTAAATTTGTAAATAATTATAAAATAATAAATCTAGAATAAAATGAATTTTTGTAACATAATAAAGTTTAGAGAATAATGCAAATAAATTAATTTACTTTAGAATTATCATTATTTTACTATGATCTTACATACAAAAAACAAATAACTTTATACAGTCCGATGCACTTATCATCATAACAGACACCAGTGCGTCTTACTACAAAAATGCACCGGTGCTTCACAACTCTTCTGCACCAGTGTGTCATAAAACATCGTGCCAAAACAGAAACCTCAATCTTACAAACCGCACCAATGCGCCTATAAAACCCCATACACCGGAACAAGGTTATTCTATAAAGTGCATTATTGGTGTAGCGGAGGGTTCGGATCACAGGAAAGAATTTTTCTAAGGGAAGGATTCTCATTCCCTTAAGGACAACAGAGAAAGATCAATTGACATTGTTGATTGGGCTGGTAGGTCCCATGAAGGGAAATATTATATAGAATGTGTTTAAAAGCAGCTGGGAGCATTGTCTGAGCTTCGGTTGGCTTACATAAACTTTTATTGGCAAAGCTGACATCACATAAAATCACATATTCGAGTTTCAGTGGAACCTGAATGGCATATCTAACTTTTCTGAGCTATGGTCATGTGGATGAAACCAGTAAAAAGTCTTCTTGTATTATAAATGGAAATTCAATGACCATTTCTGTGGGAAGAAAAGCACAAATACCTGTAGCTACGATATTTCCACCTGCAAATCGGGTTCCCATTGGGAAAGATAATGTAATAGCCCATTTTGCAATGTCTTTCCTCTGCTCAACCCTATACTCATTTTCTATGGGAAACCATTGCCTCCACATGTAATAACTGCATCGTCTAGTCGAAAATCGGTCTTGTTCTGCTAACAAATGCAGAATGAAGGACTCGTTATCATTGCTCCCAGAACATTCAAGGTCAGTTTCTCATAAAACAAAGATTCTATAAATTTTGTTAAGATGAAGATAGAAATAACAAACGAGAAAAGTGGAAATTGGATGCTAAGATGGAGGAGAAACTTACAAATGAGAAAGAAAATCATGGGGCACCTTTTCTTGTTTTAGGTTATGGAAAGGTTCAGGTTCCTTTTTCTAAAATAAGAAGAGGTGTAGTTTTGAAAAGAAATGGCCCAAATATTTTCACAGCAAAATTTACATTTCCAACATGTGTAAAAACTTAAATATCTCCAACTTCAATAACTTCTCAGAAATAAAACTTTCCCAACCATTTGTGAAAATTTCCCATGTCTTAGCATAGCACAAGTTCACATGCCACAATTTCCCACTTGGGCGTTGTAGTGTTGCATCTTCAAACGCCCGACATTGCATTCCCTCCACATAATTAGTGGGGACCTCCTACACTAAAAAAATTTCATTGCAAGAATAGTTATTTCCATCAAGAATTTATCTAATTCCAATTCTTAAGAATAAACAAAACTATAATTCTCAATTTCTATGGTTGGAGTTCACTAACCTTAACCACAAATCGGTGCTATTGTACATATAACTGCACTATTTCCTTTTAGTTACTGTGCATCGGTGCCAGTGGTACCTAAGGATGCACTAGTGAAGTGCTATTAAGTGACGCACTGGTAACGAATAAATGCAAATAAAGAAAGTGCAACTCTAATTTCTTTAAGTGAAAAAAAGCGGAAAATTAAAAAATGGGCGGAAAAATATTTTCGAAAATCTAATTTCATAAAATAAATCTTTAAATACTAAACACTTTTCATTATTTCACTATTTTTGCTAAAATTTTCAGCCAGAGAATTGCAGGAGACATACCTGGAGCAAGAGAGCACGAGAGCACTATGCAGCAGCGAAATACGTTCGAACAGAAGTATTCAGATAATTAGAAACCAAACCTCTGGTGATTCAAAAGCTGTATCATATAACTGCAAACTATCTCGTGATTAAATTAATTTTTTTTTTTTTACTTTCTCTGCATTTCTTTTACTTTTTCTGCAACTTTATCCATTTTTACCCTAAACCCTTCATTTTTTTTTGCTTTTTCCCTTTCTTCTCCTTGTTTATTTGATTTCAGAATTAGGTTTTTTCATTTTAGATTGACATCCAACCCACGGGAGGAATTGCATAGTGAAATCCCAATCCATTCGGCCATTGCATGATTTTTTGGAAAAAATTGATTTTTTTTATCGGTGCGCCCTACATAACCTAGCACACCGCATAAGTACTATAATAAAAAATTTGAAAACAATTATTTTAAATCAGTGCGCCATATCTGAAATAGGACACCAGTGCTCCATGTTATGAGGATAGCACCATACGGTCTATGACAATGCTTGTTCAGTGCGTTTATAATACCCCCACACACCGACGGTGGTGCATAATTCATGAAACACACACTGGTTTCTTGAGATTTGTTTTTTACCTAAAGAGTTAACAATTTATTTATAAATATATTAATGAATGATATGGTATAGGTTTCATATTGATAAAGAAAATACTAAAAAGAGATCAAGTAACAAAAATACTGATAACACATCAAGAAAAGAAAAAAATGCAAGTTCTTTGTAAATTCTTTATAAAAAATATTATTTTTGACCGATATGTAAGTTTAACTAATATGTATTTTTTGTTGTGTATCATGCAGAGCCACAAAACGATGAATCTCGATAATATTATTTCTGATATAGGACTAGAAGATCATAAAAGATTAATGGAAAAATTGAAAAAGGATGGATCAGGTGAATGAAAAAATACTATCGATCCAACATGAATTTCTTTTTTTTAATTATCATTAATAATATACTTAAAATTATTAGATAACATGTGTCAAACAGTCTATTAATTCACATCTGTTTAATGTTCTACAGGGACCAACAACTCAAGAAAGGAATGTTGTTCTAAGAAAAGAAAAATAATAGAACATGCAAATGAAAACGAATTGCTCCTTAGCTCATCTAGAGTGGTACCAGAGGTTAACGAAAGGGGGAAAAACTTTTACAAAAGGTTGAGGGATCTAGTGGAACGAATGTATAGACTTTATTTCCACTTATAATACAAAAATCAATATAATGATTCCAAGAACCAAATTTTATCCAAACTACAGGAAGAGTTTCTAAAGAATTGGTCAATGAGACATGTGAGACTTTTAATAGCAAAAACGTACAAAAATAAAAAAAAAAACAATGAAAAATTAATATTCCTTTAAATGTTTGTCTAGAATTATTTATAAATATCACTTTTGTTATATTTACTTTTCATATATCAACATAAAAATTAAATATTTTATTGTCATGTTCCATTTTCAGAAATATTATAAAAATCTCAAAAGATGAACAAGTTGATATCAAAAATATGCCAGTAGGAATGTCTAGAAAAGTGTACAAGGAGATGGTCAAAGAAATGGACAAAATTGCATCACAGGAGGAGCCATCTCAACAACAACATGCTTCAACTGTAATACGTAGTCATTGAATTTTTCAATCGTTAGGTACAATAAATAAACAATTTAGCATTAAATATTAATTTTCAAGAATTTTCTTGGAGAAAAGAAAAGAAAATGGAACCCATTCAGCACATAAAAGAGGATGACCAGGAAGAAAAGGGTCGATATCTAAGTTTGTCAGTAATTGTTAATTACTTATAACAACTTAACTAGATTTAATTTTTGTATTTTTTAAGTTTTTTTACAAAAATCATCATTGAATGTATTCAAACAGGTGCTAATATACAAATAAGAACAATAAGATGAATTGATTGAAATTGGGTTAAATATGGGTTGTGAGTATATGTTGGCATATTAGAAATTAATTGTGGAATTGGTAAGCATCTATCGTTCTTTTTTTACTTAGCTACGTCTATAATTAATAGAACAAAATAATCTTTTATATTAAATATATGATTTTTTATGGGGTATAAAACTTGCGGGAAACAAAGTATGGAATTGCGCCAACAGATGAAATTTTGAAAGATGGCATGGTACATGGTTTTGAAAGAATGTGTGTGGTTTATGAGTCAATTGTTGCTATGGTACATCATTTTTCTTTTCGATTTACATTGATATATATTATTTAATATTGAAATTTTCATTACTCTCACGAATGGGTGGAAATGTGAAGTTGGGTTACACTTTTGTGAGAATCGGGGGCATAAATTTTTTTTCGGCAATAGTTCGATCGAACTTTTTATAAAGTTTGGCTGAACTCGTTATTCCATTTATATTGATGGCACACTAATGACGTGGGTAAACAAAATTTTTTCCGGAGATGGGAAAATCGGCAACAAAAGTTCGGCCGAACTTTTACTCTTAAAATAGTTTGGCCGAACTAGTTCTTATAAATATATTTCCTGAGAAGTTTATTTGTTTCCTGCGTATGTGTCTCTTTGCTCTGTTTCTTCACACATTGTTGTGTTTCTATTATGTTCATTGAATTTTTGTGGCGCTACTGCTGGTCTAGGGCTGCTTCCATCCAATCTTTTGGTGATTATCTGCGACGACGTCAAGCGAACTACGGGATAAGCAGCTCTTTCTATTGTTGATTCTCCACCTGTGCATGGAAGTTTAGATCAATTTGAAATGTAATTATGTGTTCTTTATTTTGTTGATTCTCCACCTCTGCATGGAATTTTAGATCAAGTTAAAATGTAATTATGGGTTTATTTGGCTCTGAAATGTAATTTTGGGTTTATTTGGCTCTTGATGCAATGCTTTTTTTCTCTCGTGCAGCTTCTCTATTTTATGATTGCATACTAAGTATAATTAAACATTTTTAGCTATGGAACGATGTCTCAGTGTATAGTTGTTTTTTTTTTTTTGATGGATAAGAAAGGACATGATCTCTGTTTCAGTGTATAGCATTTTTTTTTTTTTGATACACTTCACTGGGCCTACTGGTATTAGTTTATAATAATCCTTATTTTCCTATTATTCAAACAAGATAGCATAATCAAACCATCCCTAGAAATTTCTATTAGCTAATAATCAGTTTGAAAAAATTCTTATTGTTCCTGTGGATCCAACAATTTCATCCGCTCTAGTTGATTCTCCACCTGTGCGTGGAATTTTACCACCCTTGTTAAGCTTATGCCATTATTGAGCCTTCTCTTGATTCCTCAACGCTGGAATGTGAAACCTTTAGTATTTTTTGTAATCACTCATGGTGTGGATAGATTGTAGCTAAACAACCATAATTATGCTTTAAATTTCATTACCTTTTGCTGTAAGGTGTATGTTGAATTTCTGGTAGTATGATATGCATTCAGTTGCTGCAGTTGTTACTGTTCCTGTGGATCCATCAATTTCATCTGCTCTAGCTGATTCTCGCCTTGTCCATGGAATTTTACCACCACTGTTAAGCTTATGCCCTTACTGAGCCTTCTCTCTATTCCTCAACGCTGGAATGTGCAACCTTTACTATTTTTTTAAATCGCTCATGGTGTGGATAAACTGTAGCTAGAAAGCCATAATCAGGCAAACAATCGTAATTAGGAATACGAGGGTGAAGGGAACTTTGTTTTAGAATAAGAATGATTGAACTAGAGTGATCTACTACTGTAATGTGACTACATCTTCTCTTTTTGGATGTATTTCTGTATGAGGCAGAATCTGATCTTTTATACTTGATAACATGTTATGGGTATATCAAGAGGATTTTGTATATGAACTATTATCAATATATGAAATAGGGTTTTTTCTCCTTTGAAAAAAGAGTTGGAATCATTCTAAATTCACATATGTTCAGTGGTGTCACCTTTGTGAACAGCTAGAACTCTATTGGGAGGCTTCTCTATTTTTTTACTCTTTTCTCATACTGTCAAAGGCTGTTATATGTTATATGGGCTAGACTATATAGTTATTAGACTACATATCTTCATATATATATTGCAAATAGTATGATGGAAACCAAACATAATAATGTATTAGGACATCATAACTTGCTAATTAGTTATTAGACTACATATCTTCATATAGAACTTGCAAATAGCATGATGGAAATGTGAACTTGCAGATATTATGATGGATATTTGGATCTCATGACTCTTCATGATTAATGCTTCTATAAACAAAACATAATAATGTATTAGGACATGCTCCTTTAGCTTGCAAATATTCTGGAAGAAATGTGGATCTCATGACTCTTCATGATTAATGCTTCTAGAAACCAAACATAATTTAATGTATTAGGACATGCTCCTTTAGGCTTGGTGTAATTACCTTTGCTTTTTATTTCTCTCTTACACACACACACCAACACCCACACACACATATATATGAAGAGATGATCCCATTTTCTTTTTTATTCATAGATCAAATGTCATTTAAATACAAGATTTATCATAACGTACAATGATTCATTCCATATTATTCATAAACTTTTTCATTAAAAAATGAACCCTTTAAATGATGAACCTAGTTAATGCTTCTTCTTGATGAAGAAGACTACTTGATCTTTCAATTTTAATTTGATGATGGTCCTTTGTTATCTTTCTTAACTACTTTGTTATCTTTCTTGACTACTTCAAATTATTGACACAATCATATGCTTCTTGTTACTCTTTTTATTCCTTCCTTATATTGTATTCTGCCCCTTGGAGATTGTGTACTCTCCCACATAGATATTGCCATCAATTTTGATGGTCCTTTGTTATCTTTCTTGACTACTTCAAATTATCTAATTATTGACACAATCATATAGATATTGCACTAAATTTTGATGGTCCTTTGTTATCTTTATTTACTTCAAATTATTTTACACTTGATCATATAGATATCATATAGATATTGCACTGAATTTTGATGGTCCTTTGTTATCTTTCTTGACTACTTCAAATTATTGACACAATCATATGCTTTTTGTTACTCTTCTTATTCCTTCCTTATATCTATTCTCCCACTTATATATTATGTACTCTCCCACATATATATTTAACTCAATTTCATAGGCTCTTCTTTTGAAATCAAATATATTGTATTCTCCCCCTTAGATAGTGTGTACTCTCCCACATAGATATTTCACTCAATTTCATAGGCTATTCTTTTGAAGTCAAATAACTGACAATAATTGACAAGAACTATCCCTAATTTGTTTCTCACATGTTCAAATGGGTCTCTAACAAGATAATTTACAAGAAATATCCCTAATTTGTTTCTCACATATTCAAATGCTTCTCTAACAAGAGGCTTTGTGGGTATGTATTCCATCTTCACTATTTTCGCAAAGTCTTGTTGTGTGAGGAAGTGGTACTTTATGATGATACATAAATAGCAGTTGAAGGAAGTAGAATATTTTATTTTTGAAATTATTATTACACTTCTATCAAAAACATTAATAGATATATAGATTTACCTTACTATCTTGTAGAGCCCATTTCATCCAAAACACTTAAAAACAAATTTACCTTACCTTAATATCTTGTAGACCCCATTTCATCCAAAACACTCAAAAAATAAATTTACCTTAATATCTTGTAGAATCCATTTCATCCAAAACACTCAAAAAGAAGTAACTACTATGTACATTCCACTTCTACTCACTCAAAAAGAGATTTACCTTAATATCTTTTAGAGTCCATTTCATCCAAAACACTAAAAAAGAAGTAACTACTATGTATTCCACTTCTACTCACTCAAAAAGAAATTTACCTTAATATATTGTAGAGCCCATTTCATCTAAAATACCCAAAAAGAAGTAACTACCATGTATTCCACTTCTACTCTAGATAGAGAAAGTAACAACTCTTTCTTGCTTAACCATTAAACCAAAGACTCCTCTAAGTAGAATTATACATTGTCCACTTGTACTTTTCGCAAGCCTAGTTGAATCTCTATATGTTTTCAATGTAAATTTCTACTAGTAAATCTGTCAATATAAATTTCTTAACTTCTACAAGTTCTATAGGAAGATTCTGTAAAGGGCTAGGTAGCCTCTGGATCTCATCTTTTATGAAAGGTGAAACATCTAGTAAATGCCCCTACAATCAATCTCTGGAATACATCTAAATAGAATTTCTTCATTTTAATATCCATAAAACACAACCACTTGAAGTTATTCATTTTAATATCCATAAAACACAACCTCTTTAAGGTAAACAGTGTACATGTGTCATTTTTCCCACAAACTAAAGGCTTCCTCCCATTAATTTTAGATGTGAATTCTACCATAAAATTTTTAAATCAAAATTTAAGATAAAGCATGCACGTGTCATTTGCAATAAATTTCAATTTAATATCTAAATTCACATATGTTTAGTGGTGTCATTGTTTCACTTCTGATATTATGTTGCTTACATTGATGAACAGGTGGAACTTTGCTGGGAGGCCACTCTATTTTTTGACTCTTTGCTCATACTGTCAAAGGTTGATATATGTTATATGGGCTATACTATAGAGTTATTAGACTACATATCTTCATATAGAACTTGCAAATAGTATGATGGAAACCAAAAATAATAATGTATTAGGACATCACAACTTGCTAATTAGTTATTAGACTACATATCTTCATATATAATTTGAAAATAGCATGATGGAAATGTGAACTTGCAAATAGTATGCTGGAAATGTGGATCTCATGACTCTTCATGATTAAAGCTTATAGAAACCAAACATAATAATGTATTATGACATGATCCTTTAACTTGCAAATAGTATGGTCGAAATGTGGATATCATGACTCTACATGATTAATGCTGAATCTAGAAACCAAACATAATTTAATGTATTAGGACATAATTTATTGTATAAGGACATGCTCCTTTAGGTTTGATGGAATTAGCTTTGCCTTTTGTTTCTCCTTTACACACACATATATATGAAGATATGATCCCATTTTCTTTTTTATTCATAGGTCAAATGTCATTTAAATACAATATTTATCATAATTTACAATGATTCATTCCATATTACTCATAAAATTTTTCATTAAAAAATGAACCCTTTAAATGATGAACCTAGTTAATGCTTCTTCTTCATGAAGAAGGCTACTTGATATTTCAATTTGAATTTGATGATGGTCCTTTGTTATCTTTCTTGACTACTTCAAATTATTGACACAATCATATGCTTCTTGTTACTCTTTCTATTCCTTCCTTATATCGTATTCTCCCCCTTAGATATTGTGTACTTCAAATTTCTATCAAGTAAATTTGTCAATGTAAATTTCTTAACTTCTACAAGTTCTATAGGCACAGTTTTTAAAGGGCCAGGTAGCCTATGGATCTCATCTTTTATGAAAGGTGACATATCTAGTAAATGCCCCTATAGTCAATCTCTGGAATAGATCTAAATAGAAGTTCTTCATTTTAATATCCATAAAACACAACCACTTTAAGGTAAACTGTGTACATGTGTCATTTCTCCCACAAACTAAAGGCTTCCTCCCATTAGTTTTAGATGTGAATTCTAGACCATAAATGTTTTAAGTCAAAATTTAAGATAAACCATGCAAATGTCATTTACCTCATGATCTTGTGTCATTTCTCCCATGTTATATATATATCTTTTGTGGAATTTTTTTTCAGGGATAATAAAACCATTAAATATGGTTGAAAAATGGAAATTATGCATAGAATTTTCTTGCTATCCCAATCCAAGGAAAGAAGTGATTACATATGTGCTTTCCAATATTGTGACTAGAAAAGTCGTCCAAAGGAAAATTAATATACCGGGAAGAACAACAAACAACGAGGCATATTATATTGGTTTGATAGAAGGCTTGGGAATAGCGATGGAGTATGGATCAAATTGAATTGTAGTTTTCACCAATTTTGAACTTCTCTGCAACCAGATGAGTGGCGTGTGCCAAATTAAGAAGGAAAGGCTAAAATAACTGCATGGACTAGCAAACAATATTGTTAGCCAATTTCAATTTTTTAGTCTATGGCATTTTACAAATGTGAATAAGATGTCTGCTGAGCTATTATGTGGGGAAATGCCAATTCATAATTCATATATCAAAGATGAATTAGAATTATATAGAACAATTCCAATGCAAGATTCATCTCTCAAAGATGAATTGGTTTTGAGATGCTTTTCTTCAAAAAATCAAGATTCATCTCTCAAAGATGAATTAGTGTTGAGACGCTCTCCTTCAAAATTTATTGATGGACATTGTAACATATCTTGGATAGTCTGTGTTGTGTACTTATAAATGTGTATTTTTTAATTACCATGTGTTTTTTTCAATTATATACCAAGTTTTCTCCCACCACACCATCTAAAGCGCAACTTGGTGAACTTCACATTTTTATAAAATTAAAATGCGGGGAATTCAACAATTTTTTGTTTAAATGGAGTTTGTTTAAATGCAGTTTCACTTCTTTCTTAATGACCATGTGTTTTTTTCCAATTTTATACCAAGTGTGCTCCCACCATGTAAAGCACAATTTGGTGAGCTTATCATTTTTATAATTTCTTTTTTGCTTAAATTGAGTTTCACACATCAATTATTGCTTCGAAAGTTGTGTTCTACATAATTTGTGTACGCTAAATTACATTATTTTTCTGAAATTTATTTTGTGTAAATGTCCACCAATAGATATATATATCATGGAGGGTGAACGATGAAGATCAATAGAATCCCATATGGGGGATCAAGGATCAGGGGATGTTGATGGTATTTAAATATAATCTTAAATCTCCATACATGTGTGTACATATGGAATTGATTTTTTATTAATTTTGTGAGTTAAATTAGTTGTTAATAAGTTTCATTTTTTATTTTTTAGGAGCTAAGAAGAGAAGGGTCTCTACTCCATCCATGGAGCATGCCCATGGTTCACCCAGTCATGTTATGGTTCACGCAATTTAATCAATGAATATGTACATGTATTTATATGTACACATGAATGTATTTTTCAATTGATTATAAATTCATATTTGTTTATGAATCTTCTCTCTCGTCTCGAGAGGTTGGTGGTTGTTCAAATCCCCTTAGACGGTCGTCAATGAGTGGTAGCAAGTTGCGTGAAGGTGGTGATATTTACTCCCCCGAAAGCCAATCAATGATTGGTGGTGCTGGTTCTCAACAGGGTCATTCTGGGTCTCAACAGTTTCAGGGTGGAGAATATGCTAACCAACCACGTCGAGGATGCAATCAATTTCAATATTTTTTCATTGAATTTGTACAAATTTATTTACATGTGTTTTTTCTAATATATAAGATTTTATATATATTGATGCAGAGGCTGAAAATGTTCCAAATATTGGTCAAAATAGACGTAGGGAAGAACGCTACATTCAAGAACAAGGTTTTCTACCCACCACAACTTATCCGGCCGACATTTCTGATATACCATGGGAAACAAACATGGTAAAATGCACCTTAGAAAGTTTTAAAAAACTTCATGAAAAATTGGGGAAAGATCTCGTGGCTTTGACTCTACCTACTGAGAGTCGACAAAGCCTCAAAATAGTTACACAATCATTGGGTGTAATTGTAAATGAATACAAAAATCTTTGGGAAACGACTGATACATTTGTAGAAGTGATGAGAAAGAGAAAGGAAACAGTAATGGGTCTCGATAAATGGGAGGATGTAAAACAAAGAGTTACAAAAGATATGGCGAAGTCAATGTTTAATTTCAAGGACGGGCCAAAAAGAAAAGTGCTGAAGGTGCAATGTTTCAATCACCCAAATATAGCTCACTATTTGTATGATAGGCACCTTGCAGCCTATGGAAGGCTCCCATGGAACAACGAGGTTCCTGTTTATTTCGCACAATTGTTTTACCTAGATTTTTTTTTGGATATGAAACCCAAATGCAATGACCTTCAGTTAGAATTTTTTAGTCCGGGGAAAATTCAATTATATGACCATAAGGGTGCTAAGCGAGATGTGGAGTTGCCTCACCCTGAGCCACCATTGGTGAGTCAAGCTTTTCGGGTCGAAACTCTATGGTCAGAGATGGATGCGACTTCTCAAATAAGTCGAGAATCAAGGGATGTCATGATCGACAATGTTTACAGCGGATTGGGTGAAGTCGATGTTTGTCTAAATCAACAAAGAGCACGTGAAAATGCACATGCCAATTTTGTGTATTGTATAGATGAAGAGATTGATAACATGAATGTTGAATATCTACGAATATATGCAAAAAATTGTCGCAATGGTTTTCAAGACCTAATGCTTCATGAGGAAGAGGGCATGGGAATGGTATTTGTTAATGACCTTAGGGTTCAATTATTTTAACATGTATACATGTGTACAATTTGTAATAAATACATGTGTATGTACATGTATACATTTATTTGTATGTACATTAATCTAACAAAAATGTATCGTTATATGTTAAAACACCATTTGCAGTTGTCACGCATGATGAGTGACAAAAAATTTAATATCACGTTCGGGACCTTTGGTTCAAACAATGTAGATGGGTCTCATCATCAATATATGTTGGAAAATCTTAATGTTTTTTAAGTGATATTTTTAAAATAAATGATTGTGCACACATGTACATGTATGTATATATAATGATAAAATGTTTTAATTGATTTCGATTCTGTCCGATGTTTTTGGGATGGTGGTATCTTCTTCTTCCTTGGGAGATGTACCTTTTACTTCCTTAGGAGATGAGCCACAAGTATGGACAATTTTTCACTTTTAAAATTTATTCCATTAAAAATTGAGAGAGATATATATATATCTATATCTTGAGTTATTTTAAATTTTTTGAATTTAGGTTCCTATCGAATATTTATTTAATCCATGGACTCTAGCAACGGAGATAGGAACATCCACACCATTTCAACCATTTGAACAAGTTCTCTATTTTTTTTTTTAATATTATTGAAAATAAGTTTATATATGTACACATGCATTTTCATTTGAATTTTTTTAATATATATATATATATATATATATATATATATATATTTATTTATTTATTTATTTATTTAACTGTAAATGTATATTGTATAGTTTACCGTAGTAGGTGAACAAATGGAGAGGGAACCTCATGAGATATTGCATGATTTTTTTTTATTTTTTTTTTCTTACATGAAGTTCTATATATATTCTCACTCATTTTTAAAACACAAAATTTTAATGTTCAAGCACATGTGCACTGTGTACAATTTTCCCACGCTTTGCATGATAGTGCGCGTATTGAGACCCTGATAGGAAAGACGCTACATCCATCTTTATTTTATGGACATGATTTGTAGATTTGATTTCAAGATTTAGATAGTCTTAAATTTATTTTTTTATATATTATCTAGATGCACTATCATATATATATATATATATATATATATATATATATATATATATATATAACTCATACATTTTTAGATACTTTCGTGAGATCTATACTTTTAATAGTATTTTATTATGTTGTTAATATAATTATCGTCTCTGCAAAAGTTATTTATCTGAAGTAAATTTGACATGTGAAGTAATGTTGTGATCTATAATTTGTTGTTAAATTAAAATTTAAGTTTTGGATGGTTTCAATCTACATTTGGCATGTGATATAATGTGAAATGTTTTTATTGGATAGTTGAACTATAACTCGCATGGCATGTGAAGTAATGTTATGTATGATATAATCAAAACGTTTTTAAAGCTCAAGTTTTGGATGGTTTCAATCTACTTTTGGCATGTGATATTTAATGTTAAATGTTTAATGTTTTAATGTTGCATGATATATAATCAAAAAAATACTAAAACTTAAGTTTTGGATGGTTTCAATGTACATTTGGCACATGTTTTATAATATTAAATATTTTTATTGTATAGTTGAACTACAATTGGATGACATGTCAAGTAATGTTGTGATATAATCAAAAAGTTTTTAAAACCAAGTTTTTGATGGTTGAAGTACATTAATCATGCGAATTAATGTTGTGATATAATCAAAAAGTTTTTAAAACTAAGTTTTGGATACCATTTTAATCTACATTTAATGTAAATCCCTTTAATTTTGATTTAATGCTAAATGTTTCAAATGTTTTGATATAATGTTAAATGTTTTGATCTAAGTTTTGGATGGTTTCAATCTACATTTGGCCTATGGAAGACTCCCATGTGAAGTATTGTTTTAATTTAATCTAAAAGAGTAAAGAAGTAGTTATATGTAAATCCCTTTAATTTTGATTTAATTTTAAATGTTAAATGTTTTGATATAATGTTAAATGTTTTGATCTAAGTTTTGGATAGTTTCAATCTACATTTGGCCTATGGAAGGCTCCCATGTGAAGTATTGTTTTGATTTAATCAAAAAGAGTAAAGAAGTAGTTATATGTAAATCTCTTTAATTTTGATTTAATGTTAAATGTTAAATGTTAAATGTTTTGATATAATGTTAAATGTTTTGATCTAATTTTTGGATGGTTTCAATCTAGATTTGGCCTATGGAAGACTCCCATGTGAAGTATTGTTTTGATTTAATCAAAAAGAGTAAAGAAGTAGTTATATGTAAATTCCTTTAATTTTGATTTAATGCTAAATGTTTTAAATATTTTGATCTAATTTTTTGATGGTTTCAATCTACATTTGGCCAATGGAAGACTCCCATGCATAGACATCGGATGTGTTGCAGAAGGGGAGGTGGGGGTAGGGGTGGAGGGGGCATGAGTGCTGGCTCTCGCCCGCCTCATTCAATCCATGACACAGGCAGGCACCCTCCTCCGACAAGAAGTGTCGCGCAAATTCACTTCACCAGCGCTATGGTCAGACCTTGAATTACGGCAACCATTTCTGTCTTTTTTAGGAGGAGCCCCAAGATGAAGGTGCCTATGGTTCTAGGAAGTGGCGGAGAAATTCCACCATCCCAACCCATCAGCCCCAAGACACCAAGAATTTGGCACCTCTTCTAGTCAAATCTGGCTCGATGAGCTCTAGCAGCGATGGCGCAAGCAGCGAAAGCTCGACTTGTGTGGAGAAAAAGCTCAAAGATGACTCTGGCTCCTCTTCTGCTTTGGAGAGCTCCTCCCAGCACTCGAAGCCAGTAGCTAATGATCTGGAGGACTTTATTTTTCCAGTTGTGGAGGAGAATCCTCCTAAACACATTGATATCTAGTCCGATGTTAGGTACTCTTTAGCTTTTCTGAACTTTTGTCATGTTTTGCAATCACTGTGCTTTTGAAAACTCTATTTCTGCTAGTTTCCCGATATTGGGCAGCATCTTTTGGGATGGTTTCCCGGTTATGGGCAGCCCCTTTTCTGATTTTTTCATTCAGACCCCCTATGATTGTTTTGATTTAATCAAAAAGATTAAATAAGTAGTTATATTTTTTTATCCGTTTAATTTTGATTTAATGTTAAATGTTAAATGTTTTGATACAATGTTAAATGTTTTGATCTAATTTTTGGATGGTTTCAATCTACATTTGGCCTATAGAAGATTCCCATGTGAAGTATTTTTTTTATTTAATCAAAAAGAGTAAAGAAGTTGTACATTATCCCTTTAATTTTGATTTAATGTTAAATGTTAAATGTTTTGTTATAATGTTAAATGTTTTGATCTAAGTTTTGGATGGTTTCAATCTACATTTGGCCTAGATGGAAGACTCTCACGAGAATTATTGTTTTGATTTAATCAAAAAGTTTTTAAAATTCAAGTTTTGGATGGTTTAAGTAAATTTGGCATCTTAAGTTTTCCTTTCATCTCTACATACTCCCGTTTGAGTGAAAAAATTTCCAATAGGAAGAACATACCTTTTCAATGCAACTAACCATATCAATTGAGCTCTAATTGAAAAAAAAACTAAAGAAGTAGATATATGTATTTATCCATTTAATTTTGATTGGAAATATAAGAAGTACATATATGTTTGCTGAATTTGGGTCAATGTCATTAATGCACTCAAAAAGGAAGCCTTGTTGATTTATAAATTTGTAAATTGATGGCATTCAGTTAATTGCATTCTGGAACATAGAACATATCCGACCATTGGACAAACAAATTTTGTACTAGATTTTCGATTAGGAATAGAGATTTGGGTCCAATCGCACCAAAAGTAGGAGAAGTGCACTGAGTCTCTTGTCTGAAAAGAATGTTCATACAAAACTATATTTTGGATGATTTATTTACATTGTGGATACTTTTTATCACAAAATCCACATTCAGTTCCTGGATATATCCAGTATGTGCAACATTTTTCATCAATGCACATAGTAAAACTACTTGAAAAATTAATTGAATTCTAGAACACACACACACACAGATATATATATATATATATATCCAATACATGTAACATTTTTCATCAATGCAGATGTATGGAAAAGCTACTTTCAGTTGATACTAGAGCACGTGCATGTACCAAAAAAATTTGTACATGTGCAAACACTTGCACACATAACATAAGAAGCTCAATTTTTAGTTGAGTACTAGAAGTTCTAAAACATATTTAATCCAAAGAGAATAAGCTGTTGGGCAGTTCAATCAAAAAAATTCCAATGGAATGTTGTTGAGCGATGGAAAAATTATGAATTTGCCATTCATTTCTTTATCTTTTTCCTTTAATCATAACTCCTTTGTATTATAAAATGGTAGTATATCAAAGAATTATATTTGAATTAAGGAGATTAGTGATTATTGAAAATTAAATAAATATTTTTCTTTTCTTCTATACAGAAAATAGAAGAAATGGGAAGCCACCATTCAGGTGGAAAAAAAGAAGAAGAAGTAACTATTGTCCCTTCAACAGGAAGGCATATCCAGACAGGAAGATCAAAATCGAAGCTCACAGTTAAATAAAATAAAGGAACAACATGGCTTCTGCAAAAAATCACCGCTTCAAAGCTTATCTCAGATGGTTTTGTCCACCGTCTAGAAAAGGACGTGTTTGTATAAATCACGGAGCATGTATTATCATTATTCATATTTCTTTTTGTATTATCACTTTGATCACCGACTCTCGTTGGTTAAAAAAGAGTGTGATTGCCTGTGAACATTGTTTCATATGATTAATATATAATTTGGTTGTCCTTCCATTATTTGATACCGGAGTAGCTCGACGGTGCTTCACTAGAAGCTAGGGGCCCAGCCCTGGTGGATCCACTTGCTATCTGTACCATTACTTTACAATTCCAGTCGTGTGATGGTTTGCTTTAATGTTCATTTTCTCTAGTCGAATTGCTTTACAGATTCCATGTTTGATAGCTTACTGTTTCAATATTTTATGGAATTGGTTTATTGCATAAGTTGTGATTGAATCACGTTGTTGTCCTCTCCACCATAACAAGATTATTATTCTTTGTAAATTTTATTGATATGTTTTTCCAATATAAAGCTTCACTATTCATTCTAGAATTTGCTGTTCATTTCCGTTAAATATCTTTGCTGGTCATTTCTTTCCTGCAAGAGTTTGGTTTTTCTTTGGAATTTTATTGCAGAGAACATATTTCTTCCATTTCCATTAGCAACATTATTTAACTGAGTTATCATTTCCAATTAGTTGCTTTAGTGTGGAGCATAATATCAACAACTATAAAGGACATTGGCTATCACTGTCTAAGTTCTGAGAATGAGGATATTGTTTATGTTTGATTTCATTTACATCAGTTGACAGAGGAAAGAGTTATTACTATTGCATCTTTAACTGATGATTGTTGAGTGAATAATTGAGTTTTAGAGCATTAAGTTTCATGTAATTGCAATTAGATTCCATCTTCAAACATCCGTTTACTCTTGTATTTGAAACACTGTACTGCAAATTGGAAAGCATTACCCTTAGATTAAATTGCTGCCTCAGACTGAGTACACTCTTGAGATAAAAAATCGTACTTGGATTGATAATTAATGTAGGATAAGTAGGAGTTAAAGAGACACCTTTTATACCTCAACATTTTGGCGCCGTTGCCGGGGAGAATGTAGCTATTTAGAAAGAGTGATGCATATTTTATTTTCTCTACTAAGAAAGAACTGGGTATTAAAAACAGAAGGTAAGAACCTGCGTAACGAATGAAGAACATGCTCGTTCACTTGCTTGATTCATAGCAGAACTGCGTAGAAGTTTAAGGTAGGAATGACTGCTTATGTTTTTTGAATGACTAGAAAATCTAAACAAAACAAAATTCCTCCCAGACATGGAAAACCTAAGGGACCGATGACCCTTGGGCGAACAACCTTTATTGACAATATCATTAAGAAAGCTGAATCTCATCCATCAGTAAGCCCTAGAAAAATTGCTTCTATAAAACCTACTAGCTCACTTCGGGCCACAGAATCACCATCTATAGATTTTGCGTAGGTGCATAGCCAAACATAAGAGACCGAGCAAGATTCTCAAGAAATTGAGAATTCTCACCCAATTTATTTACAATAAGGGAACTCTAGTAATCTCCACAAAGGAGGAGGAGAAACAGGGGAAATAGAAGAACCAAGATCCCCTCTTGAATTAATCCAAACAATAAGCAGCCCAAATAAGTGAATTGCTGTCAAAATCATCCAAAACAAAACTGAAGAACCTGAAGAACCAAAATCCCCTCAGATAATAGTTCAGCAGGGGACACTCATTATCCCAGACCAAGGAAATGATGTTAAGGTCATCCCTACTCCTTCTAGTCAGACTAGGAATAATTCCCAAGAAATCCCAAAAGGATATTGGCACATATTTGATCAAATGGCCCAGAACCAGCAAGCACCCCAAACTTCCACATTGTGATATCCCATTGTGGACACTGCAGTTAATACACCTATGAAGGCCATTCCTCTCCAGCATATTCCTACATTCCATGGCTTAACATCAGAAGATCTAGATGCATTTCTGTTTGAATTTGATGTATTATGCATGGGGTATGACTATACCACTTACCCCCAAAAGCTAAAATTATTCCCCTCCACATTAAAAGGGGCAGCTCTACGATGGTTTATGGGGTTAGGTTGAGGTGTTATAAATGAATGGCATTAGATGAAAGCTAATTTTCTAAAGAAATATCAGGATTATTATAGGTCCATGGAATTAAAGGATGAAATATTTCAGATGATAGCAAAACCTAATGAAACATTGGAGGAATATGTAGAACGCTTTCAATACAACCTCCAGAGATCACCTTACACATCTTTACCCTTACCTGATAATGTGTTAAAAACTACATTAATTAAAGGGATGAAGGAAAAATGGGTTGAAACATTAAACATCATGGGAAAAAGTGACATATATCAGGAAAATTTTGCTAACATTATTGATTTATGTATGAGGAGTTCGAGAGGCAGCACAAGAATAAAACCAGTAGAACGTGACATGATCACAAGGGATAGTAAGACCTCCGGTGGAGGTATAACCTGCATAGAAATGGGAAATCTACTGGAAGATTTCAAAACTGATATTTTAGGGACTCTGACGACACAACTCGACATCATGAAAGCTAAAAAAGAGGAAGAAGTAGAACAAAATTTGGCAATATTCTACCCTAGATGCAGAAAGAAGCACAACCATAAAGAGTGCCCGCTGGATACAGTCCAAGTCTGCGCCATCTGCATGAAATATCACTCCATAGAAAGTTTCCCCTCACTCCCAGGATTGAAAGCAGTTTATAAAGAAGTAGAATAAAAAACAAAACCAATGGCTTAACTCAATCAGCTCCGTCAATGGCAGCCACGAAAAACAGGTATGCCCATCGATCTATCCTCTTCTTTTATGTCTCCTGAGTATAATGCTTAGCAATATAATGAAATGTGGCAAAATTAGCCACCTTTCCCCAGCTGGTCACAGAAGCCATTTCCTACATCACCATGGCCAAATCAAACAAATCAAACCAATTGGTCAAACCTTCCTTACTATCCACCATTTTGGAAAAATAATACATATCCAACACAATGGTCCCCCTCCACCTCATAGAGTCAAAATTGGTAGTCAAATTGGCAAATATCTATGAATCAAATAGCTAGAATGATTCCTCTCCCTCCACCTACACTGCCAGTGCCATATACATTGCAACAAAATCTCTAGACCAACTTAAGATAGTAACTACCAACCCAACCCAACCCGAACCCTAATAATAGACCGGTTCAATCTGGTAAAATAATCGAAGCACCAGAACTAGAAACCAAGTTAAGGGAGTGCAGCGACCTTCAACTAAGGTCTGGGCGCATAATAGAATCAGAGGGAGACAAAAATTTTCAAGTAGAAAATTCATTACCTTTAGAACAAACATTAAAAAAAGAGAATGTGGTTAGACGAAAAACTCATGAACAAGCAACCACCTCTTCTCCACTATTCCCAGAATGACTAATCATACCTCGCCCAATAGAACATCTTGATTTTGATCTTCTGGGAGAACTAAAAAATTTGTGTATAAAAATACCACTCCTCCAAGCTATCCAAGATATTCCAATTTATGCAAATACCATCAAAGAATTATGTATAAGAAAGCCAAAGAGGAGAATAAAACTAATTCAATTTTCCAAGTAGTCAGCACTCTGTCTGACTTACTATCAGGAAGAGAAGAACCTGTAAAGTATGAGGACCCAGGAAATCCTATAGTTACGGTGCAAATCAATGGAAAATCCTTTCCAAATGCCTTAGTTGATTTAGGAGCTGCAATTAATATCCTAACAACCACTACTTGTAAAAACCTTGGCATTACATCATTAGATCCAACGAAAACCTTATTGGAATTGGCTGACCGATCGGTAGTCAAGCCAGAAGGCACACTACATGATGTAATGGTATCTGTAGACTCCTGGGAATACCCTGACGACTTTCTGATTATTAACCTCGAAAACTGATTATATGGACACCCTTTAATCTTAGGTAGACCTTGGCTGGCAACTGTTGATGCTTACATTGGCTGCCAACAAGGCAGCATGACTATAACTAGAGGGAGTGATGTCAAGAATTTGGCCTTATACCCTCCAGCCCAGCCAACTTTAACAATAAAAAAAAGAAAGAAACAACCTGTATCATACCTCATAGAAAACATTAGCCATAGAAGATGCCCTCGAATTTAAAGACCAAATAGAGGATGACATCATTAATAGTTTCATTAACCAACCAAAAACCAGATCCCATTTGCAATGTAACATGATCGAGGTAGCATTTGATAATGAAGAAGAAGAAGATGACCTGAAAGACATTCATGATCAATCAATACCTACCACATCTGTTTACAATAGCAAAACTATAGAAATTGAGCCAGGAAAAACTCTGAACATTAACAAAAACCTCTCTGCTGAAGAAGAGGAGAAGATGGTCCAACTACTGAGAAAATATAATGGAGACTTTGCATGGGATTACCTAGACATGAAAGGAATTGATCCCCAGTTATGTACACACCACATTTATACAGAAAAATATTTTAGACCCATTCGCCAACCCCAACAGAGATTAAACCCTCATCTTAAGGATATTGTGAAATCTGAATTACAAAAACTTCTGAATGTAAATTTTATTTATCCAATATCTGATAGAAAGTGGGTCTCTCCACTATTATTGGTGCCAAAGAAGAATGGAAAGTGGAGAATATGTGTAGACTACAGAGAATTAAACGAAGAAACCCAGAAAGACCACTTTCCCCTTCCTTTTATTGATTAGGTATTAGATACATTAGTAGGAAATAAATTCTTTTCTTTCCTAGATGGCTTCAGTGGATACAATAAGATTCAGATCGCCCCGGAAAACAAAGATAAGACTACTTTTGCCTATCCTTGGGGGACATTTTCTTAGAGAGTTTTACCCTTTGGTCTATGAAATTCCCCCACATTTCAGAAGGTCATTCTTAGCATATCTTTAGATTTAAGAAATGACAGGCTTGAAGTATATATGGATGATTTCACACATTATGGAGATGATTTTGAGCCAGCATTAGAAACATTTGAAAAGGTGTTGCAAAGGTGTATTGCCACCAGGCTTTGCTTAAGCCATGGGAAGTGTCACATGATGATGACCGAGGGACTCATATTAGGTCATTATATCTCAGCAGCTGGAATATAGGTAGATCCAGCTAAAATTCAGATAATTTTGTTAATACCTACTCCCACTACACAAATAGAGTTACGTAGATTTCTAGGATTTTCTGGTTATTATAGGAGATTCATAGAGAATTTTTCTCAAATAGCTGCACCTCTATACGCACTAACAAGGAATGTGGATTTTATTTGGATAGATAAATGTGACCATGCTTTTGAGGATCTAAAAATCTTGTATCAATAGCTCTAGTGCTAAGGGGCCCAAATTGGGATTTTCCATTCCAAATTTCATCTGATGCCTCAGACATAGCTATCGGAGCAGTCCTTGGGCAGGAAGAAGATAAAAAACCATATGAAATTTATTATATTAGCAATAATCTATCTCCTGCTGAATTAAACTATACTGTGACTGAAAAATAATTTTTAGTTGTAATAAATGCTATAAATAAATTTAGACATTATATAACTAGGTATCTTGTAGTTTTATATACAGATCACTCTGCCATAAAAATTTTAGCAAATAAACCTGTTACAAATGGTAGAATAACAAGATGGTTGATTCTATTGCAGGAATTTGACATCACAATAAAGGATTGACCTGAAAAAGAGAATCTTGTGGCTGATTTTCTCTCACGAATGCCAAAACCAACAGACACAACAGCAGTCAAAGATCAGTTTCAAGATGAACATTTGTTTGTTTTTACTGCCAGAACCCCATGGTATTCTGATGTTGCAAATTATTTAGCGGTAGGTAAATTACCCAAGCATCTAACGCCCAATGAATGAAAACAGATAGTGCAGTGCAGTACTCGATTCTCTTTGATTGAGGGCTACCTATTTCATAGAAGAGCATATATGCACATCAGAAGATGCGTCTGAGAAGAGGAAATATTTGATATTTTGAAAGCATGCCATGATGGTTCGGGTGGTGGACATTTTTCAGATCGCAGAACTGGTCACAAGGTTTTACAAACAGGCTATTACTGGCCTACAATTTTTAAAGATGCTAAATTTTTTGTAAAAGCCTATGATAGTCTCCAAAGGTTGGGGTGCCCTGGACAGTCCGATGAAATGCCCTTGAATCGACAATTAGTAATCGATCCATTTGAGCGTTGGGCACTCAATTTTATTGGTCATATTAACCCACCATCAAATCAGAAAACATACATACTAGTTGCAACAGAGTATGTTACTAAATGGGTTAAAGTAGAGGCACTTCCAAGAGCTACAGAGGACTCTGTAATACATTTCCTTTTCTTAGTGTTTGTGCTATATGGCATCCCGAGGGACATAATTATAGATGGAGGACAGAAATTTGTAGGTAATAAAATCACTGCAACATTAAAAAAATACCACATTCAGCACAAAATTACAATCCCATACCACCCACAGGAAAATGGCCAAGTAGAAAGCACAAATAAGGTGATACAGGAAATACTTACAAAAACAGTTGTATCACATAGACGTGACTGGGCTTCAAGATTGCTAGAAGCATTGTGGGCATATCGAACAATGTGGAGAAATACCACCGGGTTTTCACCATATGAGTTAGTATTTGGAAAAGAACCCATCTTTCCGATATAATCTGAAATTCAAACATTAAGAATAGTGCAGGAGGTGGGTTTGAATTTAAATGAGGCCCAAGTTAGTATATTACAACAAATCAACAAGTTATATGAAATTAGGCTCTCCGCCCTTCAACACACTGCATTAATTCAACAGCAAAGAGAAAAATGGCACAATGCCCTTATTAAAAATAAAATCTTCCACGAAGGCGATTGGGCACTCATATATGACTCCAGGTTTCAGGATTTACCTAGAAAACTCTAGACACGATGGCTTGGACCTTATGAGATACAGAAAGTGCATGATAATGGCACCATTACATTAACTACCATTGATGGATCTGGACATTCTTTCAAAGAAAACAGTCATCAAGTACGACTTTACCACAAACCGATTAATCGAGAATCCTTTTACCAACAATTACGAGGAGATTCCACTATGTAGATTCTGGCTGAGGAAGATAACTCCTCATCAGCATTAATTCACTGAAAAATTCTTTTATTTCTAAAATTTGTACATAAGCTTTTCTCTTTAATTTCTCTTGTATGAATTGTTTTTGTACAGATTTTTTTATTTTTATTTTTCGTGTTGTTCCTCTTAAGGAATAGTTGTTGTTCCTCTTAAGAAACAACAACCATTCCTCTTAAGGAACAAAAATATTGTCTTTGGAAGACTAATTTCCATCAAAATATAATCTCCTTACTGATCACTTGATTTACCTGTAACTTGGGAAAAAAAACTTGTCAGAAAGAAAACATAAGTGTGTTCAAGATGAAATGGCCATTTCCTTCATGATTCTTACGATAAAATTTTGTAACAAATAAAACAGATTAAGGACAATCAAAGTGTTTAAATTGACTCAATTCATGATATTTGTATCAACCCATTCTTAAAGAAATAAGCATGAAAAATAAATTTACTCCATGTTTGTGTCAGATAACACATGTGCATGGAAAATACCTCGGCATTATATATTTGTTGTGTCCTGCAGATTAGTATGTTATAAAGAATACAACAATATGAAGTTGCCATGCAAATTACCATCCAACTGAATGAATTTCATTTTCACTACGTGAATTCTGTGCAACGTGTTTTTTTTTTTTTTTTTGCACTTGTACCAACTCTTGCAGTCTTAACCAATTCCTGTAATTCTCATGATTCTCTCAATTTTCATACCACCAATTTTTTTTTTTATGCCAATATCGTTCACATAATTTATCATGCTAATATTCACCCTTTAAATCCTTTAAAACAATAACTGTCACAAAACACATAACAATTTTTTTTATTTTTATTATATATTAAAAAAAAAACGATAACAATCATAACATAACAATAACAATAATAACCTAAAATTATAAAACAATATAATAATATATTAATACAATCATATATTAATACAATTATAACCTAACAACATAACAAACATTAAATATATACAAAAACTTACAAACAAATAATAAGAAATTACAGCTATATTAATATATTAATACAATTATAACAACCGAAGAAACATTAAATATATACAACAAATTACAATTAAAAATATAATAAATTACAACTATATTAATATATTATTATATTAATACAATTATAACAACATAAAAAACATTAATTAGAACTAAAAATATATAACTAAAACAAAACAAATTAAAACTAAATATATAACAAAAATAAAAATAAATACAATATATAACAAAAATAAATACAAATCAAAACAAATAAAAACGCAAAACGCAAAAAAGATGCAAAACAGATCCAAAACAAAACACAAAACATGTGAAATAGCAGGATTGAAGGCATATGGAGGGTTTTTGGTTGAGGCGGGATAGGAACAGCTGCGCTGCAAGAAGGACCAGCCCCATTGACGACTAGATTGCAGTGTCGAATATATACGCCATTCAGATATGCAATGGTGCAGACGATCACCTCTCCGATGCAAGTTTATAGCCCAGAAGCTGTAGCCCCGTATCAACTGCTCAGGCAGCGTTGACGACTCATAGGCAGGGAAGTTCAAATCCCACAAAGACCTGGATTACTCCACAAAAATTGCACGTTTACAGGAGCAGAACAATTTTTTTGGCGATGCAGTAATCTCAACCTTCACACAAGCTTAATCTATTTAATCTGCTGCACACAGACTCTTTGCAACATGTCTTCAAGGATCTCTCTCTGATGACGCATAGTAAAACTCACAAAGTGATAATCCACTTTTAGTTTTTCATCAGTACAGAAAAACCGATAAATTTTGGGCCAAGGATCAAATTTTTAGAGGTTGGATTTATTGATTAAAATTTATTTTGAGGGCGCCAACAGATCTAGCTTCAGAATTTATTTTGAAATCCTCCTTTGAGCCCTCTTCAAGCTCAGTCGCAAGGTTTTTAGAGGAGCCTTTTTCTTTTATGGTGAAAATATTTGGTTTGAGAAGGATCTCACCATAAGAAACCTCAATAAAATTTACAATTAAAATTGCGTTAAGTTCTAGCCTGGCTGCAAGCTTGATTTGACTTTTTATTTTCAACTAACCTTGGTATTTTTTGCAGCCCATAAAAATATTTTTCTTGAGTATTTTATTAACTAAATTTACCTATAAATTATTTCAAAGGTTTTCGTTTATTTTCAAAATTTCTGTGATGTTGCCATGGTCATTACGTGGAAGATTCGATGTGGAACCCTCGAAGAAAACTGGTTTTGATCCATAGGTTGCCTCTTTTAGATGTCATTGGAAAGAAAGTTGATTCAGGGTGATGCAGAATAGAGAGGGATAGCATATTTTCGAGCTAGTAACACGACCTATAACACAGATAGCCCAGGTGTATATCAATCTTATTTGCCTCAGTGTTATATGTTCATTTTCATTCATCACCAGTATGACCAAAGCTCAATGTTTGATTTTAATTTATATAATCGAAACAATGCTTTTTCTATTTCCCATTCATCACCGATATGATAAAAGTTAAATTGTATTGTTGCAATGTTTGCAAGGGCACATCATTTCCGCAAGGCCATGGGCACAAAGGAATAATACAATCCTTTCCTTTGATTTGGTGTTATGGGATGACATTTGGTGATTTAGATACAGATTTGTTTTTGGGTGAAAATCAATTAAATTTCCGGAGAGATTTTTTATTATTATTATTTTCTAGATAATTCAATAGATTTTCTGATCTTACCGATCGCTCGAAGTGCAGGAAGAGAGCATACTAATTTCTTGAATTAATTTTATTTCTGCAGGTTAGCGTGGAAGGATAATCAACACAATCAAGATTTGCGATAAAACCTCGCATTGTCTATACTCTTTCTGAAATGTCATGGGAGAATTTAGACTCTTGGAAGACAAATATTTCTGATAATCAAGCTCCTGGCTTACCCGTGATATAGAAATGAGATATAGAAATGCGATGATGAATTGGCTCTTACTATGCCATTGAATTTATTCATTTATTCATGATGAATTTTTTTTTTTTTTTTTGAAAATAAGACTAAAAACTTCTGACAAGCTCATTTTATTTTCCTAATTTATTCTATCTAACTTTCTTGAAAGTTTTTTTTTATTTCCTAGGTAAAAGAATGCTTCCAATGAAGCCACCTACAGAGTAAGAATTTGAAAATGCTCACATCAAGATTTGATATTTTTACCTTATGATTTGCAAGAATGTGAGTAACTTGTCTTATTTTTGGAGTTTTCTCAAGGTTATTTTGGAACCAGTCTTCAAGATTATTCTTTTTCTCCAAAAAGTACCTGTTTAACATATTCAAATTTCTCATCTGTAGATGAATTAGTAAGAAATGGGGGGTTTAAAATTGAATTTCAAGCTAACTAAGTATAAAAATAAAAATCAAAATGCTCAACTTAAACTCATTTATGAATATCCTACTGTCACCAACTTTCATAAGTTAATTCATAAAAAGAAATTGCAATAAAAATGTCTTCCTAAGTCTATCTCTAAATCATCCTCCCCGGCAACAATGCTAAAATGTTTGGTCTAAAATGTGGATGCAAATTAGAGTTTCATTTACTATAAATCCAGGTAAGTAAACTTTGAGTATCATGCAGTATATATGGACTTAGAAACAAACTAAACTAAGCTAGGTAAAGAAATGCCAAAGTTCCCTTACAGGAGGTCTTTCATTAGGATCTCCAACACCTATTTAGTCATTTAACAAAATGAAATTTAAAGACATTGTGACAAGCGTAAGAAGTATTAAGGTTCCCTTACAGTAGACTGCTCATTAATATTTTTAATCATATTAATAAACAAACTATTTAAACTAATGAAATTAAAGCACTTAAACCTAATTTTGTTTGATTGCATGAAATGTTAAAGTTCTCTTACAAGAGACTATTCATTTATATCTCAAGCATATAAATCAGAAACTTAAACTAATGAAATAAAACATTAAATAACAAATCAGATTCATTGAAGGAAACATTATTACTTTCCTACAAAGGTTCATTCGTTAATATTCCAAACATACGCACCTAATAATTTAATCTAATTAAATTCACAAGAAAACATAAAATAAAAGCCTACTAAAATAAAAGTGTACTTTCTAGGCAATGGGAATCCTTTGAAGGATTCACAAGCACACCAAAAGAAAAGTCAAATGTAGTGGATCAAAGAAGCTCTGTCTTATTTATCATCAATTACAAATTGCAATTGCAACCATTACATTGATTCTCCAATCTAACTTCTCACTACCAACCTAAGATTACAAAATGAAGAAGAAGATTAAGATTAAAAATCAAGATTAGAAATAAAAATTACAAATGAAGGAGATAACACATATATTTATACAAAAGCTCTAATAACAAACTCATAAATGTAAATCCACTATTCCCTCCTTTGACCCACATATTTCTCAACCAATGGTGACATATAAGCCTATCCTCCATGATCTCCTCCATGAGGTCCATGATCTTCTCCATGAGGTTCATGATCTCCTAAAATTCGAATTTGAACATAGAGTGCCACATAAGGGTGCCTAGGAAGCTTATTTTGTACCTACACATGTCAACAAACTCATTCTAATTGTTAGGTATAAGTATAAGCATATTATTTTCTAAAGTTTAACCACAAATCCACTTAAAAATGTAAATAATTAATAAACTTTGGAAAAGCATAGTTATAACCCAATGATGAGGTAAATGTAATGATGTCGAGGTGGAATGAAGGTGACGTGAAGGTAATATGTAGGTAATGTGAAGGTATTGGTGAATAATTGAGCGAGAATAGGGACTATTTTGAGGCCCAACAATGGTTATGGAATCTAAGACACCCTTGGATAGATTAATCCCTACAAAAATCCTTTAGATACCCATATAATGAGACTAAAAATGAGACAATTTTACTTCATAATAAAACCCTACATTATTCCATGTCTCCTTGTAAATATCCTTTGACTAGAATATCATTGAAAGGCCTCAAATGTGGATCCAAATTGAGATTAAAACTGGATTTGTGGTACTTGCACTTTGGTTTTTTGCAACAATGAGGTACTAGAGGTGTTGCAACGATATAAGGTTTTCCTTGCAACCTAAAGAGGTTACAAAAACATTAAGAGTAATGTGCCAACTGTCCTTAGTATTGTTTCAAAGGTATACATATGGATTTTCTTGAATTGATTCTCATGAATTTTCAATTATTAGCATAAAAATAAAATTCCTTCCTAAATACTTATTATTATTTAATGTTACAAGTAATATTGAATATAAAAAATTTGAAAAGTATTATTGAATATGTGGAATGAATAAACACATCTGAAAGGAAAAAAAACCCAATATTTATGGCATCCATTATGTATTTATAAATAATTTAATTTTTATCTAGAATATACACCTTGATGTGCACCTCAATCCCCACACTACCCAATCTCCTAAGTGTGAAAAATACACACCTTCATTCCATTGGAAAGTAGGTGGTGAAGGGGTGAATAAGTGCACACATTAACCTTTCCCATCATCCATTCTTCTCAACAATGAAGGTGGAATTTTTTGCAATACATTTTTAGGTTCAATGTATCCATTTCTACACTGAATATACCTTTCTGCGGTGAAGGTATCCATTTTTTCATTTCCCAAATCTCTTTAAGGTGGGTGTCTGCATTAATGAGTGGAATTTTTCATGATGCAAAAGAAAAATGTATACCTTCACACCTTCATTTCCAATGCTTAGGGATTTTCAAGTCCTAGCCACCAATGATCCGAATAGGTTGAATTCTTGTATCACCCATATTTTCAGGTTTAATTTGTTTTTGTTTTAGAAAAGTTGAGGTGTCAATCTATTCATTGCAAAATCATAAGTAGGATTTGCTAATATGTCTTAACTATTTTATTTGAAAAAAGAGTCATTAAAATTGAAAAATCCTTCAATAACTAAATTATTAATTTTATATTTAATATTTTATTAAAATTTCTTTTTTCACTTATTTGTTGGGTGTGGAGCCTGATTATCTTGTTTACCTTGTATCACAGCATTGGAACCCTGTAGCTTAAAAGGGGCAACAATGCTACCCGTAATTAATTGTTGCCGTGGGGGGTCCAGGGGGGGGGCAACAAGCGCTTTTTCGAGCACCCCCCTTGGCGAGGGTTTTCGAGGGCAACACCCCTCGAAGCTAAAAACAAGATGTAAAATTGCCTTGTAAAAGTATAGTAATTTCTAGTCAATCTGGGCCGTTCATTAGGAAAATGATTTGACTGGTAGAAGTTTATGTTTAGATTAGGGTTTTTTTGCCCTAGAAGGCAACCCCTCGCTTTTATGAGGGCATTGTATTGTGGTCAGTGCAATGTATGTGTATTATCGGAGCGAGAAATAGAGAGGGAGACCGTGAGAGAGAACAGAGGATATTACAACGGATCTACCGTAGGTTTTGTCTCTTCATTTTTGTTGGATAATAGAAAGGAAGGACTCGGTCGTTTGGGGTGGACGTAGCCCAAACTCGGGTGAACCACGTATATCTGTGTCTCTCTGGTTTTATGTGTTTTGTGTGCTTGTATTTTCCGCATATTTTATGTGTTGCATTGCTCCATAATATATAATTTTCTAACAACTGGGTATCGAGCCGAAGGTGTATTTGGTCGATAAAACTCGACAGGAAAGAAGGGTTCCCGGTTCAAGTGGGAGCAATGGCGACGATGGTAAGTTTAGGGTCGAGAAATTTAACTGGCCAAAAACTTCCCATTGTGGAAGATGCAAAGATGGAAGATTATCTGTATCAGAAATATCCGTACCTACCATTGAGTGGAAAAACAAAGAAGCCGACGGCCATGACAGACGCGGAATGGAACATTCTCGATAGAAAGGCATTTCGAAATAGTACGGTTGTGCCTTGCGAGCATCAGTCGCCTTCAATATTTCGAAGGAAACAACAAACGAGAGGGTTTGATGCGTACGTTGGATAAACTATATGAAAAAACCCTCGAGCCTCAAACAAGGTATTTCTTATGAAACGACTATTTAATATGAAGATGTCGAAGGTGGATCTGTTGCAGACCATTTAAATGAATTTAATACAGTTTACCAGTCGTTAAGTTCTATAGGGGTAAACTTTGATGATGAAGTTAGAGCTCGTTATTCTTGTGCTCATTGCCAGCAGAGTTGGAATGGTTTAGTAATGGCCATTAGTAACTCTATCTCTGGATCTAGTACTTTAAAGTTTGATGATGTTGTTGGTGCTATCCTTAGCGAGGAAATGCGATGGAAAAGCTCATGGTGAGACATCGTGTAATGCTTTGAGTGCGAGTCTAGGGGGAAGAAGAATGGAAAGAGGAAAGAGCTCGAGATATCGCAAGAAATCAAGGAAAGGCAGATCCAAGTCCCGGATCGGGGGATAGTGTGCTCGAATTGTGGAAAGAAAGGACACCTAAAGAAAGACTGTAGATCTCGCAAAGGGAAAAGAAGGAGACACAAAGCAAGAAAAAAAATCATGAACCAAATGTGACAGGGTGATGTGTTACAAGACTGCTTTGATTCTTTCTTTCGAAAATGTTACCGATTCTTGGGTTGTAGATTCAGTGGGCTTCATTCCATGCCACACCTCGATAAGAAATATTTTCATGACTATGTTCAAGGAGATTTTGGACAAGTTCATTTGGGTGATGATAAACCCCTCGTAAAATTGTTGGAATGGGTAAAGTTCTTGTAAAAACAACATAATGGAAACCAATGGCTACTAAAGGAGGTAAGGCATGTTCCAGATCCGAAGAAAAAATCTGATTTCAACAGGGCGATTTAGGGCAAAGTGAAGGTTGTGTGACAACTTTCACAGATAAAACTTGGAAGGTCACCAAAGGAGCGCTGGTAATAGCAAAAAGGTGAAAAGGTTGGTACATTGTATTTATGCTATGGTATTTCTAACTCGTTAATGCTTTAACTTCCAAAGGAGCAGATGCAACATTATGGCATCATAGGCTCTGACACATGAGTGAGAAGGGAATGAAGATTCTTCACTCAAGAAATTTTTTTGCCAGGTTTGAAGAATGTTGATTTGGATTTTCGTGAGAATTTCATTTATGGAAAACAAAAGAGAGTCGCATTTCTCGAGTTGGGAAAGAAAAAGAAGAGCGAAAAAATTGGAGCTTGTGCATATAGATGTATGGAGACCTCGCTCGGGTATCATCTCTCAGTGGCTCTCACTATTATGTTACATTTATTGATGATGCAACTAGAAAAAATTGGATTTATTGTATTCAGAATAAATCTGATGTATTTTGATACTTTCAAGAAATGGAAAGCTTTGGTTGAGATTGAGAGAGGAAAGAAGTTGAAGTGTCTCAGATCAGACAATGGAGGTGAATATTGCAGCAAAGAGTTTGATAGGTATTTTTTAGAGCATGGAATTTGCAGAGAGAGAATACAGTTCCAAGAACACCACAAAAAAATGGTGTGTCGGAAAGGATGAACAGAACAATCATGGAGCGTGCAGGGTGCATGAGATTGCATGTAGGATTGCCTTCACAATTTTGGGCAGATGCTGTAGATATTGCTGTTTATCTAATAAAAAGAGGGCCTTAAAGTTCCTTGGATGGTGGTATTCCGGAGGAAGCATGGACAGGTAAAAAGGTAAACTACTCTTTTTTAAAGCCTTTTGGTTGTGAGGCCTTTGTCCATATTAATAAAGAAAAACAGTAACAAAGCTTGAGGCAAAAATCAAAGAAATGTACCTTTATTGGATATGGTGCTAATGATTTTGGTTATTGCTTATATGATTATGAAAATCACAAAATAATTAGGAGTACAGACGTAATATTCAATGAAAAGGTCCTATATAAGAATCAGCTGCAGGAAAAGAAACAAGAAAAAGAAAGCAAGGAATACACGGTTCTTGATGAGATAACTCAAAAAGTAAAGGTGCCTGAAAATAATAATAATGAACAACCACATAGCAGAAGCAACCACCACAACAACGAATAGTACACCTCAAACACCCTGAAAAGTGGTGTTAGAAGATCTACCAGGATAAGTAGACCCCCCGAACGATACTCTCCTTCATTATATTATTTATTGTTGATCGATTCTGGTGAACTCGAATGTTATGAAGAAGCAATGCGAAAGTTGAAAGCAGGAAGAAGTGGGAGCTAGCCATGGAAGAAGAGATGGACTCCTTAATGCATAACCAGACTTGGGACTTAGTCAGTTGCCCTGCAGTAAAACTACATTGCAAAATAAATGGGTTTACAGGGTTGAAGGAAGAAGATGGAGGAAAACAGAGGTACAAAGCTAGACTTGTGGTGAAGGGGTTTGCACAGAAAGAAAGGTATTGATTTTGATGAAATATTTTCTCCCGTTGTTAAGATGAATTCAATCAGAACTATCTTAAGTCTTGTAGCAATAGAAAGATTTACATCTTGAATAGTTAGATGTAAAGACAACATTTCTCCATGGAGATTTGGAGGAAGAGATATACATGTAGCAACCGGAAAGGATATGAGGTAAAAGGGAAAGAAAAAATTGGTGTGCGGGTTAAAGAAGAGCTTGTATGGCTTAAAACAGGCTCCAAGGTAGTGGTATCTAAAATTTGACAAGTTTATGTCCGAACAAGGTTATACTAGATGTCACTCTGATCATTGTGTTTATCTAAAAAGGCAAAAATGATGGCAAGCTATATTATATTGTTATTGTATGTAGATGACATGCTTGTTGTAGGATCTAACATGTAGGAAATAAATGTGCTCAAAAGAAAATTGGCAAAATTCCTTTGCAATGAAGGATTTGGGAGCATGCAAAACAAATCCTTGGTATGAGGATAACTAGAGACAGGAAAAATCTCAAATTAACACTATCTCGTAATGAGTACATAGAAAAGGTGTTGAAAAGATTTAATATGCGAATAATGCAAAACCAGTTAGTACACCTTTTGCTAGCCATTTCAAACTTAGTAAGGAGATGTGCCCAAAGACCGAAGAAGACATGGATTATATGTCTAAAGTTCCATATGCATCGACAGTTGGAAGCTTAATGTATGCAATGGTATACACAAGGCCTCGATATTTGCACATGCAAAGTGGGGAGTTGTAAGCAGGGTACATGAACAATCCAGAAAAGAACATTCGATGGCAAGTAAAATGGATTCTCAGATATTTGAGAGGGTACCACAAATCAAGCATTATGCTTTGGTGGTTCAAACATTGCTCTACAAGGATATGTTGATGCAGATATGGCAGGTGACAAAGATAACAGGGAGGAGCACTACAGGATATGTATTTACTATAGGTGGAACAACTGTCAGTTGGGTTTCAAAAATCCAAAAGTGTTGTTGCACTTTCAACAACATAAAGCCGAGTATGTTGCCGCTACGGAGGCTAGTAAAGAAATGATTTGGTTACAAAGGTTTATGGATGAATTGGGTAAGAAGCATGATATGGGCACGCTATACAATGATAGCCAAAGTTCCATTCATCTTGCAAAGAACTCAGCATTTCATTCCAAGACTAAACACATACATCTCAAGTACCATTTCATACGGTCACGTATTAGAAGATGGAGAGTTGAAGCTGGAAAAGATACACACTAGCTAGAATCCCTGCGGATATGCTAACAAAAGTTTGTAACTAGGGAGAAACCGAGAATGTGCTCAGTTTCAATTGGTCTTCAAGGATGACGATGAAGATGAGGAACAACCGAGTCCAAAGAGAAGTCATTTGTCCAAAGAAATGAAGCAAGTGGTGGAGTGGCTACAATTAGTCTCCAAGTGGGAGATTGTTGGGTGTGGAGCCCGATTATCTTGTTTACTTTGTATCACAACATTGGACCCCTATACCTTAAAAGGGGGTGGAAATGCCGCCCGTAATTAATTGCTGCCATGGGGGGGGTCTAGGGTGGGGGCGGGTACAACGCTTTTCGGGAGCCCCCCCGCGGGGGGTTTTCGGGGCGGCACTCGAAGCTAAAAATAGATGTAAAATTGCCTTGTAAAAGTATAGTAATTTCTAGTCAATATGGGCTGTTCATTATGCAAATGATTTGATGGTAGAAGTTATGTTTAGATTAGGGTTTTTTTCCCTAGAAGGCAAACCCCTCGCTTTTATGAGGGCATTTGTATTGCAGTCTGTGCAATGTATGTGTATTCTCGGGAGCGAGAAACAGAGAGGGAGACTGTGAGAGAGAACAGTAGGATATTACAGAGGATCTGCCGTAGGTTTTGTCTCTTCATTTTTGTTGGATAATAGAAAGGAAGGACTCGGCCGTTCGAGGGTGGACGTAGCCCAAACCGGGTGAACCACGTATATCCGTGTCTCTCTCGGTTTTATGTGTTTTTGTGTGCTTGTATTTTTCCGCATATTTTATGTGTTGCATTGCTCCATAATATATAATTTTCTAACATTATTCTCATAACATCTAAGTAAGAAAATTAATGAGCATTTCTTTACCTTTTCCATAACATGGGAAAAGAGAAACTTGAAAATGAAGAATAAATATCTTTACCATTTTCAAGTAGCTTTTGAATTTTCACACAAACATCATTTAATTTTTTTTAGAGTGGCTTGTTCACTTTTACATTATATTAGAGGCTTTTATCTATGCTTTAGTGAAGGATAATGTAACACATGTACTCCAACCAACTCACGATAAATAAATATTACTATAATTGTTTAATCAAGAAATGGTTGAAACTGAATTCTTGATAACAACCTTTGGTATTCGTTAATTAGGAGGGCTCTTGGGTGGATGGTTTCCGAATTTCACGGGTTCATTCAAAGAAGTTTTTTATATGATTCCAAAAACTTCTACAACACATTTGTTTACTTTGTCTCGTATCATGCCATGGTCGGATGGGACAAAGGCTCGTGAAGGTTTTTTTATTTTTATTTATTCTCGTCGTGATGGTGAAATCGATCCGTTGGACCGAGTTCAAATGGACTTGGGGAGTCGAAAGTTAGAACTATGTTTATTTCACTCCAAGGCATGGCAGAATAGAATGTGATTCGAGAGGGTTCCATTCTCTTCATTGGCCACTCGTTAGCGTTTCGAGAGCCATTTAATCCCGATGATGTAGCGACTCGGTGAAAGACAAAAAATTGTTCCGAGATATTCTATTTGCAACGATCATTATGCGGGAAAAAATTAGAAAAGAACTTAGTCATAGTCACCAACTAAAAATCATGGCCACTCTAATTAATAAAGAGAAGTTCAGTAGGAAGGGCTTATGCACTAACGAGATAAGTAACTTTTGTCTTTTTTCTTTGGAGAAAGAATGATATGAATGTTTTTTTTCTCTTTAAGAAAAAATAGTACATTGTTTTTAAAATCTTTACCTATTTTCTGGAAAGAAAATAAAAGATTTTATATGAATTTTTATAAAACAAATAGCTACTTTTACTCTTAGATATATACCATGGTAAAAGACAAACTTAAAATGTAAGTTCTTGAAAATATTTCTATTATGTTAATGTTTTAGAAATATATTATTCCTAGAGATATACCATGGTGAAAAGGCCAAATTACTATGCTAGTTTTTGCTGAGAAGAACCCATGTGAGTTCTTGCAAAGATTACTAGTATGTATCTTGAAAGGTGTGAGCAAGTAGTAAAACATAAATAAGTAAACTTTCTTGCCTTTATATATATCTTATTTAAGAAAAGATAGGAAGCCTGTTTTCTTTTAAAAAGGGATTTCGTACCAGTGTGTTATATGATAAGAAATCGTGTTATATGACAAGAAATCCAAGTTCTTTTTCTTGAAAATACATATAGACTAAAGAGAATAACCTCTCGAATATATTACATTGCTAGATGGATTATGTCAACTTATTGATTTAGGGTAAATTAAAGGTTAAGTTAACCTTGTTAGTGTTGCGTAGTTTTTATGCATAAAAAAAGGCTATCTATGGTAAATTCTTGGAAGCAAAGCATGAGCAACTTGCATGTAGAATCATAGAGGAACAAGGTTCTTTGCATGGATAGAAGATCTATTGAGTATGTGATTACTTTATGCTATCAAAACTATTATGTTAGTTTCATTTGGAGTAAGTTCATGCATAGGCATGCAATAGTTGTATTAGATTTCATCTGAAAGAACATAAGATTATATGTGGAAAATAATAATATGTTTTGTTATCATACTTTAGAAAAGATTCTTTGGCAAAGAAGATGAATTATATGTAGAAAAAAATAAAGTAATGTTTTGGTTTCCTTGAAATATATACATGGCTAATGTGGGTATAATATTTCAAGAATAAGGCATCTATTTTTATGTTTTCTTCCATTATTTCTATGGAAAACAAAACCATCTTTTTGCATTCCTATTATGTTATATTTCCTCGAAGAGGAATCACGAGTTTTCCTACTCAATTATGTTAATTAAGTTTAGAATCTTTATGCATTGTATGCATAGGAACAACAAATCAACGTGTCTAGGTTTATTTTATTTGCATGCTCCAAAGGCAAAATGCTGAAGTGGTTGTTCTTTGTTAAAGTTTGAGTAAAGCGAATGCAAATTGTGTCATTTTCCATTTAAAGTAATTTCTAAACAAATATAGTGATTTTTCTCTTTATTTGTCGAATGTGTGTGTGTGCGAAAAATGTCATAATAATGTGGGAGTTATTTGACATGAATTGATAATTACTTACTCACACTAGTGTAGAGATGTTAGAAGAAAGAATGTTATGAAATTGTATTCACATCTCATATATTCTCATGAATAGGTGTTAAAGGATCATTCAAATATTATTTATTAATGCTTTATCTAATCATGCTATAAAATCTTGTAGATGACATCAATGACAAAGGGAATGATGGTGACATGTACAAAGGAAATATTATGCTTAACCCCAGTAAGGTGTAAAATGATTATGGTTCATGCGATAAGCGTGAGTCGTAAGATGATCCAATGTATGATGGTCCATTGTAGAGCATCCATGCCACCAAGATATGAAGATATGAAGATATGAAGATTAGTGGGTAAATGCTATCATATTTATTGTAATGGCTTTAAGCTAGATATTTGTATATTTCCTTGTAAGATTATATAAACTATGGTTAAGGGATGGTATCCATTATAAGCCATTGAGTGAGGGTTGATCACCCTCACGAGCGTTTAATAATAAAATTAAATGTTTGCTAGTTTTCACCCTACGGGGTTTCGAGAGTATATTGGTGTTAAATGATGTGATTGATTATTGTGTCAAGATGATGATTGTAGAGCTATAAAAAGGGTCTCTTTCACCTATATTCACCTCACATTAATATGTCAACCCGAGAGCGTTTTGTCATTACAAAGAGTGACTCAATCCGAGGCTCATTCGTCAGAGTAATGCTAGTAGTACAAGGTTTTTAAGAAATACAAGAGTAAATGGATGCTTAACTGAAATCAAATTTCTTTAAAGAAGTAAATCACACACTCAAAGAACTCAACAACTCATCGGGCCAAGGGTTCTGCAATGATAAACCATCCTCTCGTAAACTGATAGAAAAAAGAAATCAAGCATAGATCACAAGCCCTGGAGCTAAACAAAGGATCGATACCGCTCACTACAAATTTTAGATCATCTCACAAGAAAACCATCAAATGCGTATAAATAGAACAAGAAAGGAAATAAAGGATTAAACTATACTCAAATGGAACAAGAACTCTAAAATAGGACAAGAAATGAATACTAAGTCCCGCGTTATATTCAACTTCTAATCTATGCACTTTGCAATCAAGGAACATGCCGTTAATCTAAAGGCGAATGACAAATCATATTAATGGACAAGAATAACAAGCTTGGAATAGAATAATACCGATGCATTAGGAAATCCATACAACACAAATGTCAAGAACAAATTTCCTCAGAGCTTGACAAGCATGATATGCGATTAACTCTAGAAAGGAATAAGAACGCAATGCGTGAGTTAACACACAAATCAATGAAACTTCCACGATTCAACTTAAACAGAGCATGTAATCTGAACGTATAAGCATATCAAATAATCAACTAACAAAGAATGAACAAACCACACATAAACGAAGTCAGAATGGTACGGTAGCAAGTGTCCTTCGGCCTGCCCTTAGCCTCCAAGGATACACCGTTTGGGTTAACGCAGATGCGGATGGAATAATCACCAGCCTTCATTAATACATCGGACAAAATTACATCGAACTCGCCTCAACAAAGATGAATAACCAAATCGAATGTCTTACAAAAGATTACATCAAACGTATCTTATCTCGCCATTCTATGTCTCTAAACTAACAAGACTTGTCTCTTTATAAAATGATGGCGGAGATGTCCAAGCAATTAGATAAGTAAAGCAAATGGATCCCTGGGGATCTTCGATCCCGAGGGATTCGCCAAACGCTTAACTTTCATCCGCCTAAGTATTGCGCTCGAAGCCGTGTGTCCTCTCTCTCTTTAGTCTCGGTCGATTCTCCTCTTGATCTGTCTCCCATGTTTACGCTTGGTTCTCATCCGTAGGAATACGGCATTCCCCCACTGCTCTTATCTTTAGAGCAAAGAACCCTTCGTTTTCCTCTTTCCCCGTATAGAAAATGTCCATTATCAAGTATGTTATACATATCGATTTTCAATATAGTTTTGTGATAGTTCCCTATGAATTTCTAAATCCATGATACAAAAGGTTCACAAATTCAGGCTAAGTCATTAAAGTAATCATCAAAATCATACCTTTTCGCACTCCACACCCCCCGTTAATTGCTTCATGTCCTCATGAAAACATTGTAGCTGATATGTAATGCGTTGAGAGAGAGGCCGGAGAAGGAGTTTCATGCGAGGCCTACAACCATGTTGAGTGATTAAATAATCAAAGAACTGACCCGTCACTCTTCAGCATATCATAATAGGCTCCGTATCCATAGGCTGGATGCCAAATAATTGGAGCGCGAAATCTACACTCTAACCAGATGACTCGCTTTAGAAGGCTCTGCCATAGAGATTCAACGTACGTCAGCCGAACTCAAAGTTCTCATAATTAAATTTTACTTCCTCTGAAATGGATGTGTGGGATCGAGATTCGACATCGAAATTTGGTCAGCATTAGTGGCCAAGTCCTTAATGGGAAAGAAATACTCTAAACCTTCGTAATGAGTGCCTCATGCATAGGTCTCAATGTTACAATGACACCCGGAGTCCTATGTGTGGTTTATATGAGCCGTCCATAACCGCACGGGGTTCCTAGGTCTAACCCTAACTCTAAATCTAGACCATTTTCTTGACTTAAAGGTATCATAAGCCAAACTAATTAATCAAGTTAGCTCCGAATGAAATGAATGCTTGGAATTGAATATCACAATGGAGGGACTGTGGTTCGATTCAGCCTGACTTAGCACAAGGTCATGTAAATATTCAATGTCACCTCCTCGACTTTACTCCATACGTCTACAACAATGATAAAATCATTGATTATCATGGATCCGTATATAAGTGCCTCGCCTTAACAAACTTTTATTTGTAATTGTAAATATCGTTCTAATAGAAACAGAGCATAGTTTTTAGCAGGAGCCCTACATGCTAAAAACATTATTATATAAAGAACACAAGTCATTCATCCGTTTGATAGTAGTATCTAGTTTATAAGTTTACCAGGTGTGACTTCCTCTGCTCCTTCATCCATCCTTCAAAACCCGTCTTTAGGATTGGATCGACATCCCTTAGTTGCCGCTCTCGCAATCCTTCATATTTCTCTAGCGGAACCGTTTGCTCTTAGTTGCTCCATTTCTAGTCGTGTTTGTTTCACCATCTCAGGCAAGGTTTTTGGTCTTTGATCTTTTCTCCATGCATCAAGAGAGGCCTAGGAGTTTGCCCGAACCTTCTGGTTACATCGTTTAGAGTTCAGACTGATACCCCGAGGGTGGTGCCTCGTCCGAATTTCCTTATCATCTTTTCTCGCCTTTAATCTGGACCAGCGAACTCCGAGTTCTGGAAAACAAATGCCGTTTAAGGCCCTCTTTTCCTCTTACTTTCCGGGTTCTTTTCAAAATCCTGATTTGTTGCCCGAGCCGTGTTATCGTGTTTAATAGTTTAGTCCGTTCCTTCAACTTTGATTTCCATCGATTCCTTTGAAGGAATCCAAGAAATTGATGATGAAACTGATCGCGACTCGCTTGCTACTTCTTCCTCCCGAGGTTTCCTCACGTTCTGCCCGAGCGGCTCCCGTGTATGTACCTCAACTGCTCCCGATTCTTCCTCCCGGGGTTCTTCCTCTAGATTCTCCTCTAGGACATGGGAACAGATTAGCCCGTTCGTATTTTCTTCTTCTTCATCATGCATGGGCATGTTTCTCTTTGAATTTGGTCGGGATTCTCCGAGCTAGAAGGTTGACCGTATTTACTCATATCAGCTGTGATGGCGTCAGCCATCTTCTCTGCGAGTCCTTTAATGGACTATCTCTCCAGCTTGCCCCATTTCTTCCCCGCTCAAGCCAGTTTTTTCCGTTCATGCCGTACTTCTTCTTCGGGTTGCTCATCTTCACTATTATTGGTCAAGGAAGCCTCCTCGGGGTCGCTCCGCGCCCTTCCCATTCACAGCCAACCTGGCCGACTTTCCGGTTTGTTTATGCTTCCTCTCATCCGGGAGCTAACCGAAGCTGGATTGGTCTTCCGTCACGCAAGTGAATCAACTACATGCTTTCGCTTATGGATTATTGATGTAATTCGGGTTACGCGATGTACTAGCAACATTTTCTCCGTCACTGTTCCCCGTGTGTTTATAGAACGCCCGCCTTCGTGGATGGTTCCCGGCTGATCTTCCTTCATCAAGTAGTAGTATCTTTTCTACTCGCCACAGTAAGACTATAACTAACAACAAGTCGAATTAACCCAAGGGTGACGTTAACAATTGCCTCTACGTACGTGTCTCCTTATACTTTTAGGCAAGATCATGTAATGACGCACTTAAGAGGCCGGTAACTACTTCAGAAAGCATTTCAAGGAACAGCCTAAAAGTTTAAGGTGTCGCGGTCTTACCACGCCTTTTCTTCCTTCGCAAGTGTAGCTCATTATTCTCGTTTAGCTCTGGCCTGTGGTTCGCCTAGGGTCAGCCGGGAGGCATCTTTCCCTTTGATTGTCAAATGTCATTCTCTATCTGAAGATGTCGATGACCTTCAGAATCGCTCCTTTGAATGTCCATAACGGCCCCAAGAGGCCGGCCTGATACTTCGCAATTATAGTATCAAGGATCGCTGGCGCGCTCTTTACTATGGAGGTCTTCTTGTACCCGTAAGAACTCCATCGTCTACCGTCTCATTACCCTCCCGTAGTTTACTGAAATAGTTCAACCATCCCGCCTTCCAGGATTTCTGCAAATACAGACGCTAGGGGCCGTTGAGGCTCACTACTAATTGCCTCCGCTTCCCATGATTTCGTGGATTTTGTACAACTAAAGAAAACGTTTCGGTTTGAAACACGTATATGTGGTTTCGCAAAGAAAACAATGAGTATGCAAGCAAAAACAACTTGTGCGAAAAATAAAAATAAAAATATGCCATGCCGTGAAACCATGCCAAACCGTCTTCAGAACCGCATTTTCCGAATGATGAATTGATTACAAAATTACGTGGAATGATGAGGTTAACCTCCCCCCGCAAGGTAGGATAGGCCGGCCCCACGGGTAAATAATGGATTTAAGCATCTACCAGAATCGTCGGAAGGAACAGCATGTGAATTTATACATGTTGAAAAGGACAACAGATACCGAAATCGAGGGCGGAGGATGGATCGCGTGATATGATTTGAGGTCGTTGTGTTATGATTTGAGGGGGCCGATGGATAGGCATGTATCAGATTCGCTAATCTTGTTTGGCCATGGTCACTCACATATTAAGGATTGTAATGATAATATTCATGCGTGTATAAATCTAGAAATAATGTGATTAATGCTTAGGATAAGAAACAAGAGGTTAATATCTTACCTATTTACGTAAGCAAGGTGACTTCAAGGTCTATTAATGATTGCTCTGCCTACAACAAAATCCATAACTCATAAAGAGTTGTTTTTTTCACCGGAATCCATGATCCCGTGTATACTTAGGATCGGGTGATATGTCGTATCGTGCACTTCATTGCGCCGGGCTTGGTGACCAAGCACCATAATGCCATTCACGAGGAAAGAGCTGAACGTGCGTCGGTTTTAATGAGACTGCTCCAAGGTTTGTTTATTTGATACACCTTGGCCCATATCCCCGTGTGGTGGCCGGTGGGAATGCCACTTCACTTCCCTCCTCATGATCATGGTAGGCCGGCTCTCAATGAGACTCTATCCTGCCAAAGATTTGACATTTGACATGCTTTTTTCTTTTTCCTTATTTATACACAAAGGGTGGTTCAAAGACTTCTTAAGAGTAGGAATGGTGAAGAAGTCTTATTATCACAATAGGAAGATTTAAACTCTTTGTCCTTATTCCCAAATATTAATAAAAAGATTTTAAGGAATCAAGATACAAAGATAAACGAATCATGGCAAAATTATGCAAACTGTCACAAAAAGGTAAGAAATAAGTATGTCTTTCCATCCGTCCTTTTATTAATGCAGTAGGCCTTATAGATAGAGCGATTTATGGTTTGCGTATTTCTAGATGTTGTGTCTTTATATTCATCGCATAAATGCATAGCCGAGGCTTGAAGACTAGAAAAGAAGACTGAAAAGCATCCTCAATTTAAATCATGAAAGAGATCAAAAGTATGCAAATGGTGTTCCGTTGAAAAAGTAACAACGATGGATAATAGAAAAAAGGAACAAATCAAGAAATGTCGTCTCTTTGGAAAAGGAACGTTAACATACTGCACACTCCATATGCCATTCCAGCAGTGTCAAGACAAAGAAATGTTGAACGCCGTTTTTGAAGAAAAGGAACAAGGAAAATCCAAAGGAAATCAGCTGATAAGCGTAACAATATCGTTGGAAAAGAACAAATAGAGATTGAATGCCGCCTGAAAAGGAACAGCAACAAGCAAAACCAATATAAAAAACACACATATGCCATTAGAAGAGCAAAAATCAAACTTTGTGGAAGAAAAAGGAAAAGAAAATGACAAGAATTATTCAAATCAAACTTAAGGGCCAAGAATCACTGTAAAACAAAAACTTTATGTACAAATTGCAAAAAGAAATAACCCTTAATGAATTATGTGTGAGGAAGATTTCTCTTCCTCTCCTAAGATCTCCAGACAAGATTCTACAGATTGGCTGCGTAAGGATTCCCCGAGTGTGGTTTACTGTGAGACTGACTGCATATTTACCTAAATGCATATCCAACTGCCAATAGTGATTAGAGTAAGAGTTCCATTGTCATGTACCTTCGGATTTCGATGGTCCCAACCATCGAAAGCCCGAAGTTTTCCAGGGAAGTCCCGAAACCGAGAATGGTATAATTGCTTCTCCGGGCCCTCGTGGAAGACTTTATTCTTAATGAGCGCATCATGCCATTTGGCTCTCCGCCGTTGAATTAATGTTTTCGAGTTTGTAGTGCAGAGAGTCGAATTTCAAGCTCTAATTCATTGACTGGCCAGAGTCGATTGAGGCCAGGCTCGCTAAGTCTAGGCCAACTTCCCGTGGCCGTACGCAAGGTTTGGATTTCGAATTTATGGAAAAATAGGTTGTTTTCCAAACACTAGTTGATTTACAAGGTGAGTAACCAAGTGGTGCCTCCATGGTCTGATAGCCAGAGCGTTTTCCTGGTAGTCTGGGTAGCCCAAGCCACGCCTATGTGATGCAATAGCTTTCGTTAGATTGATTCTATTATCTTATTGCTAATTTCTACCCGATTTCCATTCGCCTGTGGGTGATATGGAGTAGTGATCTTATGCTGGACATGATAATTGTTATGTTGCGGCTAATTTATGCCCAACAAATTGTGGTCCTCCATCCAGAATTATTTCCTTAGGGAAGGCCATAACTGACAAATAAAAGAACAAAGAACCGTATGACGTGGAAGTCCTTGTGGTCTCTAGAAGGTTTCTACTAACCCATTTGGTGACATATTCCCGTTGCCAATGTAATATATGTTTTTTGATTTGATGAAGGGTTGATGGGTCCAACGAACTACAGAGCCCACCGTCGAATGGTTCAATGACTAACCGTGGGTTTCGCAGGCATTTCACGCTCAAGGTGTCGCCCTGCTACAGAATCAGCTACAGTTTGGACGAACTTTGTATCTTTGAAGATCGAGAATATCCCGCGTCTCCGCAATACTTTATATCCAGTCCTACGCTCAGCGAAGTGCCCCCACATGGTCCATCGTGACGCTTCTTAGATGTCAGTGATTTCATCCTCTCTAACACATCGCCGATATGCATAGTTCGCTTCCCGTGAAACAAGAATTCCAATCCACGAAAATCGAGAACTTTTCTCTGGTCATCTGCCACGCTCATTGTATTAAATGTTTTGCAATTTACTCACGGCAAGGTAATCAAGTAACATCAGCATACTGTGGTGTGTTTGAAACAAAGAACAAGAAATGTGTGTTCATCCGGAAATTGATCTTCCATCGCCAAGCCAGACGCTTTTGATTTTGTATCCTGGAGTTAGAAATCTACAGCAGGTTTTCTTTGCCAGCGGTCCTTGATTGTTATATCGAATTCCTGCATAAGATTAACCATCAGAGTTATTTCCGTACTAGGATGTGCTTATTTGCTAGCCATTTTATAGCAATTGATTCAGATACAAGATGATGTGGTAGCTCAGGATATACTGTCTAAATTTATTGACGCATGTACATGCTCTTAGAAATTTTTTCAGAGAATAAAGGTAATCCAATCTGCCAGGGATAAATTTTTGTCGATGTAATATATAGCATATGGTTTTTTATCCCTTCCCGCCCAAGGATCGGCATTCACAATGGTCAGACTGGAGGCATCGAGATATCCGGGAACGGTAGGTCCCAGCTTTGGTCCTCGAAGGACTGGGTCATGGATACAAGCTTCTTTAGATTCGAACGCATGGTCACATTTGTTCGTCCAAAGAAAATCAACGTTACCACATGCATATAAAGGATAAAGAATAAAGTAATAATGCTCTATAAATCGTCTATAATAACCCGAAATCCAAGAAAACTGCCACTTCGTTTGAGTAGTAGGAGTGGGAATAAGAAAAAGTATTTGGATTTGGCCGGGTCTACTCCGAATGTCTTACGTCGAGACATAGTGTCCTAGGATAAGTCCTGGGCCATCATCAAAAACATTTTTCTATCGCTTAAGCAAAGCCTAGTAACAATGTACATAGGACTTTCTCTAGGTGTCTAGAGCCGGATCGAAGTCATCTCCGTATGGTGTAAAGTCATCCATGTAAACTTCAAGTCCATCATTACTAAACTGCAAAATACTAAGGATAGCCCTCTCGAAATGTGGCAGAGCAGCATTACATAAGCCAAAGGTAAAACTCGATAGGCAAATGTTCCCCAAGGACAAGTAGTAAAGGTGGTTTTGGTTTTATCCTGGTCTTCGGGGCACCAACTGATTGCATCCACCGAAGCCATCCAAGAAAGAAAAGAACTTTTCCCCGCTAAAGTGTCCAATACTGATCTATGAAAGGAAGAGGGAAAATGATCTTTTCAGGTTGCCTTTGTTGGTGCCCTCTATAATCCACAAATTCTCCATTTCCCATTCTTTTTTTGGTACCACCTGTCAGTGGAGAGACCCATTTACCGTCGAGATAGGTAGGATAAAATTCACATCTAAAAGTTTCTGAAGTTCAGCTTTTGGCAACATCTTTAGATGGGGATTAAGCTTCCTTTATGGCCGACGCACGTGTCCGCATCTTTTTTCTATGTAAATGTGATGGGTACATAACTCGGGGATCAATTCCTTTCATATCGTGGTAGTCCCATGCAAATGCTTCTGATATTTTGTTAACGTATTGGATGAGCTGGAGCTTGTTTCGTGAGATTAGCATTGATGTTTAAAGTTTTCCCCAGGTACTTCACAATTTACTATTTATAAATGCAGGACAATGTGTATTATTTGATCATGAATATCTTTCTGTGGATCTCTTCTAACTCATTATCAAATGCCGCTTTATCATGTGACATTGTGTATGGTGGGTTCAGCTTTGAGTAATGAAATTGTTAATGGCATCGTCTTTCTCGTTTGATCTTTGAAATCAAGTGCCTCTTGTATAGTTAATGGAGATCTAATGTTATCGGAGAATAAGATATGATACGTGGTGCTTATCTGCTTTAATCATTGTGGACACTTTGCCGCTACTGAGGATATAGAACTAAATTTTTGCTATTTGGTCCTCCGGTTATGGTCATATTTCCCCGTCGACAAACTCAATGTAGGTGACGCGCAGAAGGAAGCCAAGGTCTACCTAAAAATTAATGGTGTCCATCAAGTCGGGTTTTTGGATTAATTATCGTGAAATCAGGCTTGATACTCCTGATTCTGCATGTGAGACCATGACATCATGTAGAGGCTCGGTCTAACCAATGATCGGTCAGCCACTCAATGTGAGTAGAGGTGGGTTCTGCATGATGTAATGCCGAGATTTTGGCAAAGTTGTATTGTTAAAATATTAATCAGCAGCCTCTAAATCAATCCAAGGCATTGTATGTGGTCCGGCCATAAATTTGAACAAGCTATAATGGATTCCCTGTGGTCTTCATATTTAAGGGGTGTTTCTTCCCGACAATAGGTCGATAAGGTACGACTACTTGACTCTTGATTGTTTGTTATATTCTGGTTTTTATGCACAACTTCTTTTATGGTTTTGGCGTATATGGGAATGTCTTCAATAGCTTGGAGGAATGGACTTTTTATGTACAAGTTTTGTAATTCTCCCGTAATGTCAAAGTCGTGGTATTGTATGGATCTAGGTATGGCTAATCGTTCGGGGAACGGAGGAGAGGATGTGGTTGCTTGATTATGAGTTTGTTGCTTATTTACATCCCTTCGTTGTGACCGATGTTCTCCAGAATCGATCTTCAATATGAACCGTTTTATCTCCTCGCTCACTATACGCCCGCATCTTTAATCGAAGGTCGTTGCACTCTTTTAAATCAGTCCCGGGTTCGGTGATTCTATGATTTGAATAGATTGGACTCCGTTCGTTGTTTGGATTGGGATCGGGTTGGCCGGGAGTCAAGGCCCCTGCCGGGGACCGGGGATTTTGCTGTGCCGGCAAAGTAGAAGCAGAGGGAGTAACTGCTCCTGGCCAAGTGGTACATCTACTACAATGACAAGCTGTGGTGAACTTTGTGAAGTAGAGGTCCATTGTGAAGGATATGGGCCATTTTGGCCAATATGGTGGAGTGTAGGAAATTTACAACTAGCTTTGGCTTGTTTGATTCAGCCCATGGATTTGGAGAAGGAATGATTGTGGTGACTACTTTGTAAATGGGGTTTGAGATTGATTTTGGCTACATACCATATTGTTCAGGCATTATAATCGGTGGGTTTTGAAAGAAAGAGGGCTTGGTCTGAAACATACTTGTGTTGTCTCTGTTGCTGTCATGCTGGACATTGAATCTACCGACTCGTTCTTCTTCGCTCTTATATATCATTAACTGTGAAGTGAGGGGCAGCTCAGAGAAGGTGGTCTTTGCAGCTGCATGGCGCATGTTTGGACTTTATCCAGGGCACCTCAGGCCGTGTTTTTTTTTCGCAACGACGTAAGATTGCCATGTTCTGTTTCGTCTAAACTCGTTTTTGTTTAGGGGCCTGCATAATATCAAGTTGTGTAGTTAGTGTCCCCATAATATCAGTTTTAAAATTTTCTAATAAATTTCCAATTTCGCACGTGTTACTCCTTCAGCTGATACTTTGTTATCTCATACCGATCGTATCTCCGTCTATTTTTATTCTCAGTGTCGCCTCGAATCCCCGATACATAAGTCAAGGATGTCGAGAAATTCTCTGATAAATATCCCTTTTACCCATAATGTTTAATGTTTCAATCCATTGTTCCTTCATGCCCTCATTAATGCAGCTTTAACACATTATCGCAAAGGTAGCGATGCATAAGGAGATCTTTAAATTATACCTAAAACGTTCCACATAATTCCCTTCTAATGTTTCATTTACCTGGCTATCATTTGAAATATTTACTTTTAATTCTCTTAGACCTACAATAACTCTGCATTTTTAAGAAGGATTCTTCATTTGATCCCAATTGTTGATAACTCCTGAATTACCTAGCTCCCATAAACCATCTTAAGGCAGCCCCTTTCAATGTAGAGGGGAATACTCACTTCTCTTTGGGATCAGGTGGTGTAATCGTACTCGACATAACACATCGAATTCGAATAGGAATGCATCCGTATCCTCTGATGTGAGTCCATGAAATGGGGATATGCCAAGAGGGATAGCTTTCATGGGTGCATTTGCCGTGTATCCACTATAGGATATTGTAATGTAGAGGTTTGAGTGCTTGGTCAGTTTTGAGCGATGGTTATTTTTGAGCCATGGGATCGAATATATGCCAAGAATCCCTCTCGGGATATCTAGGAGGGTATTCTAGGTTGGTTGGGAACGGTTTTGATTGTGGATCTTTTAATAGCGCTTTCCTTTATCCCACAATGGGAATACTGTGTGTTTGAGGAGATTGAATCTTCAACAATGACTTTCGCGGCACTCCTTATTCAGGCTATCTAGCTTTACTGGTTTGTTTCAAGAGGAGATTTTGGTTCCTCGGTTTCCGTTTCTCCTTCTCCTTCACAAAGTTGCCAGAGCCCTTCCCGCAATAATTTGGGAGGGAATTTAACTCAAAGTCCAAGCCCGGTTGATCATGTATCCCAAGACAAAGGCGATGGTGATCCTCAGGGTTCTAAGGGAACTAGTAGGTGGTTTAGGAAGTGTTTTGTTGGAACCTACTCTGATGGCCGAGACTCCCCGTTTTCTATAGATTTCGCCTATGAAGGGTTGTTCGGCCAAGGGTCACCCATTTCCCTTAGCTTTTTCAAAGTTTGATGAAGGGGTTTATATTTTTTTTCGGTTTTTTCTCAGCTTAGTCATGCACTCAAAAATAAACTACGAACTGTTCAAACAAGCAAAAACAAATCTGTTAGGAAAGCGGATAATGAGTGTGTCTTTTACATGCTCAGACAAGTAGGTTCTTACCTTCCGTTTTTAGGATCCAACTCCTCCCTAGCAGTTTGTACACTACTCGAAAAAGACAAATGGCTTCACTTCTTCCTAAGAACGGCGCCAAAAAATGTGTAGAGCTATAAAAGGTCTTTCACCTCTATTCACCTCACATTAATATGTCACCCGAGAGCGTTTTGGTTTCCATAAAGAGTGACTCCAATCCGAGGCTCATCTGCCGAGTAATGCTAGTAGTACAAGGTTTTAAGAAATACAAGAGTAAATGGATGCTTAACTGAAATCAAATTGCTTTAAAGAAGTAAATCACACACTCAGTAACTCAACAACTCATCAAATAAGGTCTGCAATGATAAACCATCCCTTCAGAACTGATAGAAAAAGAAATCAAGCATGATCACAAGCCCGGGGAGTGCAACAAAGGATCGATACCGCTCACTACAAGCCTTAGATCATCTCAGCAAACCATCAAATGCGTATAAATGAAGAAAGGAAATAAAGAATAAACTATAATTCAAAATGGAAATGTTAAATCCTAAAATAGACAGCAAATGAATACTAAGTCCCATGGGTTATATTCAACTTAATCTATGCACTTTGCAATCAAGGAACATGCTCGTTAATCTAAAGGCGAATGACACAAATCATATTACCTAACAAGAATAACAATAAATGGAATTATGGAATAATAACATGCATTAGAAACGATACAACACAAATGTCAATAGAACAAAATTGTGAAGTCAATGCTATGATATGCGATTAACTCTAGAAAGGAATAAGAACGCAATGCAGAGTTAACACACAAATCACAAATAAACTTCAATGATTCAACTGAACAAGAGTAAGTGTAATCTCGAACGTATAAGCATATCAAATAATCAACTAACAAGCAATGAACAACCACATAAACGGTTTCTAATGGTACGGCTAGTGTCCTTCGTCCTGCCCTTATCTCCAAGGATACACCGCTTGGTTAACGTTGGCATGCGAAGATGGAATAATTACCAAATTTTCATTAATACATTGATCAAAAATACATCGAACTGCCAACAAAGCCAGATAACCAACCGAATGTCTTACAAAAGATTACATCAAACGTGATTCTATCTCGCCATTCTCTCGTCTCTAAACTAACAAGACTTTGTCTCTCTTTATAAAAACGATGGCTGAGATGTCCAAGCAATTAGATAAGTAAAGCAGCGATCCCTTAGGATCTCGATCCCGAGGGATCTGCCAAACAAGCTTAACTTTCATCCAGCCTTTATATTACAATAGCCGGTGTCCTCTCTCTTGCCCGAGCCGATTCTCCTTGATCTTGTCTCCTATGCTTACGCTTGTCTCATCCAGAGGAACAAGCTGCCATCTCCACTGCTTCATTCTTAGAGCAAAGAACCCTTCTCGTTTTCCTCTTCCTCAGAGAAAATAACCATTATCGTGGGTTGCTTACATATCGATTTTCACATGTTTTGTGATAGTTCCCTATGACTTTCTAAATCCATGATACAAAAGGTTCACAAATTGTATTAAAAAGTCATTAAAGTAATCATCAAAATCATACCTTTTCAGTACTCCACAATGATGTTGATTCCTTTATTTTTGTGAAGTTTCATAATTCCAAGTATGTGATGAGTACATAAATAATGAAATGAGTGGAAGGATACATCATACAGTTCTATGTTAATGTATTGTAATGGACTGGTGAACATTCTATGTAATAATGAGTAAGGAATATTTAATAGTGAATGGTGTCACGTCTCCCAAACCCCCTTTTTAACTTTTTTAAATGGGATTAATAATGTCCATTATACCTCATGATTACTCCTCCTAAATTAACATCTTCTCATGGCCAATACGTAAATTAAATATGTCCTTTAAAAGATAGCCACCTATACCTATACATGGTTCTTAGATTGGCTGCTCACTGACCCATCATCTCTAACCCCATGACTACCAGGTACTCATCTCCGTACACCCAACCACTTTGTCTCTCGCTGTGCCAATAGCTATAGTTTGCAATTACATAAGTTTACCGAACCATTAATCCATCTAATCGTGTGCATACCGCAACTTAACATAATTCCTACATTCCATAATGCACTATAACTTTGAAATTTCCCAATTTGCATAGTTGACCATAACATCACAAATTTTCACAAATGGCATAAAGGAAACATGACAACACAATTTCATAAGAGCCAGGGATACGTTTAATACAATGCACTTGGCAGACATCTCCAAATGTATGCATGCACTACCATGACCAAATGCTCCTCCCAACCTTGTGAGTCCTCGTTTATCTCCCAAACAGATTCACCCCCGAGCAGAGATCACCTCCCGCACCTCGTACCAACCACTAATCTGTCTCCGAGCAGACTTTATTTAAGCCGTGCATACAAAGCCTCGAAAGCCACCCCGATCCGGGATTTCAGTGATGTCTTTTCTTCCTCGGCGAAGCTCTCCAGGCTTCCCATCTTAGACTCTTAAAAGCCGCTTTGGGCTTTTCCTCAGCCTTTTCCTAAAGCTTTTTCTCACCCTCTTCCCAACTACTCCTCTTCATCGGGGAAATTTAGATTTTTCCTCAAAAATCTAAATTAGAAATAATTTCTTTCAAGGATTTTTGAAAGATTTTGGGATCTTTTTCCCTTTTCCATCACCTCATGGATTAGGCACATGATCTCATTTTTCTCTCTTGGTCATAGTACATACATAATATTTTTATTTATTTTTCATAATTAACTAGTTAACCACATTCACACAATAATTATTCATCGGGGTCCACTCCCCTTTGATGTATGTTCAAATGTATCATTTGAAAAGCATAGAACTTGGGGTGTTAGCATATTCCCCCTACGAAAATAAACACCGTCCTCGGGGTGTTGACAACTATCTACTTAGTTTATTTTGAACATACTCATGAGACGCTTGTTCCATCATCTGAGCTTCTCTCGTTCCATGTGGCTGCTTTAAACGCGGTAGGGAAAGTGCTCCACCGCACCTTTACCCGAGCTTACCGTTTCCACTTCAGCCATTTCATTTCTTCGCTTTCATCCTCGAAGCGACTCTGGAAGGAAATTCTCTCTCGGGTTCCACCCGGACCACATCCAAATTGGTTCCGACCCGGACCACATTCCAATCAATCATGTGAGACGCATCGTGTACACTGTATTTCCTTTTCCCAACAAGGAGACAGTGAAACTCATCATCGTGTAATATGCAAGGGAGAGGCTAGTTTCTTTTCTAACACCTGCTGTTAGCGCTTTAACGTTGATCACTTGACAAAGATTTCTTCTTCGTCCTGATTAGTTTCCCAGCAGAGTACTCTCTTCTCGCACTCTATTTGCATCGATGCCTTTAGGCAGCTTTGGTTTTCTTCCTACTTCTTTGCAAGAAGTCCGTTCCGTAAGATCCGCCATTCTCGTTTCTCTCCGTCCACAATCCATACCACCGTAAGTAATGTCAGTGTACATATAATTGATAATTCACAACAACATTCTCCGCATTTCAATAACTTAAGACATTCGAGCTATTAGTCAAACCGCTCAGTGTTCATAATAGTTTAGTGCACTTTTAGTACACTACTTATCCTTCGGGTTTTACAAGTTGAGATTTTCCTCACGCAAACTTGGTTCTGCCAACCTACTGGATTTTCTAGGTGCTTTATCTTCACCTTTTTCCCTCTTCGTTTTCCGGGAGTGCCCAATTTCAAGCACACTTGTCTAAACAATTTCTCAACTTTTTTCATTAGTACACATAAATGAGAGAAAACAATTGACTTGCTATGCATGGTTATGCCACTTCGCTTCCATTTTATAGTTGTACTTCTAGTATCTTTTCATTGCTTTTGTTAATTCCTTTAATTTAATTAGAAATCAACTAGATTCATTAATAATCTCTACCATTCCATGTTTGCCTCACATGAACTGGTATTCACTTGGGTTCAAAACTTAAGTGAACAATTTTGGAACCGATGGGTTTTCCCACCCAAGTCCAAAATACGCCATCCTTTTTTCTCGGTTGTAGCCGTATGATTTCACATCATTTCGTCTTGAATTTAAGACTCAAGAAATCTCTAACTTTAATAAAATTTGCACCAAAAAAAATTTATAGTGAGAATTCATAGCCTTTTCTAGTGTTAAAATGTAATTTCTAGTATTCTTATCACATTTACAATATCAATACTTGTTAATGCCAAAAATGAATTTTTGATTACTCAGCTTCCTTTTCAATGCATCATCAGCTTAAAATGGGAAAGATTTCATAAAATCAGTAAGTATTTCAACTTTTTCCCGGGTCATAAAAGAATTCCTTCTTTTCTATTGCATAAAAGCATTCTATTTTTTTCTAACAAAAGCAACCCATAAATCTTTCATGCTTCTAACAAAGCAACCCATAAATATATCAATTTGGAAATATACTTTATTTCCATGAAAGAATATAAATTATTATAAATAAATAATAGGTTATTCTTCCACTATTACAAGAATATTCTTCCTAAGTAAGTCATCGTGAAATTTTCAATTTATCCCTTTATTCATTCATGCCCCACCCAATGTAATGGTTCCACAATTTCTAAATCAACCATTTAATTGTAATTAAAACTTGTACTTCAATCTTCTTTTCTTTATAGTAGTGTACGTGCCTTATTATAGGATACAATTTCCACGTATTCTCATATACTACTTCGCATTCCCAAAATGGGCAATATACCTCTATGAGCATGTATATATATATCCACTAGGTTTGTGTATATATCATATATATTTCCAACCCTTATTGTATAAGTAACCATGATATATGTATGATATATATAGCCTTAGCAATATTAATTTGATGAACATGGTGAATATATATATATATCCCTATATTTATATATATTCATATATAAGTTCAAGCCTTTTTTTGAAAGTGTTACCATATATATACCAAATTTAAAATAATCTCTTTTATTGATCTTCTACTAGCAAATTTTCCAATTTTTTGTTAATTTCCATAGGATAGATTTTCATTCTCAAAGTTTCCCATGCACTTATTGAATTCACTAAAGTGGAATCAAGTGAAGTGCCACTTTACCAATCCTATGCATATATATATATATATATATATATATATATATATATATATATATATATATATATATATATATATATATATATATATATATATATATATATATATATATATATATATATATATATATATATATATATATATATATATATATATATATATATACCCATAGAAGTCTAAAATGCCTCTTTCTTAACTTCCACGTATATGTCATGGTTTTATCTATGCACATATACATATAATTATTCATATATATGTAGGCCTATACCATTGGACTACTAACACTTTTAAAGTGCGCTTTATACCACCTCCTCCTATATATTATGTGTATATATTTATATATATCTACATGCATCGATATATACTATCTCCCATAACAATTATAAAGTACAACTTTTATTCTACATCTTAGACGTTTGTATGCCGCGCTTTAACATCCACAAGTTTCAATTCCTTTCTAGGCGGTAACCTATATGTACCGTGTACATATATTCACATATCCACATAAACATATCATTATAATACATACACCTCTAAATCCTTATAACACATACGTACATATGTAAGTATGAAGTCCATGGATGATTGTTAATTAATTGACAAAATACATTAAGATGGCCTACCCCAAGAGTAGCCTTTGTCTAAAAAAGGGCATACTTTATGCGTAACATTTATATATCTCTATTTGTATAAAGGTCACATATATTGATTTATATATATAGGCGCGCTCTATATCGATTTCAATGCAACTACCTATATAGTAAGCATATATATATACAAGCGTAATACTCTCGAGCTTAAATAATTAGGATATACTTTATCCCCTTTACATTTTATGTTAAAAGGTGATGTCGTGCGAATGACTACTATATGTTGCGAATATAAATATGAGTTCATATATGTAACCACACACGTCCTAGATAAATGGAACCTTACCTATATACATAAAATTCGCCGTATCTCTATAATATAATGAATCATCAAATCAATTATTGGTCAATTAACCCATTAATACATTAAGGTTTATCCCAGTATGGAATATTCTTAAATCACCCCTACCTAGTTCCCTTATCTTATCCTTACTTTCCATATATGTATATATATATATACACATAGCCTCTATATATATATATCTTGAGCACCTCACATATATATATATAAATATATATATACCTATATCCTTTTACAATAAGAAGGGATATTTTTTTTCTTTTACTTCTTCTTATAATATCTCCCTAGCTTAGGTGGAATTATAAACATTTACAATCCTATGTTAACACTTTTTACCTTTCCTCATATATTGATTTATCCATTATACTTCCTACCTATGTATATGTATCAGCATACCTATATATCTATATATAGCTAGAGGGAGTATTATTAATATAACCCTATGTGTGTAATACTCGGTATACCTATCGCATTTAGACCTTTAAATATATACATAGTGTGTGAACGTTAACACTTGTGATATCCTTTATCCAATCAGATCACGGTTTTGAGTACCATAACCTATCCTGCTAATTCGTGTTCAATTTGACTTGCACGCCTAAACATGCATTATTCTATCCTGCTTGGTATTTCGATATTCTTTACAAACTCTGTTTGAATGTAGAATCTTAATACGCGTTAATATAAAGGTATATGTTTATTCGATGCCGGCAAGCCGTTCGCTCTTCAGGGTTGAGGAAATTCAAAGGTTGTCATGAAATTTCGCCACGGCGTAAACAGCAATTATCCTAGAATAATTTTGACAGAATTATACATAGCTCAGTGGTGTTAACGCCTTATGGAGACGTGGTTGCACGTTTAAATGTTATTATTGTTGTCACGAGACTAACCCAGTCGGCTTTCTGTCTTATCAGATACCAGATCTGTCACGGCTTGGCTTAGGTTACCTAGGTCTAGATCGTGGCAGAATACTCGTCGACACGTCACTCTTCCCAAGCCCCGGACAGTGCCAGGATATCAACCTCTGATCGACGCGTCGCGGGTTCATTGGTAAAAATGCAGTAGATGTATAATTTATCTTTTCGGGTACGCCTCCGGTTTCTGCGCGTAACTTATGCGGATCACGCTATTCGGATTTTTTTTACAGGTGTTGCACTAAGCATTGGGGCGAGAATTTTAGCCCGAGGCAGAGTACACCATCCCTTGTCCTTGCAGACTTGACAGATGGACTTGAAGAGACCATTCCAGCGGCTCCAGGCCCAGGAACGCCTCGATTCCACTATGACAGTCGCTGGTGTAAGGAAATTTCGCTATCTCCAGTACAGGACTCCATACCTCTTCGTCTCAGGTGATTATGACTAAATACAGTATTCCTGATACGTTATATTCATTCCTTCCCCTTCGTGGTTTTGCTGCAGCGCTTAAACAGTCGTTTAGGGTATTCGTTTCGTATGCGAATTCCCTATTTCCTCCACGGTGCTTATTGTTTTATTATTGGTTTTCTTTTTCCAGGTCGAGTGCGCAGAGGCTGTAGCATACGAGGTTATCCGAGACGGAGTGTTAGTCGGCATCTATCGGCCGTGCTCGGATCACTCTCTGTTCTCGGTCTCATTCGTATGCTTCCTGCAACCTACCATCTCAGTAGCTTTTATATCCTGCAACGGACCCTGTTTGACCCTCTGCAGGGGAAGAAAAATCTGTTCTCATCCCTCTGTGGAGCCTCAGCAAATTTGGGGCGATGGTTCAGATAAATCGACCCCAGTCGACTTTCTACTATCGACTGATACGGGGTTGATTTTAATGTATATATTTCTACTTTCGACCCGCCCGAGATTTAAAGAAACTCCATAATCGCTCGCCGTTACTTCTCTTACTAATATAGAATCATATAGTGAAACGAGAGTCAAAAGATTAAGTTCGATCTCTCGACGCCGGATGGTTTAATTGTTATTCCTCATATAAATGTTTATTTATCAGTTTCATTTATGTTTAACCCTAGGGTATCAATGCGTCAGGGTTTTTGATTGATATATATATAATCTGCTGTTTTATTTATTATTCTGAACAGGGTTTACTCCAACCACTATACCACGGCACGCGCATAGTTTTTCTATCTGGTTTCCAGTTCATGCCGTAGGTTATTATGCTACGATCTGGATGAATCTATATATATATCTATTTCCTAACAGCGTTTTTCATTATCTGGAACATCGGCACTACTCTTACATCATTTAATTGCCATTATACGTACTGGTATATGACCCTATATAGGCGCTGTTAACAAGCATGGTAAAATTTATAACGGTTTTGATTTTATTGTTTTTGGACCGCATAGCGGCACATAGAAGTATATGTTTGAAAATAGGTCAAAATCGAGTTTTAACTGTGCACCGATTTGTGGCCATTCGAGGCCTATGTACATATAGGTATATCTTCGGCGTATTAACTCCCCTTTTTTTCATGCCTATATATATGAGTCGATAGTTATTATGTCATATAATTCCTTTATAGCTTTAGTTGGTGACTAAAAATGCTTAATCAGGAGTTTTAGATAGATTTAAAATCAGAATATGCCCTACACTTACTATGTAGGGTATACTTTTCTAGGAAATAGACTTTCTTTTCAAGCTATGACATATTAACATGTCATAGAATACATTTTTTCTTTTCTAGCACCATTATAATTGTTAGGATGATAATATATGCAGGCTATAAAGGTTGTATGCTTAATACCATTTGTCACTTCAGATTATGCTTAATACCAACAAGCTGATGTACCAGATTTGCCGCCTCACCAGATTGGCCGTCGACTTCACAGGTTGCAAACAAGCTGACCGCCTCACCAGATTTGTCACGAATCTGGTTCGCTTCTGCCATCAACTTATGCAGAGATCATGCCAGTGGTACCTTCGGCATTCTTTTTGCACGCTGATGTGCACAATGCTAGTTATATACTCATATAAACCATAAGGTCGATCGAAAGATTCGTCCATCTCTCGGCGCCGTCAAGGTTGTTTGTTGGTGCTTTTATTTTCAAACCATTATTGTCATCGTGACTCCGCTGTTTGCTTTCTTGTATATATACCATAGTTTAAGAGTGGGTATAAAGATCAAATGCGCCTCCACTTGTTTTAATGCTAATTCCCTTTGATAGCTACACGTTTGGTGTTAGACTTATATAGGTGTTTGATTATGTTTAAATGAAGATGCGTTATACTTTGCAAGGTAGTATAGTATATCTACCTATGTCGTATTCGCCAATAATGCTCTTTAACAATCGTTTTCCACTTTATTTCCATATCTACACATAGTTTCCACTTTATTTCTATATTTACACCTACTTTTTAACAATCGTTTCCACTTTATTCACATACTTTTTAACAATCGTTTCCACTTTATTTCCATATATACACCTACTTTTTAACAATAAGTTTATGATATAGTATGTGTAGGGTGAAATTTTATCGCGCGACTTTTATTCTTTCTTGGAGAGGGAACTACATATCCTCGTACAGTTTTATTAGAGATTTTTCACCATAGTTTCAAAACTTCTACTAGGTTAAATGAGTTAAAGTTGCAATGCCTATAGCGTTTCAATATGCAGCACTACGTTTGTCTCTCTTTCCGCGGTTGCCCCCTGGTTACACATTTGGGGACCCCTCGTAACACGGTTGTTCTTAACACGGTTACTGTTCCTCTGCGCAGGGGTTGAGTTACCAATCATTCATCTCCGGACTTATTTGTAGAATTGTGATACTACTTAAGTATTATGGCACGAACTGGTTTACCTCTGTGCTTATTAGAGTTTAGGGTTTTCGAATGCTATTGATTTAAATTAATTCCATGTATTCGAAAAAATTGATTTTTCTGTTGACTAACTAATGTTCCGACACTCATTACACCCGGTGAGATGTGTAACACCCCCAAGTTCTATGCTTTTCAAATGAGACATTTGAACATGAATCCAAAGGGGAGTGGACCCCAGTGGATGATTATTGTGTGGATGTGGTTAATTTTGTAATTATGAAAAATAAATAAAATATTATGTATGCACTATGACCAAAAAAGAGAATTGAGATCACTTGCCAAAATCCATGAGGATGGATAAGGCAACAAATCCCCAAAAAGCTTTCAAAAATCCTTGAAAGAAATTTATTTAGATTTAAGGAGAAATCTAAATTTCCCCAATGAAGAGGAGTAGTTGGGAAGAGGTGAGAAAAGCTGAAAAAGCTGAGGAAAAGCTTAAAGCAGCTTTAAGGAACCCCAAGAGGGGAAGCCTAGGCTAAACAGGAAAGAAACCATCCTGCTATTCTGGACGCAGAATTAGAAACATGCTTTGGGGTATGAGCTTAAATAAGCTGATCCTAGACAGATTAGTGGTTGATCTGTGCTGGGAGGTGATCTCTGCTCGGGGGTGAATCCTGGGAGATAAAGAGGATTCTAAGGTTGGGAGGACTGGTCATGGTAGAGGGTGCATGCGTACATTTGGAGATATCTGTAAGTCTGTGTTAAATGTGCTGTTATATTCCTTTATGCAAATTGTAAAATTTTGATGTTATATTCCTTTATGCAAATTATGAAATTTCAATGTTATAGTGCATTATGGAATGTATGAATTGTATGTTAAGTTGCAGTATGCCCTGTTAGAGGGATTAATGGTTCAGTAAATTATGTAATTGCAAATACAGCTATTGACAGTAGAGAGAAATGGTTGAGTGTAGAGATGAGTACATGGTAATAATGAGGGTTGGGATGATAGATCAATTGAGTAGCCAATATAATAACTATGTAAAGATATAGATGGCTATCTTTTAAAGGAGTATTTAATTTCTGTGTGTATAAACAGAAGATGTTAACAAACCAGTACCCCTGAACATTAAGTTCCAACCAACTAAATCTATCCTCAAAATACTCATGGCGAATATAGACCTTAAGAGAGACATGTTGAATCTCATTCGGAGTAAAATGAACCTCTTATAGAAGAGGAGTTAAGAAATTTAGGAGGAGTAATCATGAAGTATAATGGATGTTATTAAATAATAACAGAATCCCATTAAAATAAAAAAAATAAAAAATAAAAAGGGGGTTTGGGAGACGTGACAAATGGTATCGGAGCACAAGTTCAAAAATTGGGCAAGATAGGAGCTCACAAAGAATTAGTAAACTGTTATAGATTTTATGAAGAAAAAAAAAAAATTATAATAAATTTTTTTTATGGTGTGTTGATGTTAGTACTACAGTGAACAGAATAATATCCTAAGGCATTCATCTTCCAGTTGGTTGTAGAACATGAATCCATAGGATAGGAACTCCAGAGTTTCTAAAATGAAGTCGGTCTTAATCTGAAGTTAATTTGTCCCCACAGATAATTAAACGTTTTCTTATCTTATGTAGCCAGTAGCGGATAGTTTATGCTCATAAGTATAATAGAGAATATTGTAACAGAAGTGTGGTAGAGCAAGAAAATACATTAGAACATGGACTTAACATGGTTGTAGAAGAAAAAAAAAAAAAAATACATTCTACTCTACTCTATGGTATAAATATAAATCGCTGGAATTCAATACCATGAGTTTTGAACCCCGAAGTTATGTAGATTGAATATTACCTTACATCATATATGAGTACAATTGTGGAATTTCATGCTCATATAAAGGAAATTCTATTCTACCTAAGGAATATAAAATTCATAGCATTGATATAGCCTATTATGTTGTGAAATTCATCTCAAACTCTGGAACTAAGCATCATAGTCAAGAATTGAAGTTACCATTAAGTTTTACGTTACAAGGACTAAGGAATAACTATATATAAATATCATATGACAATATATATATGCGCATATGAATGCTCGAAAACAAAATGGTGGAACAGAATTGAAATTGATATGGTACTCAAACCCAAAATGGGGAAGATGAAATGATATAAAAATGGGGAACCTTAAAATTCCCAAACTATTCGTTCTCTGTTATACATAGGTTATATTTCAACTTCAATAATTAAATATGATTCTAGGTTATACTTAAATTCTGGTTATTTAATTTATTATTCTGGAATGTTAAATATTATACTCTGTTCTAACATATATCCTGGTTAAATATAAATTAAAACTCGGGAATATTATTATTTAGCAGAAGCGAATAACCAGAATAACAAGTTATATGACAAATTAGAATAACATGTTATAAATTTTAACAGAGTATACGTGGAATGGGTATAAGTGTATCGATTTCAACTATATATATATTTTCCTTTAATTTCAAAACCAGGCACGATACTTATGAAAGATTGAGACTTGCTATACATCTATATAAACATCGACTCAAATGATATTGGATACATCTAAGTATATATAAGGAAAAATATATATATATAGAATACCGAGCCATGAGTTAAACAGAACAACAATACAAGTCATATAGTTATGAACGATATCGATCAACAGGAATATATAACTACAAACAGTTACGTTAATGGAGTACATATATGAGCATATGGCCGTGAAATCCAACGTATAAATGCGTGTGGATTATTCCAAAGATTCAATTATAAAAAAATGCCGAGAGCTAATAAGTTCGGTTATATACGCCGAAAGGGAAAACAAAGATCGATCCGATTTTGGATTGAAATACGTCAAATAAATAAGTGGAAAATTTCCCGTTTTACCTTGACGTTAAAAAGGGGTATATACCTAAATGAAGCAGATATGACCCAAAAGGGAAATCGAAATCTGACTAATAGATGTAAAACCATACACGGTCAAAAGGAGACATAAACATAAAACGTGTATGTAAATTTCAACGAAATGCATATATGTGATTCTTACATCTACGTACACGAGCGAGGAAACTGCATCAAGACGCGTTGAGTAAATAAATAATAGGCCTTTGACTTACGTCAAACGAGTCCCCTGTAATGTAACGACGGGTCGAAACCACGGCACGACGGGGATCGTTCCAGGGTTATGATACGCGCCGAGTGAGGGATAAAGACAGGAACACAAGGTGAAATTAGCGGTTCTAAACCTACTGTCATGAGACCACATAGAAATTTCACAGTTTAACAAAACTGTTACAATACAGAGTCTATTGGTTAAAATACCCTCTATATAAATCAGACTGTATAATAAATTTCGAGGAAGCAAAGTTGGATCCCCTTGATATGCAGTAAGAAATAGAACTCTGTCACCGCAAGGGACGCATTTCGAACTCTGTTCGAAAGAAATTCCATCTGCCATAAACCCATCCGATTTCAAAATTTAAACCCGAATAGGTGTTATGAATCTGGTCATGCGGCCATATCTTATAAAGAAATCACTCCGCATATAATGAGTCGGTCTGGCCATGGCGCTTTTGACCATAGTCGGCAGAAGCTAGCTAATAACAAAGAAAACCACACAGAAGAAGTAACCGTAATACAAATGCGGTTAAGCCAGCGATACCAAATCTGAACGATAGCATAAACCTGCAAGTGGATGCGTCGAGTTACCTGTAGGAAGATAAATTTTTCCTAACTATGCGATACAAAGGTATTTAAAAATAGTATCATCAAAAAACGCAAACAAAAAAATCTAAAGAAAAAATGCAAATTGTCAAACAAAAGCGAAAACGAATGTAAGCGGATTAAGGAAACAAAAAAAAACCGATTCCTTTGCATCAATGCGCACTGAAAGAGGCGGAAACATACCGAGCGCTAGCCTGCAACATGAAATACAACGATTCTCTACGTTGCACAAGGAATGGGAATGGCTGAATGGAGAAGTCGGTTCTGAGAGGGTCCATAAAAAGGGAGGCCGCAACCCTAATTTCTCTGCCCAAGAAATCGGTAAAACCCTGTATTGAGGTAGGAAGCTCCGCCACGTTTTTATGCGGGTACCTGGTAAGGTAAGGACTACACCTCGTATGCATCGAGATAGGGTACAAACCCTAGGCGAAAAAAAAAAAAATTTCCACGGCATTATACGGCAATTACAGTACCTGGTCAGAAAATTTATGACTAGCAACCCACCCGTCAACTCCTGCCGGGCGTGAGACAAAATACACAAACGGCGGGTATGGGTTCCTCATGAGTGAGGCGCCGTCTCAGTCTGCAACCGCATAGAATGCCATAAAACCACTTTAACCCTGTCGAAGACGGTACGCCGCGAGTATTGGGAACCAGGATTTGACACACTGGTTGCTCCCTCCGCGTGTGGTTCAGTTTGGGTAAGCACTGAATCAGAACGCAGAAAAACAATCAACCACAGGACGTGGCAGTGGCTTTGGAATGTTTACGCTCAAATCATCAAGTAGCTGCGGAGTAAGTATGCGTATACTGCCAACGGATACGCCATGAGTCTCCTGCAAGTAATGACACTAAAAGCGTATATCACGCAGACGTTCAATTGTCACCCTACCAGCAGGTTAGAAAATACCCTACCAGCACATTGTGAATTAGGGTTTGGAAAAAAAAAAATCTTTACGTGATTGATCGACACGTTATATTGACCCTATGTGTGGAAACTTGGAAATAATTTAAAACGCAATAGGATATACCTTAACTACATAGCCGTTATGCATTTTATTGTCAAAGTAGATTTCAGTCGATGGAAAATTGAATTTGGGTTATAAGATAATTTTATAACACGGCGTATAATGGGGTTATCCATTTTATATAGGTATACACCTATTACATGCGTAAATGTGGGTATATTTGAAAAAAAACAACATCAAAATTAGGGTATAGTAAACATATATGTATATGAGGGGGCGCATTGAATTAAATATTTTTATGTGGCCTAGATATATATATATATATATAGGTGGAGACTTGTTTATAGTTTATAGATTTTAAACAAGGAAACTCAATTATGCCGTCGGGAAAAATCCAGAACAGCGCGGGAGAAAGCCAGAACAGCATGAAGCGCCGCGTAAATCTCCGTTTAAAAATTTTAATCATAACTCCAATGCTCCAGTCGTGATCGAACAGGCTTGTTCGAAAGTAATTGTAACTATGCGAAACCTATACAAACGTAACCGAAATAGGGAGTAGGTAAAAAGTGCGATCGTGTTGAGCATGCAATGATTCCCACTTGTACGTATTTTATAATGAGATATATTCGTAGTGATACATAAAATTAAAGAGAAGGGAGAGTAGGTAATTATAGTATGGCGCGCCCAATGCCTTAGTCTAAAAAGGTTGAACATATATATATAATATATATATAGAGGTAGAGGTGCCATACATATATATATATATATACAAAAAGTATAAGTGATGAATAAATATATATATAGGTATTATGAAAAATGGGTATGTAAATATTGCGCCGGAAATCGGTGGCAAAAGGAGATGAAACGCATACGGAGAACCCAGCTTAGAAAAATGGATCGCGGTGACAAACAGTCCTGCGTCGCTCTGCACGAAAAAAAAAAAAAAATCACTTATTAACAGCTGGAATGTGTTAAAGGTTGCGTAAAAGAGTGGTCATTAGACAGCTGACGCCAATAGACTGGCAACAGAAAATTAGCGACTGCACAGGCCGCGGTCAGCAGTGTACATGCGTGGGTGTACTACGCCATACCTATTCGCGCGGAGAGTAGACGTAAATAACGCATAGTGAACACCACTCATTTGACCCCGACTTAAGAGTTACGACCATATGATTGTCTTTTTCGAATGTCACCATAGGGTTATTAGTTGAGGATGATCAGAGTTGGTAAAAGATTTTATATATAAATATATAAGTGAGAATTGATATATATATAATCTGTTAACCTTATATGTAAGGGTAAATACGTTATCCAAGGTTGTTAAAAGAGCAAAATCCCAACCAATGATATATAAAGGGTTGGTCATATATATATATAATACATATGTAGATGCGATATATATATATCTAGAATAACGATCCTTGAGATAATATTACCAAGGATTATGTATAAAGAAAAAAAATATGTTATACAAAAGGTTTTAAGTCCATATATTTTATGTATACTCCCTAACGTAAAAATACCAAGTACTACATATGCAAGTAGCATATGTGATAAATGGATCCATATAGTGAACTCTAAACACACCTATATAAGGAGATTAACTCTATATATATGAATACATAGGCATGTACGTGGAGTATAGAGGAAACTCACTTTAGAATGTTGATGGGTAAGATATTGAATATTAATATAATATATATATAGATTATATTAATAAAGTGATAATAAGGAAAAAGGAAATTAAGGAGTATTAAATAAGCTCTTTTGATTATATATAGTATATATATGCTTGGTGGATATGTATATATGAGATGAATTTTATATATAGGACGAGGTTTGTATTATATATATATATATTGTGAATTATATATCTAAACCATGTGTTACATAGAACAGATATATATAGATCACCATATATATATACATGCACACCATATTTGGGATAAATATATAAATAGAAGGATCTCTGTGATGCGAATTATAAAGGAATGCAATCATGGTATTTAATACCACTGTTAGAAGTAAAGAAATAAGTCAACCTTAATTAATGAAAGGGATTGACCAGCGTATAGAACGCAAATACCAAAACGGTTATTAGATTCTTCAACCACAAATTATATATGTGTATGGGTCGGCATACAAACGTCTAAGAGGTAGAATAAAAGTTCTACTTTATAATTGTTATGGGGAGAATAGTATATATCGATGCATGTAGATATATAGAAATATATACACCTTAATATATATGAGGAGGTGGTATAAAGCGCACTTTAAAAGTGTTAGTAGTCCAATGGTATAGGCCTACATATATATGAATAATTATATATGTGCATAGATGAAACCATGACATATACATTGAAGATAAGAAGAGGCATTTTAGACTTCTATGGATATGAGATTGGATATATATACCTATATAGAAATATATATATATATATATATATATATATGCATAGCATTGGTAAAGTGGCACTTTAATTTGATTCCACTTTACTGAATTCAATAAGTGCATGGGGGGGGAAACTTTGAGATTGAAAATCTATCCTATGGAAATTAAATAGAAGTGGGAAAGTTGCTAGTAGAGAATCAATAAAAGAGATTATTTTAAATTAGATATATATATGGTAACACTTTCAAAAAGGCTTGAACTTATATATGAATATATATAAATATAGGGATATATATATATATTCATATGTTTATCAAATTAATATTTCTAAGGCTATATATACATCATATACATATATATATCATGGTTACTTATACAATAAGGTTTGGAAATATATATGATATCTACAAACCTAGCAGATATATATACAGGCTCATGAGAATGTTTGAGATGTAAGTAGTATATGAGTAAGTGGAAATTGTATCCTATAAATAAGGCAGGTATACTGCCATAAAGGAAAAGAGGATTGAAGTACAAATGTCATTTACAATTAAATGGTTGATTTAGTAATTGTGGAACCATTACATGGAGTTAGGCATGAATGAATAAAGGGATAAATTGAAAATTTCCTGATAACTTACTTAAGGAAGAATATTCTAGTAATAGTGGAAGAATGACTTCCTAATTATTTATTTATAATAATTTATATTCTTTCATGGAAATAAAGTATATTTTCAAATTGGTATATTTATGGGTTGCTTTTGTTAGAAAGCATGAAAGATTTATGGGTTGCTTTTGTTAGAAAAAAAAATAGAATGCTTTTATGCAATAGAAAAGAAGGAATTCTTTTATGACTCAGGAAAAAGTTGAAATACTTTTATGATTTATGAAATCTTTCCCATTTTAAGCTGATGAGTCTTTGAAAAAGGGGAAACTGTGTCAAATTCAGGAAACATGAATTCTCACTATAAAATTTTTTGGTGCAAATTTTATTAAAGTTAAATTTCTTGAGTCTTAAATTCAAAGACAGAGAAATGACGTGAAATCATATAGCTACAACCGAGAAAAAAGGGATGAGCTGTATTTTGGACTTGGGTGGGGGAAACCCATCAGTTCCAAAATTGTTCACTTAAGTTTTGAACGAGTGGATACCATTTCATGTGAGAGGTAAGCATGGAATGGTAGAGATTTTTAAGGAATCTAGTTGTTACTAATTAAATTAAGTAACTAACAAAAGAAACAATGAAAAGATACTAGAAGTACAACTATAAAATGAGCAAGGGTAAGCATAACCATGCATATGATCCAATTGTTTTCTCTCATTTATGTGTACTAATGAAAAAGTTGAGAAATTGTTTAGACAAGTGTGTAACAGGAAATTGGGCACTCTAGAAACGAAGAGGAAAAAGGTGAAGATAAAGCACCTAGAAAATCCAGAAAAGCTGAGCTGAACCAAGTTGCGTGAGGGAAGAATCTCACTGAAAAACAAGAAAGGATAAGTAGTGTACTAAAAGTGCACTAAACTATTATGAACCTGAACGGTTTGATTTATAACTGAATGTCTTAAGTTATTGAAATGTAGAATGCTGTTGTGAATTATCAATTATATGTATCTGATATTACTTACATTGGTATGAATTGTGGACAGAGAAACCAGAATAAAAGATCTTCCATACAAACTTCTTGTAAAGAAGTAGGAAGGAAACCAACGGCATAAGGCATCAGTAAATATAGTGGAGGCAGGAGAGTACTCTGCTAGAAACTAATGGCTTATACATTAGCTCTACCATTGCTTATTAAAATTCCTAATGTATTTCATGTCTCCTTGTTGGAAAAAAAAAAAAAAAGGTTATAAATTTTGTACATGATGCTTCTCACATAATTGATTTGAAATGTGGTCCAGGTGGAACCAGAAGAGGAATTTCCTTCCAGAGTCGCTTCAAAGATGAAAGCGAGAAGAAATGGAATGGCGGAAGTGAACAGTAGCTCGGGTAAAGGTGCAGTGGAGCACTTTACTGCTAAAAGCTACATGGCACAGAGAAGCTCAAATAATGGAAAAGCATTCATAATTATGTTCAAAATCAACTAGTAGATAGTTTTCAACACCGAGGACGGTGTTTATTTTCAGAGGGGGAATATGTAACACCCCCAAGTTCTATGCTTTTCAAATGAGACATTTGAACATGAATCCAAAGGGGAGTGGACCCCAGTGGATGATTATTGTGTGGATGTGGTTAATTTTGTAATTATGAAAAATAAATAAAATATGATGTATGCACTATGACTAAAAAGAGAATTGAGATTATCACAAATCCATGAGGATGGATAAGGCAACAAATCCCCAAAAATCTTTCAAAAATCCTTGAAAGAAATTTATTTAGATTTAAGGAGGAATCTAAATTTCCCCAATGAAGAGGAGTAGTTGGGAAGAGGTGAGAAAAAGCTGGAAAAGCTGAGGAAAAGCTTAAAGCAGCTTTAAAGAATCCCAAAATGGGAAGCCTAGGCCAAACAGGAAAGAAAGCATCCTGCTATTCTGGACGCAGAATTAGAAACATGCTTTGGGGAAATATGAGCTTAAGTAAGCTGCTCCTAGGCAGATCAGAGGTTGATCTGTTCTAGGAGGTGATCTCTGCTCGGGGGTGAGTCCCGTGAGTTAAAGAGGATTCTAAGGTTGAGGATCGGTCATGTAGAGGAAAGCATATCTGAGATATCCGTAAGTCCGTGTTATGAATGTGTCACATATTCCTTTATGCAAATTGCAAAATTTTATGTTATATTCCTCATAAATTATGAATTTCAATAAGAGAAAAGTATTATGGAAATGGGTGAATTGTGTATGTTAAGTTGCAGTATGCCACTGTTAGATGGATTAATGGTTCAGTAACTTATGTAATTGCAAATACAACTATTGACAGTAGAGACAAATGGTTGGGTGTAGGTATGAGTACCTGGTAATAATGAGATTTGAGATGATAGATTAGTTAAACAGCCAATCTAATAACTATGTATAGGTATAGCTTGATATCCTTTAAAGGAGTATTTAATTTCTGTGTGTATAAACAGAAGATGTTAACAAACCAGTACCCCTGAACATTAAGTTCCAACCAACTAAATCTATCCCCAAAATACTCATGGCGAATATAGACCTTAAGAGAGACATGTTGAATCTCATTCGGAGTAAAATGAACCTCTTATAGAAGAGGAGTTAAGAAATTTAGGAGGAGTAATCATGAAGTATAATGGATGTTATTAAATAATAACAGAATCCCATTAAAATAAAAAAAATAAAAAATAAAAAGGGGGTTTGGGAGACGTCTCAAGATGTCGTTTTATTTTCATTTACTTGTTGTAACGTAAGGCTCGTAAGCGCTAGAGTTAAGTAGATTTAATAGTAGAGATATTTTAATTGCAACCCCCTATCATTATCGTGCCCTTATATTGGGGTTACAGGTTCGTTTTGGATTTTTCTTATACATCATAGTTTAAAAGTACGTATAGAAGTAAAATGAGCATTCAATTGTTTTTAACACTACTTCACCTTCATATATATTTTTGATATTAGGATTATATAAGGATTCGAATGCACTTATATGAGGGTGTCTAGCTCTACAGGAGATCATTGGGTATGGAAATGGATTTCCAAACCTAAAATAAAAATAGATCTATTATATATATATATATATATATATATATTTTTGATGGTGCAATGAGCATACAACATACAATCTAGAGTTCTTACTCAAAGTCTCTATTTTTCTTTGTGAAATATACCTTTATGTAGTCCATCGTGCTTGGATAGAGAATCTTAATTATCCACTCACTCCTTTACCATGATAATTAATTTCTATGCTACAGTTTTGTCACTAAGTAATATATAGTTTAGACATGGAATCCACACCCATATAATTGATAGTATGCTCATCTAGAATATAAGTTACTTTTCTTATTTTGAATAATATTAAAATCATTAGAATGCTCATACATACAGTCTATAAAAGTTATAAGAGGGAGAATTCCCATGGTTGTAATTCAAAACTGGTATCTTACTTTCTATCTAGCTGCAACTGTATATATTTTCAGTGCTACCACAATATGTATATATTTTCAGTGCTACCAAAATATGTATATATTTTCAGTGCTACTGGGGTGTGTGAGCACATATCTTGCCCAATTTTTGAACTTTGGGCTCCGATACCATTTGTCACGTCTCCCAAACCCCCTTTTTAACTTTTTTAAATGGGATTAATAATGTCCATTATATCTCATGATTACTCCTCCTAAATTAACATCTTCTGTTTATACACACAGAAATTAAATTCTCCTTTAAAAGATAGCCATCTATATCTTTACATAGTTCTTATATTGGCTACTCAATTGATCTATCATCTCAACCCTCATTATTACCATGTACTCATATGTACACCCAACCACTTCTCTCTACTGTCAATAGCTATATTTGCAATTACATAATTTACTGAACCATTAATCCATCTAACAGGGCATACTGCAACTTAACATACAATTCCTACATTCCATAATGCACTATAACTTTGAAATTTCATAATTTGCATAAAGGAATATAACATCAAAATTTTACAAATTTCATAAAGGAATATGACAGCACAATTTCATAAAACAGGGATACATTTAACACAAACTTACATATATCTCCAAATGTATGCATGCACCCTTTACCATGACCAGTCCTCCCAACCTTAGAATCCTCTTTATCTCCCAGGATTCACCCCCGAGCAGAGATCACCTCCCAGCCCAGATCAACCACTAATCTTCAGCTTATTTAAGCTCATACCCCAAAGCATGTTTCTAATTCTGCGTCCAGAATAGCAGGATGCTTTCTTTCCTGTTTAGCCTAGGCTTCCCCTCTTGGGGTTCCTTAAAGCTGCTTTAAGCTTTTCCTCAGCTTTTCCAGCTTTTCTCACCTCTTCCCAACTACTCCTCTTCATTGGGGAAATTTAGATTTCTCCTTAAATCTAAATAAATTTCTTTCAAGGATTTTTGAAAGCTTTTTGGGGATTTGTTGCCTTATCCATCCTCATGGATTTTTGGCAAGTGATCTCAATTCTCTTTTTGGTCATGGTGCATACATAATATTTTTTTTTTTTTTTTCATAATTACAAAATTAACCACATCCACACAATAATCATCCACTGGGGTCCACTCCCCTTTGGATTTATGTTCAAATGTCTCATTTGAAAGGCATAGAACTTGGGGGTGTTACAAATGGATAGTTACTCATGAGTAACTTGTATAAAAAATTTTAACTCCTCCATTTCCATGTGAAGTTATCGGTGTATGTTACATATAATATTTTAAAATATTGCTTTAATAATATGTAAAAATCTTTCATTCATATAAAGTAAATTTCTTAGTTTTAAAAAAGAAAAAATAAATTTATTTTAAAAATATTTAAAAGTATATTGTAAATTTTAGATATGAAATCCTACACTAAATTTTTCCAAAATATCTCTTTTATAACATGTTATTAAATGAATTTAGTCACGATTTGTTTAATCAATGTATTATGTTATCTTTAACTTTTCAATCTTAACCTCCATTATAACATTTAGAACTAAATTACAAATTTTATATTTGAAAGATTACTTTGAATTTTTTAATTCATAATATTGTATTAAACATATCTACTCAATATTTCTTTAATCAATATATTAGGATCTCTTTAACTATAATTTATCTTTTTAATCTTGAAACTTATTTACTTAAAAATAAAAATTTATATGTAACATACAACGTTAACTTTGCATGGAAATGTAAGGAATTAAAATTTTTTATACAAGTTACTCATGGGTAACTATCCATTCAGTATTAAATATTCCTTACTCATGATTATATAGAATGTTTACCAGTTCATAGTGTAACTTTTAGAATAAGAATAATAAGCTCCTTAACCATTAAAAACCTCCATTATAGTACATTAACATAATACTATATGATGTAACTTTCCACTCATTTCATTTATAGTCATCACATACTTGCCATTATGAACATCATAACAAGAAATGAATCAACTTCATCAACTTGACATAATAATCAATCACATCATTGAACACCAATATACCGTGGAAACCCCATAGGGTGAAAACCAACAATATTTAATTCTATTATTAAAATTAAATTCTCGTGAGGGTGATCAGCCCTCACTCAATGGCTTATAAGGGAGACCATCCCTTAACCATCATTTATAAATATTACAAGGAAATATACAAATATCTTTCTTAAATCCATTACAATAAATATGATAACATTTACCCACTAATATTCATATCTCCATATCTTGGTGGCATGGATGCCTTACAATGGTCCATCGTATATTGGATCATCCTGCAACTCGCACTTATCTGCATGAACCATAATCATTTACCTGCCACCAAGTTAAGCATAATATTTCCTTTGTAGAGATTGCCATTATTCCTTGCTAATGATGCCTTCAACATACATTGATGTCAAGATTCATAAAGTATTAATCAACCATTTCATATATCTATACTAGAGAGGCTTTTCCATCTACTCTTATATATTCATGACATGAAAGTAAAATACCTTGACACTCTCCCTGTAACAACACATACTGCATATGTGCTAGTTATAAGTAATCACATTAAGTAATGTTTCTCTCAGATAAGCACACATTCCTGCAAGACAATAGCTACATTTCCATAACATTTATTTAAAATAAACTGATATATTAGTTACGATATTCGTGCATGCGATCTATATAAATTTAATAAAAATAGCTAATGCTTAAGCTATTACTTTTAGTGCATTGAATGCAGGCTAACATAACAAACATATCCATAACATTTCTTTAAAATAAACTGATATATCAGTTACGATATTCATGCATGCAATCTATATAAATTTAATCAAAATAGCTAACCCTTAAGCTATTACTTTAGTGAATGGAATGCAAGCTAACATAACAAATTTTGCTCCCATGCATGCAAATGCATATAGATTCCAAAAGAATCTTCCCAAAGGAGTGCTTACACAATAAAGCACATAGCATCCTTCATGAATTTTCCCAAAGAAAATATCGACACAAGTGAGCATGTAAACATATGTTTTCTTTTCTATAAAACTATGCAATTAAGCATACAAATACGTGTTCTTTTTCAAATATTATACTAACAATCATTTCCAATGTAGTTTAATACAACATGCTATCTTTCCCACATACAAATATGTATATTATTTCCAATGAAATTTAATACATATATTGCATTCCTATGCATGATCTTCTTCCAAAAGGAATTAACATCATAATCACGAAAATATAAAAGTAATCACATAGTTTATAAAAGTAATCACATAGTTTGTTCATGTAAAGAAATATAACTGAATAGTTCCTTATCTGAGGATTTATTAAATAACCAATCTTTACCAACACCATGGTAATCTATTCAGGGATTTATGAATAACTAATATTTACAAACACCATGGTAATCTACCCATGGATTTATGAAATAATTAATCTCTACCAACACCATGGTAAGCTATTCATGGATTTATGAATAACTAATATTTATAAACACCATGGTAATCTACCCATGGATTTATGAAATAATTAATCTCTACCAACACCATGGTAAACTATTCTTGGATTTATGAAACTATCCATGGATTTATTAATTCATTAATTTTTACCAATACCATGGTAAACTATCCATGGATTTATTAAATAATTACTATTTACAATATGGTTAATGTATAGAATATTAATGTGATAAACTTCTCTTTTCTTCTCCACTACACATGAAAATATTTCAAGAGTTACCCTCTATATTCATTCTCAAGAAAATACCTTGGATTTGTTCTCATTTCCTAAACTAAATGAGTACAAAATCCCTTTTAAAATAAAGATCATGCATCTTCTATTTTCTTGCCTTTACAATATTATGTAAATATTTATATTAAAGAGTTACCCTCTTTAATCTATTCAAGAAAATCCCTTTCTAAAATAAAGACCATGCATCTTCTATTTTATTTCTTATACAATATTACATAAATATTTATATTAGAGAATTACCCTCTTTAATCTATTCAAGAAAATAATCTTGGATTTCTTATTACTTATTTTCCCATAACTTTGACTTTTAATTATTGTTTTCATTCATGTAAATACATGTTCTTGTTTCTCAAAAGAAAAACTAAGCATAATAACCATTAAGATGCATGTAATTTCGAAAAAAATCTGTCCATATCTAGGTTTTTCATGGTTTCTTTGTCTTCTTATGTGGAAAGTTTCCATGTATTATTTTTCAAGAACTCTTTCAAAAAAACTAAAAAAATAAACACAGATACTTATCTGGCTATGCCACTTCAAATTGCATTAATGCCAAGCAACAATATAGTACTCTGGTATGTTGTCGAATACATTGGTGTATTCTCTATTAGATACCATCTTGTTGGTTCGCTAGTCAAACTCTCACGTAGAGTTTTTCTTGCCTTCATCACCAGCGCGTTCATCGAAACAAGATTGTGCACCTCAAAGGAAGGGAATAAAGATAAACAATTGCAACATTCGTTTTGTTAATTCGAACAATTGCAAAGTCCAAATTCGCCTTTGGAATTTACTGCGGTTACTTGGGTAGGCTCCAAAAGAAATATGTGAGCCATGGTCAAAGCATTGCTATGCCCACTAAAGAAGCTTCTTCCCTGCCATGTAGAGGCAAAATGGACATGAATGGTGAGACTGGTACGAAGAAATCCTCTCCAGTGAAAATCCTCTCCAGTGATTCCTCTGCACGATGAAAACCATAATGTTGGTGCGCTTCTTCTCAGCGGGTCCTTTATGACTATCTGAATAAGCAGAAAAATTGTGAGATGAAAGAGATTTTTTCCCCGTGATTCAGATGAGAAACACATTCTTAAACACTTCTAGTGAACTTTCCCCTTAAATAACGAATACCCAACCCGGGTCATTATCAAGAATTTGTTTTAGAATAAAACGAATCTTGATTCTAACGTAAGAGGTCTGTTACATTATAATAAAATATCATTTTTATTTAAAAATATAGTTAGCAAAACAATTTCAAACTTTTCATATTCAAAAAAATAAACATCATTTTAAACTTTTCATAACGAAAATAAAATATAATAAATTTAATTTAATAGTTAAAAGAAAATATATTAAAATTGTAAATTACACTATAGTAATATATGCATAAAATGTTTTAATATTTCTAAGTATTTAAGTTAACTTTTTTTTCACATTAAATTTGTATATCAACAACTTAATTTCGAAATGTTTGTACATTGGAATTCTAATAACTCAAAAATTTGGTAAACCTTTGAGCCCTAAAACCATTATATATTGATGTTTGTTTCACATACATTGTCACTTCCACTTCATCGGCCTCATTTCATTTCCATAGTGGTTGATGGAAGGAAAAAGGAAAAATTACAATAAAATTAAATTTATGTTAATTTCAAATATCTTAATTTTGGATTTATTACTTTAGAATATAAATTTTTGAGATTGAAATATTTATTTAAGGAGTTTTTGTTTGATTTTTTTTTTAATATAAATGGGTTGTTGTAGTTTACTTGTTATATGTTTTGGAAAATTTCTAAAAATAATATTTTGATATAATTTGTTTAAACTTTTATATAAATTGATTGAAGTGATAAATTTGAACTATAAATTCTTTACTAGATAAATTTATTCTCAATTTTATATTTAAAAAATAAAACCTAACTTTACTCATAATATCTTCTTAGTCAATAATCTCAAATAAACTTCCATATCTACACTATGAAATATTATGATTTCTAGTATGTGACAACTTGTATTTATGGATTTCATATGCTTGAATTATATATATATATATATATATATATATATATATATATATATATATATATATATATATATATAACATTTTTTTTTTAAATATTTCTTTAGGTTGGAATTTGAAAAGACTCAATGAAATAAATATAATTTTTAATATAATTTTTAAAATAATAATATTATATATAGCTTGGAATTGGGTTGAAGGTATCTATTTTTTCATTTCGCGGATCTCTTTAACGAGGGGTATATATTGATGAGTGGAAAATTTCAGATACAATAGAAAAATGTATACCTTTACACCTTCATTTCTAATGTTTATAGATTTTGAGTTTCTAGCTACCAATGATCCGAATCTTGAATTCTTGCATCATCTATATTTTCAGGTTTAATTTTTTTTTTTTTTTTTTTAGCAAAGTTGAGGTATTAATCTACGCATTGCAAAACCATGAGTAAGATTTGCTAATACATCTTAAATATTTTATTTCAAAAATAGAGTCTTTAAAATTGAAAAATCATTCAATAACTAAATTATTAATTTTATATTTAAGATCTTATTAAAATTTCTCATCACCTATTCTCATAACATCGAAGTAAGCAAATTAGTGAGCATTTCTTTACTTTTTCCATAACATGAGAAAGAGAAATTTGGAAATGAAGAATAAAGATCTTTATCATTTTCAAAAATCTTTTTCAAAAATCTTTTGAATTTTCACAATAGACTACAATTTGACCTAAATGAAAACATACATCATTAAAAAAAAAAAATTGAAGCAGTTGTGTTCATTTTTACGTCATATAGGAGGTTTTTATCTATTTCTTTAGTGAAATATAAATTTTTAATATATCACTTTAATAATATGTCAAAATTTTTAATTGAAAAAAAAATAAATTTC